>OZ022460.1:1148728-1252145 GCA_963989345.1 Clangula hyemalis
CCGCCCCCCCCCCCCCCCCCCACCTGACTCACGCCTCTCCCTTCTCCTTCCGCAGGGGCAGCGAGGCCGAGACCCCGGAGCCCAGCTTCGCCTGGCCCCCCCCCCCCAAAAAAAAAAAAAAACAAAAAAAAAACCCCAAATCCCCCCCAAAAAACCCCCCTTCCCTCCCCCTCTCCCCCTCCCCGCCTCCCTCTCCCTTTGACGTTTTCACCCCCGCCACCGTTTTGAGGGGAAAAAGGGCTTTTTCGGGGAGCGTCCTAACCCGGGCTGTTTTGCCGTTTTTTTTCTCCCTTGCAGCGCCATTTTTTTGAGCCGCCAGCCACAGTAAGTGACCGTGTCCCCCCCCCCCCCCCCCCCCCCCGACCCTCCCCCCCAAAAAACCTTTCCCCTCCCCACCCCCCTCCGTTGGGCCCTTTTCCCCCCCTTTTCGCCCCAAAAAATCAAACAACCGCCGGTGTGGCCGCGGGGGGGGAAGAGAGCGGGGCCGGGGGTTGGGGCGCGGGGGCTTTTTAACCCGTTTTTGTGTTTTTTTTTTATTTTTTTTTTTTTTTTTACTTTTTTTTTTTTTTTTTAACCCCCATCGGTTTTTCTTAAAGGAGGGTTAAGGAAAAAAAAAAGGGAGGTCAGGAAGAGGTGAAAAGTAGGGGAAAGAGGCCAAAAAGGGCAAAGAGAGGCCAAAAACAGGGTAAGTAGAGGTTAAAAAGGCCAAGTAGAGGTCAAAAAGGGCAAATAGAGGCCAAAAAGGGCAAATAGAGGCCAAAAAGGGCAAAGAAAAGGGCGAAGAGAGGCCAAAAAGGGCAAGAAAAGGTAAATAGAGGCCGAAAAGGGCAAAGAGAGGCCAAAAACAGGGTAAGTAGAGGTTAAAAAGGCCAAGGAAAGGGCAAGTGGAGGCCAAAAATTGCAAATAGAGGCTAAAAAGGCAAAGAAAAGGGCAAAGAGAGGCCAAAAAGGGCAAGAAAAGGTAAATAGAGGCCAAAGAGGCCAAGAAAAGAGCAAATAGAGGCTGAAAAGAGCAAGTAGAGGCCAAAAAGGGCAAGAAAAGGGCAAATAAAGGCTAAAAAGGCCAAGAAAAGGGCAAATAGAGGCCAAAAAGGCAAAGAAAAGGGCAAAGAGAGGCCAAAAAGGTCAAGAAAAGGTAAATGGAGGCCAAGAAAAGAGCAAATAGAGGCCAAAAAGGCAAAGAAAATAGGAAATAAAGGCCAAAAAGGCCAGGAAAAGGGCAAGTAGAGGCCGAAAAGGGCAAGTAGAGGCCAAAAAAGGCAAGAAAAGGGCAAGTAGAGGCCGAAAAGGGCAAATAGAGGCTAAAAAAGCCAAGAAAAGGGCAAATAGAGGCCAAAAAGGCCAAGAAAAGGGCAAAGAGAGGCCAAAAAGGTCAAGAAAAGGTAAATAGAGGCCAAGAAAAGAGCAAATAGAGGCTGAAAAGAGCAAATAGAGGCCAAAAAGGCAAAGAAAATAGGAAATAAAGGCCAAAAAGGCCAAGAAAAGGGCAAGTAGAGGCCAAAAAGGCCAAGAAAAGGGCAAAGAGAGGCAAAAAGGCCAAAAAGTAGAGGCCAAAACAAGAAATAGAGGCAGAAAAGGGCAAGAAGAGGCCGAAAAGGCCAGAAGTTAGAGGCCGAAAACAAAATAGAGGTCAAAAAGGTCAAAAAAAGGTAATTAGAGGCTGAAAAGGCCAAAAGTGAGAGGCCAAAACCAGCAAAGAGGCCAAAAAACGGCAGGTAGAGGCCAAAAAGGCCAAGAATTGGAGGCCATTAAGAAAAAAGAGGCCAAAAACTAGAGACCAAAACAAAAAAAAAGAGGCCAAAAAGGCCAAAAATAGAGGCCAAAACCAAAAGAGACCAAAAAGACCAAAAATTGGAGGCCAAACCCAAAACAGAGGCCAAAAATTAGAGACCAAAACCGGTAAAGAGGCCAAAAAGAGGCCAAAAAGGCCAAAAATTAAGAGACCAGAAGCAAAAAAGAGGCCAAAAAGGCCAAAAATTGGAGGCCAAAACCAAGAAAGGAGATCAAAAAGGTAAAAAATTAGAGGCCAAAACCAAAAAAAGAGACCAAAAAGAGGTCAAAAAAGCTAAAAATTGGAGGCCAAAAAGAGGCCAAAACGGCAAATACAGAGGCTGAAAAGAGGCGAAAAATGAGGCTGAAAAGGCCAAAAATGAGGCTGAAGGAGGCCAAAAAGAGGTCAGAAAGGGCAAATCGGAGAGGCCCCAAAAAAAGAGGCTGAAAAAGAGCTGAAAGAAGCCAAAAAAGGGAGGCTGGGGAAAAAAAAAGAGGCCGAAATGGCCAAAAAGAGGCTAAAAAGGCCCAAAAGAGGTCAGAAAAGAGGCTGGAAAGGGCAAAAAATGAGGCCAAAAAGGTAAAAGAGGCCAAAAAAAGAGGCCAGAAGGGATAAGAGAGACCAAAAAAAGTAGAAAAGGGCAAAAAAAGAGGCTGAAAAGACCAAAAAAGAGGCCAGAAAGGTAAAAGAGGCCAGAAAGGATAAAAAGAGGCCAAAAAAGGGTAGAAAAGGGCAAAAAAAGAGGCCCAAAAAGGCCAAAAAAGAGGTCAAAAGGGAAAAAGAGGCTGGAAAGGATAAAAGAGGCTAAAAAAAGAGGCCAAAAAAGGTAGGAAAGGGCAAAAAAAGAGGCCGGAAAGGGCAAAAAAGAGGGAAAAAGAGGCTGGAAAGGATAAAAGAGGCTAAAAAATAAGCAAAAAAAAAGGCAGAAAAGGGCAAAAAAGAGGCCGGAAAGGGCAAAAAAGAGGGAAAAAGAGGCTGGAAAGGATAAAAGAGGCAAAAAAATAAGCAAAAAAAGGCAGAAAAGGGCAAAAAAGAGGCTGAAAAGACTAAAAAAGAGGTCAAAAGGGAAAAAGAGGCTGGAAAGGATAAAAGAGGCTAAAAAAATAGGCAAAAAAAAGGTAGAAAAGGGCAAAAAAAAGGTAGAAAAGGGCAAAAAAAAAGAGGCCGAAAAGGGCAAAAAAGAGGTCAGAAAGGTTAGAAAAGGGCCAAAAAGGGTCAAAAAAAGCCAAAAAGGGTCAAAAAAAGCCAAAAAGGGTCAAAAAAAGCCCAAATTGAGGCTGAAAGCACCCCAGGGAGGCCAGGCAAGGGTGAGGAAATGAAGCATAGGGAAAATGAACCAAAAAAGGCGGAAACGGCCCCAAAACCTGCCCCGTTTTTCCTCCCCAGCGCAGAGCGGGACCCGGTTGCTCCTCGGCTGTTTTGCGCCTCCGGAAGTCGGTGATTTTTCCTCCTTTTCACTTCTTTTGCACCAAATCCTCTCGTGGTTCGTGGTTTTTTTTTTAATTTTCAGATTTAGAAATTTCCTGGTTTATTTTTAAATTTTGTTTTTTTTTTTTATTTTTAATTTTTTATTTTTAATTTTTTTATTTTTTTATTTTTAAAATTTTTGTTTTAATTTTTTATTTTTTTCAAATTTTGATTTTTTATTTTGAGATTTTAATTTTTTATTTTGAAATTTTAATTTTTTATTTTGAAATTTTATTTTTTATTTTGAATTTTCAATTTTTTATTTTAAATTTTTCATTTTTTATTTTGAATTTTTCATTTTTTATTTTACAATTTTCATTTTTTATTTTAAAATTTTCGTTTATTTTGAAATTTTCGTTTTTTATTTTGAAATTTTCATTTTTTATTTTAAAATTTTCAATTTTATTTTGAAATTTGCGTATTTATTTTGAAATTTTCAGTTTTGTTTCAAAAGTTTGGTTTTATGTGTTAAAGTTTTAAATTTAGTTATGAAATTCTGATTTTATGTGTTAAAAGTTTAAATTTTGTTTTGAAATTTCGATTTTTAGTTTGAAATTTTGTTTTTTTATTTTAAAATTTTGTTATTTTAAAATTTTATTTTTTATTTTAAAATTTCATTTTTTATTTTAAAATTTCATTTTTTATTTTAAAATTTCATTTTTTATTTTAAAATTTTGATTTCTTATTTTGAAATTTTAAATTTTCTTTTCAATTTTTGATTTTTTATTTTAAGTTTTTCTTTTTTATTTTAAAATTTTCCATTTTCTTTTGAAATTTCTTTTTCCTTTTAAAATTTTTCTTTTTCCTTTTAAGATTTTTCTTTTTTCTTTTTAATTTTTGATTTTTTATTTTGAATTTTTTTATTTTGAAATTTTCCTTTTTTATTTTGAATTTTTCCTTTTTTATTTTGAAATTTTGATTTTTTATTTTGAAATTTCGATTTTTTTATTTTCCATTTTTCTTTTTTTTTTTAGTTTTCCATTTTTCTTTTTTCTTTTCAATTTTTCTTTTCCGATTTCCCTTTTTCCCCCTTTTTTTTTATTATTTTTCCCCCTTTTTCCCCCCCCACCTCTCTCTATCTCCCCCCCCCCCCCCCCCCCCCCAAAATCCCCTCCCCCCACGGTCGTGGTCGAGCCCCCGGATTTTTTAAGCCCCGCCCCTTCCCTTAAGCCCCGCCCCCTCCCTTTAAGCCCCGCCCCCTTCCCTTAAGCCCCGCCCCCTCCCTTTAAGCCCCGCCCCCTTTGCGCCGATGGGGGGGGCCCCACCCCCCGCCCCCCCTCCCCACGGACCCACGGACACCCCCGGACCCCCGGCCACGGTAAGAGGGGGGCCCCTCCCCCCCCCCCCCCCCCGTTAATTAGCGCCGCTAATTAGCGCCGCTCATTAAGAGGGGGGGGGGGCGGGGGGGCGCCGCTCCCGCCCCTCGCAGCGCTCCGGGGGCCCCTCCCCCCTTCCCTAATTACCCCTCCCCTCCCCCCCCACTTCATCTCCTCCTAATTAATGGGTGTCCTTAATTGGTAATTAGCGCCACTAATTAACGGGCTGGCTTAATTAGTGCCCCTCCCCCCAGGTGCGTTCATTAAAAGACCACCCCTCCCTCCAAATGTCACCCCCTCATTAGCATATGAGGGTAATTAGCAGCCCCTCATTAGCGTTCCCAGCTAATTAACAGTCCCTCATTAGCATGATGCAGTAATTAACACCACCAATTAGCATTTAATGGTAATTATCATCACCTTATTAGCATACAATGGTGATTAACGACCCCTAATTAACATACAAAGGGTAATTAGCAGCCCGCAGTGGTAATTAAGGCCCTCATTAGCATATAGTGCCAAGTATTATCACCCTAATTAGCATATGTGGGTAATTAGCAGCCCCTCATTAGCATTCACTGGATATAAATGTGCCTCATTAGCACATAATGCTTATTACAACTCCCTAATTAGCATGTAAAGCTAATTAATGATCCCTCGTTACTATATATAGGTAGGAAGAGTCCACCTAATTAACATACAGGGGTAATTAGCAGCTCATCATTAACACGTGGTAGTAATTAATGCCCTCATTAGCACATAATGCTAATTATTCTTCCGTCATCAGCACATGAAGGTGATTATTGCCCCCTAATTAGCATACAAGGGTGATTGGGGCACCCCTCATTAGCATTCGAGCCTAATTAGCAGCCCCTCATTAGCACACAATGGTAATTAACACCCTTCATTAGCATAAAATGTTGGTTACTGTTATCTCATTAGCATATGAGGGTAATTACCAGCCCCTCATTAGTGTACAATGCTAATTAGCCACCCCTCATTACCCCCCAACCCTAATTAACAACCCCTCAGGCTAACGAACTAACAGTGTTGGAGCTCTGGGGCTTAATTAGTGCGAGTAATTAGCTGCCTTAACGAGCCGGGGGACCTAATTAGACCCTAATGAGAGCCCCCAACCCTAATTAGAGCCCCCCCACCTTAATTAGTGACCCCCAGCCCTAATTAGCCCCCCCCAGCCCTAATTAGTGGCGCTAATGAGCGTCGGTAACGAGCCCAAGCCCCGCCCCCTCCCCCCAGGGTTCCCTCTCATTAGCGCCGCTAACGAGCTCGAGGCTCCGCCCCCTCCATCTCCCCTCCCCTTTAGCCCCGCCCCCTTTGGCCCTGCCCCCTTTGGCTCCACCCCTTTTCCTTCTGGCCCTGCCCCCTTTTCCTGTTGGCTCCGCCCCTTCCCCTCCCTAATTACCCCCCTAACACCCTAATTACCGCCCTAATGACCCAATTACCCCACTAATGACCTCCCTAATGACCTAATTACCCCCCTGACGCCCTAATTACCCCCCTAATGACCCCCCGAACGACTTGATGACCTCACTGATGACCTCACCACCCCCCTGATGACGTCACTGATGCCCCCCCAACGCCCTAATTACCCCCCTAATGACCCAATTAACCCCCTAAGGACCTAATTACCCCCTAATGACCTCCCTAATGACCTAATTACCCCCCTAACGACCTAATTACCCCCCTAACTACCTCCCTAATGACTTGATGACGTCACTGATGACCTCACTGATGACCCAGTGACCTCCCTAATGCCCCAATTACCCTCTAATGACCCCTCTAAGGACCTGATGCCCCCCCCAACACCCCAATTACCCCCCTAATGACCCCCCTAACGACCTGATGCCCCCCCTAACTACCCAAATACCCCCCTAAGGACCCAATTACCCCTCTAATACCCCCCCTAACGCCCCAATGACCTCCCTAATGACCTGATGCCCCCCCTAATGACCTGATACCCCCCCCTAACGACCCAAATATCCCCCTAATGACCTCCCTAATGCCCCAATTACCCCCCTAATGACCCAAATACCCCCCTAATGCTCCCCCTAACGACCTGATGCCCTCCTTAACGACCCAATTCCCCCCCTCATGACCCAAATACCCCCCTAATGACCCCCCTAAGGACCCAATTACCCCCCGAATGACTCCCCTAATGACCTGATGCCCCCCCTCATGACCCAAATACCCCCCTAATGACCCCCCTAAGGACCCAATTACCCCCCCAATGACTCCCCTAACGACCTGATGCCCCCCCTAACACCCCAATTACCGCCCTAATGACCCCCCCAATGTCCTGATGCCCCCCCTAAGGACCCAATTACCCCCCTAATGACCTCCCTAACGACCTGATGCCCCCCCTAATGACCTGATGCCCCCCCTAATGACCCTCCTAACGACCTGTTCCCCCCCCCAGTGACCCAAATACCCCTCTAATGACCCCCCTAATGACCTGATGCCCCCCCTAACACCCCAATTACCCCCCTAATGACCCCCCTAATGCCCCAATTACCCCCCTAAGGCCCCAATTACCCCCCTAATGACCCCCCTAACGACCTGATGCCCCCCCTAATGACCCAAATACCCCTCTAATGACCTCCCTAACGACCCAATTACCCCCCTAATGACCCAATTACCCCCCTAACAACCCAATTATCCCCCTAATGACTTCCCTAACGACCTGATGCCCCCCCTAATGACCTAATTACCCCCCTCATGACCCAGTGCCCTCACTGATGCCCCCCCTAACACCCCAATGACCTCCCTAACGACCTGTTCCCCCCCCCTAATGACCCAGTTACCCCCCTAATGACCCAAATACCCCCTAATTACCCCTCTAATGACCTGATGCCCCCCCTAACACCCCAATTACCGCCCTAATGACCTCCTTAACGACCCAATTCCCCCCCTCATGACCCCCCTAACGACCCAATTACCTCCCTAATGACCTCCCTAACGCCCCAATTACCCCCCTAACGACCCAATTACCCCCCTAATGACCCCCCCAATGACCTGATGCCCCCCCTAACTACCCAAATACCCCCATAAGGACCCAATTACCCCTCTAATACCCCCCCTAACGCCCCAATGACCTCCCTAATGACCTGATGCCCCCCCTAATGACCTGATACCCCCCCCTAACGACCCAAATATCCCCCTAATGCCCTCCCTAATGCCCCAATTCCCCCCCTCATGACCCAATTCCCCCCCTAATGACCCCCCTAATGACCTGATGACCCCCCATAACACCCCAATTACCCCCCTAATGACCCAATTACCCCCCTAATGACCCAATTACCCCCCTAATGACCCCCCCAATGACCTGATGCCCCCCCTAATGACCTGATCCCCCCCCCCCAAGGCCCCAATTACCCCCCTAATGATCCCCCTAAGGACCCAATTACCCCTCTAATGACCTCCCTAACGACCTAATGCCCCCCCTAATGACCCGACGCCCCCCCTACCGACCTGATGACCTCACTTCTGACCTCACCTCCCCCCCCCTGCAGGCCATGGCCAGCAACGTGACGAACAAGACGGACCCGCGCTCGCTCAACTCGCGGGTCTTCATCGGCAACCTGAACACGCTGGTGGTGAAGAAGAGCGACGTGGAGGCCATCTTCGCCAAGTACGGCAAGATCGTCGGCTGCTCCGTCCACAAGGGCTTCGCCTTCGTCCAGTTCGTGGCCGAGCGCAACGCCCGCGCCGCCGTGGCCGGCGAGGACGGACGCATGATCGCCGGGCAGGTGCTGGGTGAGCGCTGGGGGGGGGGCTGGGAGGGACTGGGAGGGGCTGGGAGGGGGTTTGGGGGGACTGGGAGGGGACTGGGATATACTGGGAGGGGACTGGGATGGACTGGGAGGGGACTGGGATATACTGGGAGGGACTGGGAGGCAATTAGGGGGGACTGGGAGGGACTGGGGGCTGACTGGGATGGACTGGGAGGCACTGGGAGGGACTGGGATGTAGTGGGAGGGGACTGGGATATACTGGGAGGGGACTGGGATATGGCATGATCGCCGGGCAGGTGCTGGGTGAGCGCTTGGGGGGGGGGCTGGGGGGGGCTGGGATATACTGGGAGGGGGTTTGGGGGGACTGGGAGGCACTGGGAGGGGCTGGGAGGCAATTAGGGGGGACTGGGAGGGAGTGGGAGGCAATTAGGGGGGACTGGGAGGCACTGGGAGGCAATTAGGGGGGACTGGGAGGCACTGGGAGGCAATTAGGGGGGACTGGGAGGCACTGGGAGGGGACTGGGATATACTGGGAGGGACTGGGTGGGACTGGGAGGCAATTAGGGGGGACTGGGAGGCACTGGGAGGCAATTAGGGGGGACTGGGGGGGGACTGGGAGGGACTGGGAGGGGACTGGGATGGACTGGGAGGCAATTAGGGGGGACTGGGATATACTGGGAGGGACTGGGATGGACTGGGATATACTGGGAGGGGACTGGGATATACTGGGAGGGGACTGGGAGGCACTGGGATGGACTGGGAGGGGCTGGGAGGGGACTGGGGCTGGGAGGGGGTTTGGGGGGACTGGGAGGCAATTAGGGGGGACTGGGAGGGACTGTGATATACTGGGAGGGGCTGGGAGGGGACTGGGAGGGACTTGGAGGCACTGGGAGGCAATTAGGGGGGACTGGGAGGGGACTGGGAGGCACTGGGAGGCGATTAGGGGGGACTGGGAGGGACTGGGAGGGGACTGGGATATACTGGGAGGGACTGGGAGGCACTGGGAGGCAATTAGGGGGGACTGGGAGGGACTGGGATATACTGGGATGGACTGGGAGGGACTGGGAGGGGAAAGGGGAGCACTGGGAGGGGACTGGGAGGGGACTGGGAGGGACTGGGATATACTGGGAGGGGACTGGGCCGTACTGGGAGGGACTGGGGGCACTGGGAGCACCTCGGGGTGCCCCCAAACCCCCCAAAACCCCAGAAAGGCCCCAAAATTGCCCCAAATCCCCCCAAAACCCCCTTTTTCCCCCAAAAAAGAACTTTTTTCCCCGAAAACCCCATTTTTCCCCCAAAATACCCCAAAACCCCTCCTTTTTCACGCCCCAAGCCCCCTTTTTCCTCTCTTAACCCCCTTTTTCCCCCCCAAATCCCGCCCAAAACCCCCCAAATCCCCCCAAATCCTCCCCAAAAAAACCAATCGCCCCCCAAAACCCTGTTTTTCCCCAAAAAAAACCAAAATCGCTCTTTTTTCCCCCAAAAACCCCAGACATCAACCTGGCGGCCGAGCCCAAGGTGAACCGCGGCAAGGCGGGCGCCAAACGCCCCCCAAACCCCCCCCAAACCCCATAAACCTCCCCCAAATCCCCCCCAAAACCCCCAAAAAAAACCTTTTTCACCCCAAAAAAACTCATTTTCTTCAAAAAAAAACATTTTTCCCCCAAAATACCCCAAAACCCCTCGTTTTTCACGCCCCAAGCCCTCTTTTTCCTCCCTTAACCCCCTTTTTCCCACCCAAATCCCCCCCTAAACCCCTTAAACTCCCCCCAAAACCCCCCCAAAACTCCCCCCAAAACCCTTTTTCACCCCCAAAAAAACTCCTTTTCCCCAAAAATCCTCATTTTTCCCCCAAAATACCCCAAAACCCCTCCTTTTTCACCCCCCAAAGCCCCTTTTTCCTCCCTTAACCCCCTTTTTACCCCTCAAATCCCCCCCAAAACCCCCCAAATCCCCCCAAAACTCCCCCCCAAAAAAACAAAATCCCCCTTTTTTCCCCCAAAAACCCCAAAATCGCTCTTTTTTCCCCCAAAACCCCAGACATCAACCTGGCGGCCGAGCCCAAGGTGAACCGCGGCAAGGCGGGGGTGAAGCGCTCGGCGGCGGAGATGTACGGGTCAGTAGCAGCCCCACCTTCTCCGGCCCCCCTCGTCAGGTCGGGCCCCCTTTTCGCTTCTTTTCGCCCCAAAATCCTCCCCCCTCCCCCCCCCTTAATCCTCCCCGACCCCAAAACCCCCCGAATCCTCCCCAAAATGCTTTTTGTTTTCTACAGGTCCTCCTTCGACCTCGATTACGATTTCCAGCGGGATTACTATGACAGGTAAAGTGCTTTTTTTCCCCAAATTTCAATCTTTTTAGGGTTTTTCACCCCAAAAGCCCCGTTGTGTTGTCAAAGCCCTCCGTTCCCATGGATTTCCCCCAAAAAAACCCGGAGTTTTGGTCATTTTTGCTCAATTTTCCCCCAAATTCCCATTATTTTGGTCATTTTTCTCAATTATTGCTGATTTTACCCCAAAAAATCGCATTATTTTGCTCATTTTTCTCATTTATTGCTTAATTTCCCCCAAAAAATCCCCTTTTTTGGTCATTCCTGCTTAATTTTCCCCAAAATTCCCATTATTTTGCTCATTTCTGCTCAATTTTCCCCAAAATCCCCATAATTTTGCTCATTTTTGCTCAATTTTCCCCAAAATTCCAATTTTTTTGCTCATTTCTGCTTAATTTTCCCCAAAATTCCCATTATTTCTCTCATCTTTCTCATTTATTGCTGATTTTACCCCAAAAAATCCCATTATTTTGGCCATTTTTCTCATTTATTGCTTAATTTCCCCAAAAAAATCCCATTATTTTCACCATTTTTCCTTAATTTTCCCCCAAAATTCCCATTATTTTGCTCATTTTTGCTTAATTTTCCCCAAAATTCTCATTATTTTGGTCATTTTTGGTCAATTTTCCCCCAAATTCCCATTATTTTGGTCATTTTTCTCATTTATTGCTGATTTTACCCCAAAAAATCCCATTATTTTGCTCATTTTTCTCATTTATTGCTTAATTTCCCCCCAAAATCCCATTATTTTGCTCATTTTTCTCATTTATTGCTTAATTTCCCCCCAAAAGTCCCCTTTTTTGCTCTTTTCTGCTTAATTTCCCCCAAAATTCCCATTATTTTGCTCATTCCTGCCTAATTTCCCCCAAAATTCCCATTATTTTGCTCATTTCTGCTTAATTTTCCCCAAAATTCTTATTTTTTTGCTCATTTCTGCTTAATTTTCCCCAAAATTCCCATTATTTTCCTCATTTCTGCTTAATTTTCCCCAAAATTCCCATTATTTTGTTCATTTCTGCTTAATTTTCCCCCAAATTCCCATTATTTTGGTCATTTTTCTCATTTATTGCTGATTTTACCCCAAAAAATCCCATTATTTTGCTCATTTTTCTCATTTATTGCTTAATTTCCCCCCCAAAATCCCCTTTTTTGGTCATTCCTGCTTAATTTTCCCCAAAATCCCATTATTTTGCTCATTTCTGCCTAATTTTCCCCCAAAATTCCCATTATTTTGCTCATTTCTGCTCAATTTTCCCCAAAATCCCCATAATTTTGCTCATTTTTGCTCAATTTTCCCTAAAATTCCCATTATTTTCATCATCCTTGATAAAATTTCCCCAAAATTCCATTTTATTTTGGTCATTTTGGCTCAATTTTCCCCAAAATTCCCATTATTTCTCTCATCTTTCTCATTTATTGCTGATTTTACCCAAAAAAAATCCCATTATTTTGGTCATTTTTCTCATTTATTGCTTAATTTCCCCAAAAAAATCCCCTTTTGTGGTCATTTCTGCTCAATTTTCCCCCAAATTCCCATTATTTTGGTCATTTTTGTCATTTATTGCTGATTTTACCCAAAAAAATCCCATCATTTTGCTCATTTTTCTCATTTATTGCTTAATTTCCCCCCAAAAATCTCATTATTTTGCTCATTTCTGCTTAATTTTCACCAAAATGCCCATTTTTTTGCTCATTTCTGCTCAATTTTCCCCCAAATTCCCATTATTTTGGTCATTTTTCTCATTTATTGCTTAATTTCCCCCAAAAAAATCCCCTTTTGTGGTCATACCTGCTCAATTTTCCCCAAAATTCCCGTTTTTTTGCTTATTTCTGCTCAATTTTTCCCAAAATTCCCATTATTTTTCTCATTCCTGCTTAATTTTCCCCAAAATCCCCATAATTTTGCTCATTTCTGCTTATTTTTCCCCAAAACTCCCATTATTTCTATCATTTTTCCCATTTATTGCTTTATTTCCCCCTAAAAATCCCATTATTGTGTTCATTTCCACTTATTTTTCCCCAAAAATCCCATTATTTTGCTCATTTCTGCTCATTTTCCCCCCAAAATCCCAATTTTTGATCATTTTTCCCATTTCTTGCTAAATTCCCCCCAAAACTCCCATTTTTCGGGTCATTTCTCCCTTACTTTCCCCAAAAATCCCATAATTTTGCTCATTCCCACTTACTTTTCCCCCAAAATCCCATAATTTTGCTCATTCCTGCCCCTTTTTCCCCCAAAATCCCAATTTTTTACCATTTTTCCCATTTCTTGCCAAATTTCCCCCAAAAACTCCCATTTTTCGGGTCATTTCTCCCTTATTTTCTCCTAAAATCCCATAATTTTGCTCATTCCCGCTTACTTTTTCCCCTAAACAACCATTATTTTCCTCATTCCTGCCCCTTTTTCCCCCAAAATCCCAATTTTTGATCATTTTTCCCATTTCTTACCGAATTTCCCCCAAAAACTCCCATTTTTTTGACTTCTCCTTAATCCTCCCCCTAAAATCCCATTATTTTCATCATTCCTCCTTCTTTTTTCCCCTAAAACCCTATAATTTTGCTCATTCCCACTTCCTTTCCCCCCAAAATCCCAATTTTTGATCATTTTTCCCATTTCTTGCTGAATTTCCCCCCAAAACTCCCATTTTTCGGGTCATTTCTCCCTTATTTTCTCCTAAAATCCCATAATTTTGCTCATTCCCACTTACTTTTTCCCCTATTCAACCATGATTTTGCTCATTCCTGCCCCTTTTTCCCCCAAAATCCCAATTTTTGATCATTTTTCCCATTTCTTGCTGAATTTCCCCCAAAAACTCCCATTTTTTTGACAACTTCTCCTTAATCCTCCCCCTAAAATCCCATTATTTTTCATCTTTCCTCCTTATTTTTCCCCCTAAAACCCCCTTATTTTGCTCATTCCCACTTCCTTTTTCCCCCAAAATCCCAATTTTTGATCATTTTTCCCATTTCTTCCTAAATTTCCCCCAAAAACCTCCCATTCTTTTCCCCCACCCCCCTTCCTCCCCCCTAAACTCCCCTTCCCTTTCCCCATTCCCCCCTAACCCCCCCCCGAACCCCTTCCCCCCCCCCCCTCCCTCTTTCCCCCAATACTACCCATTTTTGATTTTTAACCAAAATCCCCGTTTTTCGCCCCAAACCAGGATGTACAGCTACCCGGCCCGCGTCCCCCCGCCGCCCCCCATCGCCCCGTTCGTGTGGGCATTCCGCCTTCAGTTGCCCCCCAAATCCCCTCATTTTGACCATTTCTCCTCATTTTCCCCCCAAAATCCCAATTTTTGATCATTTTTCCCATTTCTTGCTAAATTTCCCCCAAAAACTCCCATTTTCCGGGTCATTTCTCCCTTATTTTCTCCTAAAATCCCATTATTTTGCTCATTCCTGCTTACTTTTCCCCAAAACTCCATTATTTCACTCATTCCTACCCATTTTTCCCCCAAAATCCCAATTTTTGATCATTTTTCCCATTTCTTGCCGAATTTCCCCCAAAACTCCCATTTTTCGGGTCATTTCTCCCTTATTTTCTCCTAAAATCCCATAATTTTGCTCATTCCCACTTACTTTTTCCCCTAAAACCCCCTTATTTTGCTCATTCCCACTTCCTTTTTCCCCAAAATCCCAATTTTTGATCATTTTTCCCATTTCTTGCCAAATTTCCCCCAAAAACCTCCCATTCTTTTGCTCCTCCCCACTTAAACCCCCCTAAACTCCCCTTCCCTTTCCCCATTCCCCCCTAACCCCCCCCCAACCCCCTTCCCCCCCCCCCCTCCCTCTTTCCCCCAATACTACCCATTTTTGGTTTTTAACCAAAATCCCCGTTTTTCGCCCCAAACCAGGATGTACAGCTACCCGGCCCGCGTCCCCCCGCCGCCCCCCATCGCCCCGTTCGTGTGGGCGTTCGGCCTTCAGTTTCCCCCCAGATCCCCTTATTTTGACCATTTCTCCTCATTTTTCCCCCAAAATCCCAATTTTTGATCATTTTTCCCATTTCTTGCCGAATTTCCCCCAAAAACTCCCATTTTTCGGGTCATTTCTCCCTTATTTTCTCCTAAAACCCCATAATTTTGCTCATTCCCACTTACTTTTTCCCCTAAAACCCCTTATTTTGCTCATTCCTGCCCCTTTTTCCCAAAAATCCCAATTTTTGATCATTTTCCCCATTTCTTGCTAAATTTCCCCCAAAACTCCCATTTTTTGGGTCATTTCTCCCTTATCTTCTCCTAAAATCCCATAATTTTGATAACTCCTACTTACTTTTTCCCCCAAAACCCCATGATTTTCCTCATTCCTGCCCCTTTTTCCCCCAAAATCCCAATTTTTGATCATTTTTCCCATTTCTTGCCGAATTTCCCCCCAAAAATCCCATTTTTTTGACAATTTCTCCTTAATCATCCCCCTAAAATCCCATTATTTTCATCATTCCTCCTTATTTTTCCCCCTAAAACCTCCTTATTTTGCTCATTCCTGCCCCTTTTTCCCCCAAAATCCCAATTTTTGATCATTTTTCCCATTTCTTGCTGAATTTCCCCCAAAAACTCCCATTTTTCGGGTCATTTCTCCCTTATTTTCCCCCAAAATCCTGTAATTTTGATAACTCCTACTTATTTTTTCCACCAAAACCCCATGATTTTGCTCATTCCTGCCCCTTTTTCCCCCAAAATCCCAATTTTTTACCATTTTTCCCATTTCTTGCCGAATTTCCCCCAAAAACTCCCATTTCTTTGACAACTTCTCCTTAATCCTCCCCCTAAAATCCCATTATTTTCCATCATTCCTCCTTATTTTTCCCCTAAAACCCCCTTATTTTGCTCATTCCCACTTACATTTTCCCTTAAAATCCCAATTTTTGATCATTTTTCCCATTTCTTCCTAAATTTCCCCCAAAACCTCCCATTCTTTCCCCCCCCCCCCCTTCCTCCCCCCTAAACTCCCCTTCCCTTTCCCCATTCCCCCCTAACCCCCCCCTACCCCCTTCCCCCCCCCCCCTCCCTCTTTCCCCCAATACTACCCATTTTTGATTTTTAACCAAAATCCCCGTTTTTCGCCCCAAACCAGGATGTACAGCTACCCGGCCCGCGTCCCCCCGCCGCCCCCCATCGCCCCGTTCGTGTGGGCGTTCCGCCTTCAGTTGCCCCCCAGATCCCCTTATTTTGACCATTTCTCCTCATTTTCCCCCCAAAATCCCAATTTTTGATCATTTTTCCCATTTCTTGCCGAATTTCCCCCAAAAACTCCCATTTTTCGGGTCATTTCTCCCTTATTTTCCCCAAAAACCCCATAATTTTGCTCATTCCTGCTTACTTTTCCCCAAAAACCCCATAATTTTGCTCATTTCTCCTCAATTTCCCCCCAAAATCCCAATTTTTGATCATTTTTCCCATTTCTTGCTGAATTTCCCCCAAAAATCCCATTTTTCGGGTCATTTCTCCCTTATTTTCTCCTAAAATCCCATAATTTTGCTCATTCCTGCTTACTTTTTCCCCAAAAATCCCATGATTTTGCTCATTCCTGCCCCTTTTTCCCCCAAAATCCCAATTTTTGATCATTTTTCCCATTTCTTGCCGAATTTCCCCCAAAAACTCCCATTTTTTTGACAACTTCTCCTTAATCCTCCCCCTAAAATCCCATTATTTTCATCATTCCTCCTTCTTTTTCCCCCTAAATCCCCCTTATTTTGCTCATTCCCACTTCTTTTTTCCCCAAAAATCCCAATTTTTGATCATTTTTCCCATTTCTTGCCAAATTTCCCCCAAAAACCTCCCATTCTTTTACTCCTCCCCACTTAAACCCCCCATAAAACCCCTTCCCTTTCCCCATTCCCCCCTAACCCCCCCCCAAACCCCTTCCCCCCCCCCCTCCCCCTTTCCCCCAATACTACCCATTTTTGATTTTTAACCAAAATCCCCGTTTTTCGCCCCAAACCAGGATGTACAGCTACCCGGCCCGCGTCCCCCCGCCGCCCCCCATCGCCCCGTTCGTGTGGGCGTTCCGCCTTCAGTTTCCCCCCAAATCCCCTTATTTTGACCATTTCTCCTCATTTTCCCCCCAAAATCCCAATTTTTGATCATTTTTCCCATTTCTTCCTAAATTTCCCCCAAAAACTCCCATTTTTCGGGTCATTTCTCCCTTATTTTCTCCTAAAATCCCATAATTTTGCTCATTCCTGCTTAATTTTCCCCAAAAACCCCTTATTTTGCTCATTCCTGCTCATTTTTCCCCCAAAATCCCAATTTTTGATCATTTTTCCAATTTCTTGCCGAATTTCCCCCAAAAACTCTTATTTTTTTGACAACTTCTCCTCAATCCTCCCCCTAAAATCCCATTATTTTCATCATTCCTCCTTAAATTTCCCCTAAAACCCCCTTATTTTGCTCATTTCCACTTCCTTTTTCCCCCAAAATCCCAATTTTTGATCATTTTTCCCATTTCTTGCTCAATTTCCCCCAAAAACTCCCATTTTCCGGGTCATTTCTCCCTTATTTTCTCCTAAAATCCCATAATTTTGCTCATTCCCACTTACTTTTTCCCCAAAACCCCATTATTTTGCTCATTCCTGCCCCTTTTTCCTTCAAAATCCCAATTTTTGATCATTTTTCCCATTTCTTGCTGAATTTCCCCCAAAAACTCCCATTTTTTTGACAACTTCTCCTTAATCATCCCCCTAAAACCCCATTATTTTCATCTTTCCTCCTTACTTTTCCCCCTAAATCCCCCTTATTTTGCTCATTTCCACTTCCTTTTTCCCTCAAAATCCCAATTTTTGATCATTTTTCCCATTTCTTGCCAAATTTCCCCCAAAAACCTCCCATTCTTCTTCTCCTCCCCCCTTACACCCCCTTAACTCCTTTTCCCTTTCCCCATTCCCCCCTAACCCCCCCCCAACCCCCTTCCCCCCCCCCCTCCCCCTTTCCCCCAATACTACCCATTTTTGATTTTTAACCAAAATCCCCGTTTTTTACCCCAAACAGGATGTACAGCTACCCGGCCCGCGTCCCCCCGCCGCCCCCCATCGCCCGGGCCGTGGTGCCCTCCAAGCGGCAGCGCGTCTCCGGCAACACCTCGCGGCGCGGCAAGAGCGGCTTCAACTCCAAGAGCGGCCAGCGCGGCTCCTCCTCCAAATCCGGCAAATGTCAGCCCCAAAATCCCCCGATTTCACCCCAAAAATCCCATCATCCCTCTTCGTTAATTAACACCGCTAATTAAGGCAATTAGGGGCGCCCCCGGCCCCTGGCGGCGCTCCCAGCCCTGCTCCCTGCTCCTCAGCACCCACCCCAGGGTGGTTCCTCCTCCAAATCCAGAAAATATAAGTCCCAAAATCCCCTGAATTCACCCCAAAAATCCCCTCATTAATTAACATCACTAATTAAGGCAATTAGGGGCGCCCCGACCCCTCACACCGCTCATTTTCCCCCTCCCTACCCCAAATTTCACCCCCTCAGCACCACCCCAGGGTGGTTCCTCCTCCAAATCCAGGAAATAAAAGCCCCAAAATCCCCCGGTTTCACCCCAAAAATCCCCTCCTCCCCCCTCGTTAATTAACACCGCTAATTAAGGCAATTAGGAGCACCCCAACCCTTCATATCGCTCATTTCCCTACTCGTTGCCCCAAATTTCACCCCCTCAGCCCCACCCCAGGGTGGCTCCTCCTCCAAATCCAGAAAATATAAGTCCCAAAATCCCCTGAATTCACCCCAAAAATCCCCTCATTAATTAACACCGCTAATTAAGGCAATTAGGGGCGCCCCGACCCCTCACACCGCTCATTTTCCCCCTCCCTGCCCCAAATTTCACCCCCTTATCATCACCCCAGCACGGTTCCTCCTCCAAATCCGGCAAATGTCAGCCCCAAAATCCCCCGAATTCACCCCAAAAATCCCATCATCCCCCCTCGTTAATTAACACCGCTAATTAAGGCAATTAGGGGCGCCCCCGGCCCCTGGCGGCGCTCCCAGCCCTGCTCCCTGCTCCTCAGCAGCCACCCCAGGGAGGTTCCCCCTCCAAATCCGGCAAATGTCAGCCCCAAAATCCCCCGGTTTCACCCCAAAAATCCCCTCCTCCCCCCTCGTTAATTAACTCCGCTAATTAAGGCAATTAGGGGCGCCCCGACCCCTCACACCGCTCATTTCCCCACTCCCTGCCCCAAATTTCACCCCCTCATCATCACCCCAGTGCGGCTCCTCCTCCAAATCCAGAAAATATAAGTCCCAAAATCCCCTGAATTCACCCCAAAAATCCCCTCATTAATTAACATCACTAATTAAGGCAATTAGGGGCGCCCCAACCCTTCTCACCGCTCATTTTCCTACTCGTTACCCCAAATTTCACCCCCTCAGCATCACCCCAGGGTGGTTCCTCCTCCAAATCCAGAAAATCTGAGCCCCAAAATCCCCCGATTTCACCCCAAAAATCCCCTCCTCCCCCCTCGTTAATTAACACCGCTAATTAAGGCAATTAGGGGCGCCCCAACCCCTCACACCGCTCATTTCCCCGCTCCCTGCCCCAAATTTCACCCCCTCAGCCCCACCCCATGCTAATTAACCCCCCCTCATTAGCCCCACATCCTAATTAACCCCCTCATTAGCGCCCGCACTTAATTAATAACCCCAATCTGGTAATTAACAGCCCTAATTAGCATGTCATCATTCCCATATTGGTAGCAGCCCCTCATTAACACACAAAGGGTGATTAGCAGCCCCTCATTAGCGTGAGATGGTAATTAACACCCTTAATTAATTAAGGGCACCTAAGGAGCATTCAAGCCTAACGAGCAGCCCCTCGTTATCAGGAAATTGTAATTAGTGCTGCCTTATTAGCATATGAGAGTGGTTAACAGGCCCTAATTAACATCTAACGGGTAATTAGTGCCCCTCATTAGTATTCACATGTAATTAATGATCCTAATTAGCATTCAAGCCTAATTATCAGCCGCTCATTATCATTTAAAGGCAATTATCATTGCCTCATTAGCATATAATGGTGGTTAACAGCCCCTAATTAACACACAAAGGGTGATTAGCAGCCCCTCATTAGCGTGAAATGGTAATTAGCACCCCTAATTAGCACGATATCAGCACACAAAGGTGATTATTGCCCCCTAATTAGCGTCCGAGGGTGGATAACAGCCCCTAATTAACACACACAGGGTAATTAGCACCCCCTAATTAACACACACAGGGTAATTAGCACCCCCTAATTAACACACAGTGAAGATTAACACCCCTTGTCACCACACAACGCTAATTAACCCCCCCTAATTACCATACAGTGCTCATCACCGACCCCTCATTAGTATAGAAGGCTGGGAAAAACCCCCTTAATTAGCATACGAGCCTAATTAACACCTCAACGGTGCTAATTAACACCCCCACGGTGCTAATTAACACCCCCACAGTGCTAATTAGCACTCAAACTGGCATAAAACATGCACCTGAGGGTGATTATTGCCCCCTAATTAGCGTCCGAGGGTGGATAACAGCCCCTAATTAACACACACAGGGTAATTAGCAGCCCCTAATTAACATACAGAGGGTAATTAGCAGCCCCTAATTAACATACAGTGAAGAATAACACCCCTTGTCACCGCATAACGCTAATTAACCCCCCCTAATTACCATACAGTGCTCATCACCGACCCCTCATTAATACAGAAGGCTGGGAGGAACCCCCTTAATTAGCATACGAGCCTAATTAACACCTCCACGGTGCTAATTAACACCTCAATGGTGCTAATTAACACCTCAACGGTGCTAATTAACACCCCACAGTGCTAATTAGCACTCCAAGTGGCATAAAACATGCACCTGAGGGTGATTATTGCCCTCTAATTAGCGTCCGAGGGTGGATAACAGCCCCTAATTAACACACACAGGGTAATTAGCACCTCCTGATTAACATACAGAGGGTAATTAGCACCCCCTAATTAACATACAGCGAAGAATAACACCCCTTGTCACCACACAACGCTAATTAACCCCCCCTAATTACCATACAGTGCTCATCACCGACCCCTCATTAATACAGAAGGCTGGGAGGAACCCCCTTAATTAGCTTACGAGCCTAATTAACACCTCAAGGGTGCTAATTAACACCTCAACGGTGCTAATTAGCACTCAGACTGGCATAAAACATGCACCTGAGGGTGATTATTGCCCCCTAATTAGCGTCCGAGGGTGGATAACAGCCCCTAATTAACACACACAGGGTAATTAGCACCACCTGATTAACATACAGAGGGTAATTAGCAGCCCCTAATTAACATACAGTGAAGAATAACACCCCTTGTCACCACCTAACGCTAATTAACCCCCCTAATTACCATACAATGCTCATCACCGACCCCTCATTGGTATAGAAGGCTGGGAGGAACCCCCTTAATTAGCATACGAGCCTAATTAACACCTCAATGGTGCTAATTAACACCTCAACGGTGCTAATTAGCGCTCAAACTGGTGTATAACATGCACCTGAGGGTGATTATCGCCCCCTAATGAGGGTAACGAGAGGCCCCTCGTTAGCACACCGGCCTCATTAGCCCCCTAAGGAGTCCCTAATGAGGTTAACGAGGTTAATGAGGGTAATTAAGCTAATTAGCGGCTTGCCTTGCAGTGAAAGGCGACGACCTGCAGGCCATCAAGAAGGAGCTGGGGCAGATCAAGCAGAAGGTGGACTCGCTGCTCGAGAGCCTGGAGAAGATCGAGAAGGAGCAGAGTAAGGCCCCAAAACCGCCCCTTTTCACCCCAAAAGCCCCGCCCGGGCTCCCCACCCCCTTTCCCGCCCGATTCCGCCCCAAAAAAACCCCGGGTTTGGGGCAATGCTGCTGGATTTGACCCCCAAAATGCCGTTTTTTTGATGGTTTCGCCTCATTTTTTCCTTAATTTCTCCCCCCAGATCCCATGATTTTTGGCCATTCCTGCCTAATTCTCCCCTAAAATCCCATTATTTTGGTTCATTCTTCATTTATTCCTTCATTTCTTCCCCAAAATCCCACTATTTTGGTCATTCCTGCTTAATTTTCCCCCCAAATCCCATTATTTTGACCATTTCTTCTTAATTTTCCCCAAAAAATCCCATTATTTTGGCCATTTCTCCTCATTTTTCCCAAAAATCCCATTATTTTGCCCATTCCTGCTTAATTTTCCCCCCAAATCCCATTATTTTGGCCATTTCTCCTCAAATTTCCCCCCAAAATTCCCATTATTTTGGTCATTTCTCCTTAATTTTCCCCTAAAATCCCATTATTTTGGTCAATTCTTCATTTATTCCTTCATTTCTTCCCCAAAATTCCCATTATTTTGGCCATTTCGCCTCAATTTTCCCCCCAAATCCCATTATTTTGGCCATTTCTCCTCAATTTTCCCCCTAAAATCCCATTATTTTGACCATTTCTTCTTAATTTTCCCCTAAAATCCCATTATTTTGGTCAATTCGTCATTTATTCCTTCATTTCTTCCCCAAAATCCCACTATTTTGGTTATTCCTGCTTAATTTTCCCCCAAAATCCCATTATTTTGGTCATTTCTCCTCAATTTTCCCCCAAAAATCCCATTATTTTGGTCTGTCCTGCTTATTTTTCTCCCAGAATCCCATTATTTTGACCATTTCTCCTCATTTTTTTCCCCAAAATCCCATTATTTTGCCCATTCCTGCTTATTTTTTCCCCAAAATTCCCTTTATTTTCATCATTTCTCCTTAATTTCCCCCAAAAATCCCATTATTTTGACCATTTCTCCTCATTTTTTTCCCCAAAATCCCATTATTTTGCCCATTCCTGCTTAATTTTCCCCCCAAATCCCATTATTTTGGCCATTTCTCCTCAATTTTCCCCCAAAATTCCCATTACTTTGGTCATTTGTCCTTAATTTTTCCCCTAAAATCCCATTATTTTGGTCAATTCTTCATTTATTCCTTCATTTCTTCCCCAAAATTCCCATTATTTTGGTAATTTCTCCTCAATTTTCCCCCAAAATCCTATTATTTTGACCATTTCTTCTTAATTTTCCTCAAAAATCCCATTATTTTGGCCATTTCTCCTCATTTTTTTCCCCAAAATCCCATTATTTTCCCCATTCCTGCTTAATTTTCCCCCCAAATCCCATTATTTTGGCCATTTCTCCTCAATTTTCCCCAAAAATTCCCATTACTTTGGTCATTTCTCCTCAGTTTTCCCCAAAAATCCCATTATTTTTGACCATTTCTCCTCAATTTCCCCCTAAAATCCCATCATTTTGCCCATTCCTGCTTAATTTTCCCCTAAAATCCCATTATTTTGGTCAATTCTTCAATTATTCCTTCATTTCTTCCCCAAAATGCCACTATTTTGGTTATTCCTGCTTAATTTTCCCCCAAAATCCCATTATTTTGGTCATTTCTCCTTAATTTCCCCCTAAAATCCCATTATTTTGACCATTTCTTCTTAATTCTCCCCCAAAATCCCATTATTTTTATCATTTCTCCTTAATTTTCCCCCCAAAAATCCCATTATTTTGGCCATTTCTCCTCACATTTCCCCCAAAATTCCCAGTATTTTGGTCATTTTTCCTTAATTTTCCCCCAAAATCCCATTATTTTGACCATTTCTTCTTAATTTTCCCAAAAAAATCCCACTATTTTGGTTATTCCTGCTTAATTTTCCCCCAAAATCCCATTATTTTGGCCATTTCTTTTCTATTTTCCCCCAAAATTCCCATTATTTTGGTCATTTCTCCTTAATTTTCCCCCCAAACCCCATTATTTTGGTAAATTCGTCATTTATTACTTCATTTCTTCCCCAAAATTCCCATTATTTTGGTAATTTCTCCTTAATTTTCTCCAAAAATCCCATTATTTTGAACATTTCTTCATAATTTTCCCCCAAAATCCCATTATTTTGACCATTTCTTCTTAATTTTCCCCAAAAAATCCCATTATTTTGGCCATTTCTCCTTAATTTCCCCCAAAAATCCCATTATTTTGACCATTTCTCCTCATTTTTCCCTGAAAATCCCATTATTTTGCCCATTCCTGCTTAATTTTCTCCCAAAATTCCCATTATTTTGACCATTTCTCCTCATTTTTCCCCCAAAATCCCATTATTTTAATCCTTTCTCCTCAATTTTCCCCCAAAATTCCCATTACTTTGACCATTTCTCTTCAGTTTTCCCCAAAAATCCCATTATTTTGCCCATTTCTCCTCATTTTTCTCCAAAAAAACCCATTATTTTCCCCCAAACCCCCCCCAATCCCCCTTTAACCCCCCCTTTAACCCCCCCAACCCCCCCCAAATCCCCCCCCGAAACCCCCCTTTAACCCCCCCAACCCCCCCCAACCCCCCCCCGAACCCCCCTTTAACCCCCCCCAACCCCCCTTTAACCCCCCCCAACCCCCTTTTAACCCCCCCCCAACCCCCCTCTAACCCCCCCCAACCCCCCCCCTTGACCCCAAAATGCCCGGAATTCACCCCAAAACCTCCTCCTTTTGCAGAGCAGAAGAGCGAGAAGGCGGAGGAGGAGCAGGGGGGGGGCTCGGCCAAGAAGGACGAGGCCGGGGCCAAGCCCGAGCCGGGGGCCGAGGACTCGGGGGAGGAGGGCGACCTCCTGGACGACGACGACGCCGAGGAGCGGGGCGACGACCAGGTGAGAACCAGCCCGAAACGACCCAAAATCCCGCTTTTTTCACCCAAAAATTTATTTATTAAATTTTGTCGGTTTTGGGGGTGTTTTCTCGCAGCTGGAATCCATCAAGGGGGATGAGAAGGAGGCCGAGGAAGGCGAGGACGACCGGGACAGCGCCAACGGCGAGGACGACTCCTAAAAACGCCGCTTTTCGCCCCAAAACTTCCCCCCGACAAATTGCAGGCACGGAAACGGTGAAGGCTGGGAGCCCCTCCCCCACCCCCCCCCTCCCCCCCTCCCCTCCCCTCCCCCCCTGTGTTCGTGGTGTTGTGCCCCTCCCCCCCCCCCCCAACCCCCCCGCCCCTAGTTCGGCTTGGCCCCGCCCCCCTGTAATTGGCCCCGCCCCCTTCGCCCCCCCCTCCCCCCCCCCCCTCCTTTTAATTTTGATACCTCGTTAACGACTTAACGATTAAAGGACGGATGGTTTTTAAAGAGGCCGCCTCCACCAACATGGCCGCCCCCAGGGGGGCGCACGCGGCGCCACGCCCAAGATGGCCGCCCCCTGGTGGGGGTTGGCCACGCCCAAGATGGCCGCCTCCGTGATGCTGGCCACGCCCAAGATGGCCACCTTCAGTGGGGGCGCGCCCACCCAAGATGGCTGCCTGCTGGGGGGTTGGCCACACCCAACATGGCTGCCCTCGTGTGACTCGGCCACACCCAAGATGGCGGCCCCCATGGTGATTGCCACACCCAACATGGCCACCTTTGTGTACCTGGGCCACGCCCAACATGGCGGTCTCCATGGTGATTGCCACACCCAACATGGGTGTCCCATTGGGGGGGTACCACACCCAACATGGCTGCCTTCACGTGACTGAGCCACACCCAACATGGCCGCCCTCATATGACTCGGCCACACCCAAGATGGCCGCCTTCAGTGGGGACACGCCCACCCAACATGGCCGCCCGCTTGTGAGGGTGCCACACCCAAAATGGCTGCCTTCGTGTGACTGGGCCACACCCAACATGGCGGTCCCCGAGGGGGTGTGCCACACCCAAGATGGCCGCCTCCATGACGTTGGCCCCACCCAACATGGCCGACCACTTGGGGGGTGCCACACCCACGATGGCTGCCTTCGTGTGACTGGGCCACACCCAAGATGGCGGCCACCCATGGTGACTGACACACCCAACATGGCCGCCCTCATGTGTCTGTGCCACACCCAAGATGGCTGCCTCCGGTGGGGACACGCCCACCCAAGATGGCTTCCCGCTGGGGTGTTGGCCACACCCAACATGGCTGCCCTCATGTGACTTGGCCACACCCAACATGGTGGGCTCTGAGGGGGGTTGCCACACCCAAGATGGCCGCCTTTGTGTGTGTGTTGGGGGCCACGCCCAAGCATGGCGGCCTCCATGGTGATTGCCACACCCAAGATGGCCGCCTTTGTGTATCTGGGCCACGCCCAACATGGCCTCTATGGGGTTGGCCACACCCAAGATGGCCGCCTCCAGTGGGGACACACCCACCCAAGATGGCCGCCTTCATGTGTCTGTGCCACACCCAACATGGCGGGCTCCGAGGGGGTGTGCCACACCCAAGATGGCCGCTTTCATGTCACTGGGCCACACCCAACATGGCCGCCTCCATTAGGACACGCCCACCCAAGATGGCTGCCCACTGGGGGGGGTTGGCCACACCCAACATGGCCGCCCTCATGTGACTCGGCCACACCCAACATGGCGGTCCCCGAGGGAATGTGCCACACCCAAGATGGCCGCCTTTATGTACCTGGGCCACGCCCAACATGGCCTCCATGGGGTTGGCCACGCCCAAGATGGCTGCCTTCATGTGTCTGGGCCACACCCAACATGGCGGGCTCTGAGGGGGGTTGCCACACCCAAGATGGCCGCCTTTGTGTGTGTGTGTGTGTTGGGGCCACGCCCAACATGGCGGCCGCCATGGTGATTGCCACACCCAAGATGGCCGCCTTCGTGTACCTGGGCCACGCCCAACATGGCCTCCATGGGGTTGGCCATGCCCAAGATGGCCTCCTCCAGTGGGGACACACCCTCCCAAGATGGCTGCCTTCATGGCGTTGTCCCCACCCAACATGGCTGACCACTTGTGGGGGTGCCACACCCAACATGGCCGCCTTTGTGTGTGTGTTGGGGCCACGCCCAACATGGTGGCCGCCATGGTGATGGCCACACCCAAGATGGCTGCTTTCCTGTCACTGGGCCACACCCAACATGGCCACCTCCATTAGGACACGCCCACCCAAGATGGCTGCCCGTTTGGGGGATGCCACACCCAACATGGCTGCCCTCATGTGTCTGGGCCACACCCAACATGGCGGGCTCCGAAGGGGGTTGTGCCACACCCAAGATGGCCGCACCCATGGTGATGGCCACACCCAACATGGCCGCTTTCATGCCACTGGGCCACACCCAACATGGCCGCCTCCCTTAGGACACGCCCACCCAAGATGGCCGCCCTCATGTGTCTGCACCACACCCATCATGGCCGCCCCCATAGGCTGTGCCCCACCCAAGATGGCCGCCCCCAGGGGGCCACTCCCCCCTCCCATTGCCACACCCAAGATGGCCCCCGCGTGGCTCCGCCCCCTCCTCCGCAGCCCCGCCCCCTCCTCCCCAGCCCCGCCCCCTGCCCCCCCCCCCCCGGCGGGACTGATGAGCGGGGGCCGGTTAATGAATTAATTAATGAATGGCCGTTAATTAATTGCCGTTAATTGGGGGGGTTGGAGCAGTGCAGCCGGGGGGGGGCGGCGGCCGAGGGGGGGGGGCGGCGCCCGTTGACCACCAGAGCCAGCGGGGACGGGACCCGGACGGCCAGGAAGGAGAACGTCTGCCCAGTATAAACCAGTAAGGACCAGTACGGACCAGTATGGACCGGTATGCACCAGTACGGACCGGTATATACTGGTACAAACTGGTACAGCCCAGTATACACCAGTATAAACCAGTACAGACCCCTCCCAGTATCCCCCAGTCCCTCCCAGTCCCCTCCCAGTACACCCCAGTGCCCTCCCAGTACACCCCAGTGCCCTCCCAGTTCATCCCAGTCCTCTCCCAGTTCATCCCAGTCCCCTCCCAGTATATCCCAGTGCCCCCCCAGTGCCCCCCAGCCCCCTCCCAGTCCCCTCCCAGTGCCTCCCAGTGCCTCCCAGTATATCCCAGTCTCCCCCCAGTACCCAAGAACCCCCTCCCAGTCCCTCCCAGCTGCTCCCAGTATATCCCAGTTCCCTCCCAGTCCCCCTTAACCCCCTCCCAGTCCCTTCCAGTAGCTCCCAGTATATCCCAGTTCCCTCCCAGTATCCTCCCAGTCCCCCTTAACCCCCTCCCAGTCCCTCCCAGTCGCTCCCAGTTCATCCCAGTTCCCTCCTAGTCCCCCTTAACCCCCTCCCAGTCGCTCCCAGTTACTCCCAGTACATCCCAGTTCCCTCCCAGCCCCCTCCCAGTTCATCCCAGTTCCCTCCCAGTCCCCCTTAACCCCCTCCCAGTCTCTCCCAGTCCCCTCCCAGTCCCTCCCAGTGCCCCCCCAGCCCCTCCCAGTCCCTCCCAGTGCCTCCCAGTCCCTCCCAGTCCCTCCCAGTGCCCCCCCAGCCCCTCCCAGTGCCTCCCAGTGCTCCCAGTTACCTTCCCCTGGTGCTGCACCAGGTGCTGGCGCAGGCGGGGCTCGGGCAGCCCCAGGGCGTCCCCCACCAGTACCCCCCAGTTTGGGGCCGCGTTGAAGACGCTGACGGCCGCCACCGCCCCCGCCCCGTCCGCCACCCCCAGCGTCCTGCACCAGTACAAACCAGTATAAACCAGTAGGAACCAGTATAAACCAGTAGGAACCAGTATAGACCAGTAAGGACCAGTATAAACCAGTAAGGACCAGTATAGACCAGTAAGGGCCAGGATGGAGCCCTAGGGACCGGTTTTGGGGGGAAAAAGGGGGAAAAAGGGGCGCTGGGGGGGTTCTGGGGTCGTTTATGGGGTCTTTGGGGCACTTATGGGGTCATGGGGGCAGTTATGGGGTCACTGGGACCCTTATGGGGTCATTTTTGGGGTCATTTGGGGACTTTTGGGGTCGTGGGGACACTTATGGGGGCATTGGGGCACTTATGGGGTCATTTATGGGGTCTTTGGGGCAGTTATGGGGTCACTGGGAGAGTTATGGGGTCATTTTGGGGACATTTGGGGGCTTATAGGGTCACTGGGACACTTATAGGGTCATTTATGGGGCCATTGGGACACTTATGGGGTCATTTATGGGGTCTTTTGGGCACTTATGGGGTCGCGGGTCCACTTATGGGGTCGTGGGGGCACTTATGGGGTCGTAGGGATGCTTATAGGGTCGTCTATGGGGACACTGGGTCATTTATGGGGTCATTTATGGGGTCTTTGGGGCATTTATAGGGTCGTAGGGACAGTTAAAGGGTCATTTTGGGGGTCATTTTGGGGACTTTTGGGGTCATGGGGACAGTTATAGGGTCACTGGGACCCTTATGGGGTCATTTATGGGGTCTTTGGGGCATTTATAGGGTTGTGGGGACAGTTATGGGGTCATTTTGGGTACATTTAGGGACTTATAGGGTCATAGGGACAGTTATAGGGTCACTGGGACACTTATAGGGTCATTTATGGGGCCATTGGGCCACTTATGGGGTCATTTATGGGGTATTTGGGGCAGTTATAGGGTCATAGGGATGGTTATAGGGTCACTGGGACACTTATGGGGTCGTTTTGGGGACATTTAGGGGCTTATAGGGTCACTGGGACACTTATGGGGTCATTTATGGGGCCATTGGGACACTTACGGGGTCATTTATGGGGTCTTTGGGGCACTTATGGGGTCAAAGGGACAGTTATAGGGTCGTCTATGGGGACTTTTGGGGACATTTGGGGGCTTATAGGGTCATGGGGACACTTATGGGGTCATTTATAGGGTCACTGGGACACTTACGGGGTCATTTCTGGGGTCTTTGGGGCATTTATAGGGTTGTAGGGACAGTTATGGGGTCGTTTATGGGGACATTTAGGGACTTATAGGGTCATAGGGACAGTTATAGGGTCACTGGGACACTTATAGGGTCATCTATGGGGTCACTGGGACACTTATGGGGTCGTTTATGGGGTCTTTTGGGCCCTTATAGGGTCGTGGGTCCACTTATGGGGTCATGGGGGCACTTATGGGGTCGTAGGGATGCTTATAGGGTCGTCTATGGGGACACTGGGTCATTTATGGGGTCATTTATGGGGTCTTTGGGGCATTTATAGGGTCGTGGGGACAGTTATGGGGTCATTTATGGGGTCTTTTGGGTATTTATAGGGTAATAGGGACAGTTATAGGGTCACTGAGACACTTATAGGGTCATCTATGGGGTCACTGGGCCACTTATGGGGTCATTTATGGCGCATTTGGGGCAGTTATAGGGCCATAGGGATGGTTATAGGGTCACTGGGACCCTTATGGGGTCGTTTTGGGGACATTTGGGGGCTTATGGGGTCACTGGGACACTTATAGGGTCATTTATGGGGCCATTGGGACACTTATGGGGTCGTTTATGGGGTCTTTGGGGCACTTATAGGGTCGTGGGTCCACTTATGGGGTCGTGGGGGCACTTATGGGGTCGTAGGGATGCTTATAGGGTCGTCTATGGGGACTTTGGGGCATTTATGGGGTCGTGGGGACAGTTATGGGGTCGTTTATGGGGACATTTGGGGACTTATAGGGTCACTGGGACAATTATGGGGTCATTTATGGGGCCATTGGGACACTTATGGGGTCGTTTATGGGGTCTTTTGGGCACTTATAGGGTCGTAGGGATGCTTATAGGGTCGTCTATGGGGACATTGGGTCATTTATGGGGTCTTTGGGGCATTTATAGGGTCATGGGGACAGTTATGGGGTCATTTTGGGGACATTTAGGGACTTATAGGGTCGTGGGGACACTTATGGGGTCATTTATGGGGACATTAGGGCAGTTATAGGGTCGTGGGGACAGTTATAGGGTCATTTATGGGGACATTTAGGGACTTATAGCGTCACTGGGACACTTATGGGGTCGTTTTGGGGACATTTGGGGGCTTATAGGGTCACTGGGACACTTATAGGGTCATTTATGGGGCCATTGGGACACTTATGGGGTCGTTTATGGGGTCTTTGGGGCACTTATAGGGTCGTGGGTCCACTTATGGGGTCATGGGGGCACTTATGGGGTCGTAGGGATGCTTATAGGGTCGTCTATGGGGCCATTGGGTCATTTATGGGGTCATTTCTGGGGTCTTTGGGGCACTTATGGGGTCATTCATGGGGTCTTTGGGGCATTTATAGGGTCGTGGGGACAGTTATAGGGTCATTTTGGGGACATTTAGGGACTTATAGGGTCTTGGGGACAGTTATAGGGTCACTGGGACACTTATAGGGTCATTTATGGGGGCATTGGGACACTTACGGGGTCATTTATGGGGTCTTTTGGGCCCTTATAGGGTCGTGGGGACACTTATAGGGTCATTTATGGGGCCATTGGGACCCTTATGGGGTCATTTATGGGGCATTTGGGGCACTTATAGGGTCGTAGGGAGAGTTATGGGGTCATTTTGGGGACATTTGGGGACTTATAGGGTCACTGGGACACTTATGGGGTTGTAGGGATGCTTATAGGGTCGTCTACGGGGCCATTGGGTCATTTATGGGGTCATTTATGGGGTCTTTGGGGCATTTATAGGGTTATGGGGTCACTTATGGGGTCACGGGGACCTGGGGACGCTTATAGGGCCGTGGGGACGCTTATAGGGCCACGGCCCCACTTATAGGATCACCCCAAAACCCCCCCAAAACCCCCCTAAAAACCCCAAAAACCCCCCCTAAACCCCCTCCCCCCAGCCCCTACAACCCCTCCCCGACCCCACAACCCCCCCCCCAGACCCCAAAAGCCCCCAAAAACCCCATAAACGACCCCAAAACTCACAGCGGGACGCCCTCGTCGGGGGTGAGGCTGAAGAGGACGCGGCCCAGCAGCGCCCGCCCGGGGTTGGCCCCGAACCGCAGCGACCCCAAAAGGGTCGGGACCCCCCCCAACGGCCCCAAAAGGGACGGGGGCAGCGACCCCAAAAGGCCCCGCAGCCGCTTGCCCCGCACTTTGCCCTAAAAGAAGGGAAACGGCCCCAAAACGGGCGCCGGGGGGGAGGGAAAGGGGAAAAAGGGAGAGAGAATGGGGCTGAAATAACCCCAAATGGCCCCAAATCTGCCCCAAATGGACCCAAATCCACCCCAAAGGACCCAAAATAACCCTAAATGGCCCCAAATCCGCCCTAAATGGCCCGAAATGGACCCAAAATAACCCCAAATGGTCCCAAATCCACCCTAAATGGCCCCAAATGGCCCCAAATCCACCCCAAATGGCCCCAAAAACACCCCAAATGGCCCCAAAACCGCCCCAAATGGCCCCAAAATAACCCCAAATGGCCCCAAATCCACCCCAAATGGACCCAAAATAACCCTAAATGGCCCCAAAACCGCCCCAAATGGCCCCAAATCCACCCCAAAGGACCCAAATCCACCCGTAATGGCCCCAAAACCACCCCAAATGGTGATAAATGGCCCCAAAAGAACCCCAAATGGCCCCAAATGGACCCAAAATAACCCCAAATGGCCCCAAAACCACCCCAAATGGCCCCAAATCCGCCCCAAATGGCCCCAAATCCACCCCAAATGGCCCCAAATCCACCCTAAATGGCCCCAAATCCGCCCTAAATGGCCCGAAATGGACCCAAAATAACCCCAAATGGTCCCAAATCCACCCTAAGTGGCCCCAAAACCACCCCAAAGGACCCAAAATAACCCTAAATGGCCCCAAAAGCACCCCAAATGGCCCCAAATGGTCCCAAATGCACCCAAATCCGCCCAAAATGACCCCAAATCCACCCCAAATGGACCCAAATCCACCCCAAATCCACCCTAAATGACCCCAAAACCGACCCAAATGGCCCCAAATGGCCCCAAAATAACCCCAAATGGCCCCAAATCCAACCCAAATGGCCCCAAATGGCCCCAAAATAACCCCAAATGGCCCCAAATCCACCCCAAATGGTCCCAAATTCAACCCATATTACCCAAATCCACCCCAAATGGCCCCAAAACCGCCCAAAATGGCCCCAAAACCACCCCAAATGGCCCCAAATCCACCCCAAATGGTCCCAAATTCAACCCATATTACCCAAATCCACCCCAAATGGCCCCAAATCCGCCCCAAATGGCCCCAAATCCACCCCAAATGGCCCCAAATCCACCCCAAATGGGCCCAAAATAACCCCAAATGGCCCCAAATCCACCCCAAATGGCCCCAAATCCACCCCAAATGGCCCCAAATCCACCCCAAATGGCCCCAAATCCACCCTAAATGGCCCCAAATCCACCCCAAAGGACCCAAAATAACCCCAAATGGGCCCAAATCCACCCCAAAGGACCCAAAATAACCCCAAATGGGCCCAAATCCACCCCAAATGGATCCAAATGGCTCCAAATCCACCCTAAATGACCCCAAAATGGCCCCAAATGGCCCCAAATCCACCCTAAATGGCCCCAAATGGCCCCAAATCAAACCCAAATGGCCCCAAAACCACCCCAAATGGGCCCAAATGGCCCCAAATCCACCCCAAATCCCCCCAAATCCCCTCAAAATGCCCCAAATTGCCCCAAATCCCCTCAGAATCCCCTGAGGATACCCCCAAATTGCCCCAGATCCCCCCAAAATCCCCCCAAATCCCCAGATCTCCCCAAAATGACACTCAAAATTTCCAAATCCCCCCAAAATCCCCCAAATCCTCCCCCAAATCCCCCCAAGTCCCCCCAAAATGCCCCAAATCCCCCCAAAATGCCCCAAATCCCCCTAAAATGCCCCAAATCCACCCCAAAATCCCCGAAATCCCTCCAAATCCCCCCAAATCCCCCCAAAATGCCCTAAATCCCTCCAATTCCCCCCAAAATGCCCCCAAATTGCCCCAAATCCCCCCCCAAAATTGCCCCCAAATTGCCCCAAATCCCCCCAAATCCCCCAAAATGCCCTCAAATCCCCTCAAATTTCCCCAAATCCTCCCAAATTACCCCAAATTGCCCCCAAAAGCCCCCTAATCCCCCAAATCCTCCCCCAAATCCCCCCAAATCCCCCCAAAATGCCCTAAAATCCCTCCAATTTCCCCCAAAATGCCCCCAAATTGCCCCAAATCCCCCCAAATTTCCCCAAAATCCCCCCCAAAAGCCCCAAAATTCCCCCAAATCCCTCCAAATTGCCCCAAATCCCCCCAAAATGCCCCAAATCCCCCCAGATCTCCCCAAATTGCCCCAAATCCTCCCCAAAATCCCCCAAATCCCCCCAAAATCCCCCCAAAATGCCCCCAAATCCCCTAAAATTACCAAAATTCCCCCGAAATTACCCCAAATTGCCCCAAATCCCCCCAAAATCCCCCAAATCCCTCCAAATTCCCCAAAATCCCCTTAAAATGCCCTAAAATCCCTCCAATTTCCCCCAAAATGCCCCCAAATTGCCCAAAATCCCCCCAAATTACCCCAAATCCCCCCATAATGCCCCCAAACCCCCCAAAAAGCCCCAATTGCCCCAAAATCCCTCAATTCCCCCCCAAAAGCCCCCCCCAAGATGGCCGCCGCCTTCCCCTCACGCCAGGCCCCGCCCCCTCTCTCCCAAGCCCCGCCCCCCTCAGCTGTCACTCACGCGGTTGCTCAGCAACGCGCAGAGCCGCCCCAGGTAGTCCAGCAGCCGCGCGTGGCGCATGCGCGGCTCCGCCCACTCCGGCGCCAAGGCCGCGGCGCGCGCCAGCCCCTCCAGCGCCGCCCCGTAGCGCTCCTGGTACTGCAGCAGCTGCGCGCCCATTGGCTGAGTCGCGCCGCGCCTCGCTCCTCATTGGCTGCCGCCCCAGCCGCTCGTCCCGCCCCCCTCCCGCCTTTGTCCCGCCCACGCTCGCTCCCCATTGGCTGCCGTACCGTGGCGCGGTTGAGGTGGAGGTCGGGATTGGCTGCGGCGGCGGGGTCGATTTTTTCCTGCAGGGGAGGGGGGAGAGGGGCGGGGCCGCGTCACCATGGCGACGGGGCCCCGCCCCCTAGCAACGGGGCCCGGCCCTAGCAACGGGGCCTGCCCCTAGCAACGGGGCCTGCCCCATAGGCTCCACTAGGCCCCATAGCAACCATAGGGCCCTATAGGGGCTGTAGGGCCCCACAGCGACCCTATAGCAGCTATAGGGCCCTATAGAGACCCCATAGCGGCCCCAGGCCCTATAGTGGCCATAGGGCCCCATAAGGACCCCATAGACACCTCTGGCCCTATAGCGACCCCATAGGAACCCACGGCCCTATAGTGACCCTATAGTGATTATAGGGCCCTATAGCGACCCCATAGCAGCCCCAGGCCCTATAGTGGCCATAGGGCCCCATAAGGACCCCATAGACACCCCTGACCCTATAGGGACCCCATAGCAACCCCTGACCCTATAACAACTATAGGGGGCCTATAGTGACCTTATAGAGACTATAGGGCCCCATAGAGACCCCATAGCGGCCCCAGGCCCTATAGTGGCCATAGGGCCCCATAGCGACCCCATAGACACCCCTGGCCCTATAGGGACCCCATAGCAACCCCTGGTCCTATAGTGACCCTATAGAGACTATAGGGCCCTATAGTGACCCCGTAGTGACCCCAGGCCCTATTATGGCCATAGGGCCCCATAGTGACCCCATAGACACCCCTGGCCCTATAGGGACCCCATAGCAACCCCTTGACCCTATAACAACTATAGGGCCCCATAGAAACCCCATAGCAGCCCCAGGCCCTATAATGGCCATAGGGCCCCATAAGGACCCCATAGACACCCCCAGCCCTATAGGGACCCCATAGCAACCCCTGACCCTATAACAACTGTAGGGGGCCTATAGCGACCCTATAGACACCCCCGGCCCTATAGGGACCCCACAGCAACCACAGGACCCTACAGCGACCCTACAAACCCCCCCCGACCCTATAAGAACCCTTGACCCTATAACCCCTCCCCGGCCCTATAACGCCCTCCCCCCGCCCCGTAACGCCTCCCCCCGCCCCGTAACGCCCCCCCAAGCCTTATAGGGACCCCAAAAGCTCTATAGGGGTCCCCCCCGGCCCTATAGGGTCCCCCCCCGGCCTTATAGGGCCGCGTACCGCCTGTGCGTAGGCGCCCAGCGCGCGGCGCGCGGCCTCGGGGCTCTGCCCCCCGGCGAAGAAGAGCGAGACGTAGGCGTTGCCCAGCACGTCTGGGGGGGAAAGGGGGGGGTTAGGGACCCCATAACGACCCCATAAACACCCCCCGACCCTATAAACCTCCCCCTGACCCCAGAAAACCCCCCCGAACCTATAAGGACCCCATAAAACCCCCGCAACCCCATAAAACCCTCCCGACCCTATAAGGACCCCATAACCCCCCGCCGACCCCATAAAACCCCCTGACCCCATAAGGACCCCATAAAACCCCCCCGACCCTGTAACGACCCCATAAACACCCCCGACCCCATAAACTGTCCCCTGACCCCATAAAACCCCCCTGAACCTATAAGGACCCCATAAAACCCCCGCAACCCCATAAAACCCTCCCGACCCTATAAGGACCCCATAACCCCCCCCGACCCCATAATGACCCCATAAACACCCCCCAACCCCATAAACCCCCCCTGACCCCATAACGACCCCATAAGACCCCAGAAACCCCCCCCCGACCCTATAAGGACTCCATAAACTCCCCCGACCCATAAAACTCCCCTGAACCTATAAGGACCCCATAAACACCCCCCGACCCTATAAAACCCCATACCGACCCTATAAGATCCCATAGCCCTACAGCCTCCCCCTTTAGCCCAAAAAGCCCCAAAATCACACCAATTAACCCCAACGACCTCCCCACCAAACCCCATCCACCCCGAACCTCTCACCCTATAGGAACCCTATAAAATCGCCCCGACCCTATAACGGCCCTATAAGACCCTAAAAGATCTCATGGCCCTACAGCCTCCCCCTTTAGCCCAAACAGCCCCAAAATCACATCAATTAACCCCAATGACTCCCCCATTAATCCCCATCCACCCCGACCCGCTGACCCTATAGGAACCCTATAAAAAACCCCCGACCCTATAACGGCCCTATAAGACCCTATAAGATTCTATGAGCCTAGAGCCTCCCCCTTTAGCCAAACAACCCCAAAATCACATCAATTAACCCCAACGACCTCCCCACCAAACTCCATCCACCCCGACCCGCTCACCCTATAGGAACCCTATAAAACCCCCCCGACCCTATAACGGCCCTATAAGACCCTATAAGATCCCATAGCCCTACAGCCTCCCCCTTTAGCCCAATCAACCCCAAAATCACACCAATTAACCCCAGGGACCCCCTCATTAATCCCCCTTAACCCCGACACACTCACCCTATAGGAACCCTATAAAAAACCCGCGACCCTATAACGGCCCTATAAGACCCTAAAAGATCTCATGGCCCTACAGCCTCCCCCTTTAGCCCAATCAACCCCAAAATCACATCAATTAACCCCAACGACCCCCAGACCCACCCCCATCAACCCCGAGCCGCTCACCCTATAGGAACCCTATAAAAAACCCGCGACCCTATAAAACCCCATACCGACCGTATAAGATCCCATAAGCCTAGAGCCTTCCCCTTTAGCCAATCAACCCCAAAATCACATCAATTTACCCCAATGTCTCCCTCATTAATCCCCCTTAACCCCGACCCGCTCACCCTATAGGAACCCTATAAAATCGCCGCGACCCTATAACGGCCCTATAAGACCCTAAAAGATCTCTAGCCCTACAGCCTCCCCCTTTAGCCCAAACAGCCCCAAAATCACACCAATTAACCCCAGGGACCCCCTCATTAATCCCCCTTAACCCCGACCCGCTGACCCTATAGGAACCCTATAAAAAGCCGCGACCCTATAACGGCCCTATAAGACCCTATAAGATCTCATGGCCCTACAGCCCTCCCCCTTTAGCCCAATCAACCCCAAAATCACATCAATTAACCCCAATAACCCCCAGACCCACCCCCATCCACCCCGACCCGCTGACCCTATAGGAACCCTATAAAACCCCCCCGACCCTATAACGGCCCTATAAGACCCCATAACTCACACCAGGAGCTGCCGTCTGTGGGGTCGCAGCGCACGGCGGCCTCGGCCTGGGCCAGGCCCTCCTGCAGGGCCCCCCCGCGCCGCAGGGCCATGGAGAGCAGGCGCCGCGCCTCCGCGTCCTCGCCCTATAGGGGAAAAAAACCCCAAAAGGGGGGGAAAAAACCCTAAAAAGGGGCGAAAAAACCCTAAAAAGGGGCAGAAAAAACCCTAAAAGGGGGCAGAAAAAACCCTAAAAGGGGCGGAAAAAACCCTAAAAGGGGGGAATCGGCCCCAAAATGGGACACGGAGAGGGGGAGGGTGGGGTAAATGAGGTGGGGTCCTATAGGGGAAGGGAAATCCTATAAAGGGGCGGCGGCCCTATAAGGGATCCTAAAAGGGGGGAGGGGGTGGATGGGCCAAATCGGCCCTGAATTGACCCAAAAGGAGCCCAAATGACCCCAAATCCACCCCAAATGGCCCCAAATCCCCTAAATCCCCCCCAAATGACCCCAAATCCCCCCCAAATGACCCCAAATCCCCCTCAAATGGCCCCAAATCTCCCCCAAATGGCCCCAAATTCCCCCCCAAATCCCATAAATGCCCCCAAACACCCCACTGACCCTATAAGCCCCAAATCGACCCCATAACCCCTTACATCGACCCTAAAACCCCTAAATTGACCCTATAACCCCCATACTGACCCTATAAGCCCTAAATCGACCCTATAAGCTCCCACGCTGACCCTATAACCCTGATCTTGACACTATAACCCTTCCTATTGACCCTATAACCCCTAAACTGACCCTAAAACCCCCATACTGACCCCATAACCCTGAGATCGACCCTATAACCCCCAATATTGACCCTATAAGCCCTGATACTCACCCTATAACCCCTGATATTGACCCTATAACCCCTGATATCGACCCTATAACCCCTAAAACGACCCCTATAACCCCCCATAGTGACCCCATAACCCCTGATATGGACCCCATAACCCCTGATATTGACCCTATAACTCCCCATACTGACCCTATAACCCCTAAACTCACCCCATAACCCCTGATATCGACCCTATAACCCCTTACATCGACCCTATAAGCCCTAAATTGACCCTATAACCTCTCATACTGACCCCATAACCCCTGATATTGACCCCATAACCCCTGATATTGACCCTATAACCCCTAAATCGACCCTATAACCCTGATACTCACCCTATAACCCCTGATATCGACCCTATAACCCCCCAAATCCCCCTATAACCCCTCATACTGACCCTATAACCCCTAAATCGACTCTATAACGCCCCATAGTGACCCTATAACCCCTTACATCGACCCTATAACCCCTAAATCGACCCCATAACCCCCCAAACTCACCCTATAACCCCTGATATCGACCCTATAACCCCTAAATTGACCCTATAACCCCTGCTATTGACCCTATAACCCCTCACACTGACCCTATAACCTGTGATACTCACCCTATAACCCCTGATATCGACCCTATAACCCCCCAAATTCCCCCCAAATCCCCCTATAACCCCCCATAGTGACCCTATAACCCCCCATACTTGCCCTATAACCCCTGATATTGACCCTATAACCCCTAAATCGACCCTATAACCCCTAAACTGGCCCTATAACTCCCCATACTCACCCTATAACCCCTGATACTGATCCTATAACCCCCAATATCGGCCCTATAACCCCTAAACCGACTCTATAACCCCCCATAGTGACCCTATAACCCCTCATAGTGACCCTATAACCCCTAAATCGACCCCATAACCCCCCATACTGACCCTATAACCCCCCATACTTGCCCTATAACCCCTGATATTGACCCTATAACCCCTCATATTGATCCTGTAACTCCTCATATTGACCCCATAACCCGTGATACTCACCCTATAACCCCTTACATTGACCCTACAATTCCTAAACTGACCCTATAACTCCCCATACTCACCCTATAACCCCTGATATTGACCCTATAACCCCCAATATCGACCCTATAAGCACTCATATCGACCCTATAACCCCTGATATTGGCCCTATAACCCTTCCTATTGACCCTATAACCCCTAAACTGACCCTAAACCCCCCCATACTGACCCCATAACCCCTTTAATTGACCCTAAAACCCCAAAATCAACCCTATAACCCCCCATACTGACCCTATAACCTTTCATATTGATCCTAAAAGTCCTACATTGATCCTATAAGACCCCATACTGACCCTATAACCCCCTAAATTGACCCTATAACCCCTCAAATTGACCCTATAACCCCAAAACTGACCCTATAACCCCTGATACTGACCCTATAACCCCTAATTCGACCCTATAACCTCCAATATTGACCCTATAACCCCTCATATTGACCCTATAACCCCTGATATCAACCCTATAACCCCAAATCGACCCTATAACCCTTCTTATTGACCCTATAACCCCTCATATCGGCCCTATAACCCCTAAACCGACCCTATAACACCCCATACTCACCCTATAACACCCCATAGTGACCCTATAACCCCTGATATCGACCCTATAACCCTTCTTATTGACCCTATAACCCCTTACATCGACCCTATAACCCCTAAATCGACCCCATAACCCCTCATACTGACCCTATAACCCCTCATAGTGACCCTATAACCCCTGATATTGACCCTATAACCCCCAATATCGACCCTATAACCCCTAAATCAACCCTATAACCTCCCATACTGACCCTATAATCCCTAAATTGACCCTATAACCTCCCATATTGACCCTATAACCCCTTACATCGACCCTATAACCCCTAAATTGACCCTAAAACCCCCCATAGTGACACCATAACCCCTGATATTGACCCTATAACCCCTAAACTGGCCCTATAACTCCCCATACTCACCCTATAACCCCTGATATTGATCCTATAACCCCCAATATTGACCCTATAACCCCTAAATCGACCCCATAACCCCCTAAACTGACCCTATAACCCCCCAAATCCCCCTATAACCCCCCACAGTGACCCCATAACCCCTGATATCGACCCTATAACCCCCAATATTGACCCTACAACCCCTAAACCGACCCCATAACCCCTGATATTGACCCCATAACCCCTGATATCGACCCTATAACCCCTAAACTGACCCTATAACCCCCCAAATCCCCCCTTAATGGGTTCCTCCCGGTCGCCAGCGCCCCCTGGAAGCAGCGCGTGGCCCCGGTGATGTCCCCGTGGCTCCAGGGGCCTCCCCCAGGCGGGTCCAGGCGGGCGCCAGCCCCACAAATACCCCCAGAGACCCCACAGCGACCCCACACCGACCCTATAACCCCTGAGATCCACCCTATAACCCCCCATAGTGACCCTATAAACCCCTAAATCGACCCTATAACCCCTAAACTGACCCTATAACTCCCCATACTCACCCTATAACCCCCAATATTGACCCTATAACCCCTTACATCGACCCCATAACCCCTCATACTGACCCCATAACCCCCCATACTGATTCTATAACCCCAAAACTGACCCTAGACCCTATAACCTCTCTTATTGACCCTATAACCCCCCATAGTGACCCTATAACCCCTGATACTCACCCTATAACCCCTCAAATTGACCCTATAACCCCCCATAGTGACCCTATAACCCCTTACATCGACCCTATAACCCCTAAATCGACCCCATAACCCCTGATATTGACCCTATAACCCCTCATACTGACCCTATAACCCCTGATACTCACCCTATAACCCCTCAAATTGACCCTATAACCCCCCATAGTGACCCTATAACCCCTTACATCGACCCTATAACCCCTAAATCGACCCCATAACCCCTCATACTGACCCTATAACACCCCATACTCACCCTATAACCCCTGATATTGACCCTATAACCCCCGATATCGACCCTATAACCCCTAAACTGACCCTAAACCCCCCTATACTGACCCTATAACCTCCCATAGTGACCCCATAACCCCTGATATTGATCCTATAACCCCTAAACTGACCCTATAACCCCTGATATTGACCCCATAACCCCTGATATTGACCCTATAACCCCTGATACTCACCCTATAACCCCTGATATCGACCCTATAACCCCTAAACCGACCCTATAACCCCCCATAGTGACCCCATAACCCCCGATATCGACCCTATAACCCCCCAAATCCCCCTATAACCCCCCCATAGTGACCCCATAACCCCTGATATGGACCCTATAACCCCCGATATCGACCCTATAACCCCTAAACTGACCCTATAACCCCCCAAATCCCCCCTTAATGGGTTACTCACGTGCGCCAGCGCCCCCTGGAAGCAGCGCGTGGCCCCGGTGATGTCCCCGTGGCTCCACCGCGCCTCCCCAGGCGGGTCCAGGCGGGCGCCAGCCCCGGCTGCAGCTTCAGGGCCCGGCCCAGCGCCGCCTCCGCCCGCCCCCGGCCCCCCCGGCGCCGCCTCCAGCGCCCGCGCCCGCAGCAGCAGCGCCCGGCCCCGGCCCTGCGGGGACACTGAGGGGGCGGGGCTTATAGGGGGCGGGGCCTCGGGGAGGGGGGAGGGGCTTAAGGGAGGGGGGAGGGGCTTGGGGGGGAGGGGAGGGGCTTAAGGGAGGGGGAGGGGGTAAGGGGTAGGGGGAAGGGGAGGGGGGCATGGGTTAAGGGAGGGGGCGTGGCCTAATGGAGGGGGCGTGGCTTAAAGGGGGCGGGGCCTCGGGGAGGTGGGTGGGGCTTAAGGGAGGGGTGGGGCTTAAGGGAGGGGGTGGGGGTAGGGGTGGGAGTAAGGGGAGGGTGGGAGGGAGGGGGCGTGGCCTAATGGAGGGGGCGTGGCTTAATGTGAGGGGCGTGGTCTAATGGAGGGGGTGTGGCTTAATGGAGGTGGGTGGGGCTTAAGGGAGGGGGGTGGGGTAAGGAGAGGGGGTGGGGGTAGGGGTAAGGGGAGGGGGGCGTGGCTTAAAGGGGGCGGGGCCTCGGGGAGGTGGGAGGGGCTTAATGGAGGGGGCGTGGCCTAATAGAGGGGATGTGGCTTAAGGGAGGGGTGGGGGTAAGGGGAGGGAGAGAGGGGAGGGGCAGGGCTTAAAGGGAGGGGGCGTGGCTTAAAGTGAGGGGAGGAGGCGGGGCCACGACGGGGCGGAGCTAAGAGAAGGGGGCGTGGCTTGGATGAAAGGGCGTGGCTTGGTGCAAGGGGCGTGGCTTGGAGAGAGGGGGCGTGGCTTCAATGGAGGGGGAGTGGTTTGGATGGAGGGGGCGTGGCCAGAGGCCAACTGGGGGCTGGGCAGGGATGGGTGGGGGCGTGGCTTAGAGGGGCGTGGCCTGGTGGGTGTGGCCTTTGGGGGCGTGGCTCCTTGGGGGCGTGGCTTCCAGGGGGAGGAGCCAGGAAGGGGTATAGGAGGGGGTGGGCACCCCCCACATGTTGTGGGGCGTGGCCTAGTGAAGGGGCGTGGCTTGTGGGCGTGGCATAGGGGTTGTGGGCGTGGCTTGGGGGGTTGTGGGCGGGGCTTGCGGGCGCGCCCAGGCCCCGCCCCCTCACCGTGGACCGCCTCCATGCGCTGCACCGTCCGCTCCATCTCCTCCTCCAGCGCCGCCAGCGCCTCCGGCGCCGGGGGTCACCTTTGTCACCCGGACAGGGGGTGTTGTCACCCGGACGGGGGTTGTTGTCACCCGTGGGGTGGTTGTTGTCACCTGGAGGGGTGTTGTTGTCACCTGTGGGGGCATTGTTGTCACCTGAGGGGTTGTTGTTGTCATCTGGAGGGGTGTTTGTCACCCGTGGGGGGGGTGTTGTCACCCAGACGGGGGTTGTTGTGACCCGTGGGGTGGTTGTTGTCACCCGTGGGGGGGTTGTTGTCACCCTTAGGGGGGTTGTTGTCACCTGAGGGGTTGTTCTTGTCACCTGTGGGGTTGTTGTTGTCACCTGTGGGGTTGTTGTCACCCGTGGGGTGGTTGTTGTCACCCGGAGGGGGGTTGTCGCCCAGCCGCAGGGTGTCCTTGAAGCGGTACAGCTCGGCCACCATCTCCTGAGGGAAAAACGGGGGGGTTTTGGGGTTGTCACCATGGCAACCAGGCCTTGTCACCCTTTGTTTCCGTGGCAACCAGGCCCTGACAGCCCAAATCTCCACGGCAACCGGGCCTTGTCACCCCCTAGGCCTTGTTTCACCTCTTGTCACCCCGTTTCCATGGCAACCAGGCCCTGTCACCCCCAAATCTCCATGGCAACAGGGTCTTGTCACCTCTTGTCACCCCCATTTCCATGGCAACCGGGCCTTGTCACCCCAAATTGCCATAGAAACAGGGCCTTGTCACCCCTTGTCACCCTGTTTCCATGGCAACCAGGCCCTGACACCCCCAAATCTCCATGGCAACCGGGCCTTGTCACCCTCTAGGCCTCGTTTCCATGGCAACCAGGCCCTGACACCCCAAATTCCCATGGAAACGGGACCTTCTCCCCCCAAATCTCCATGGCAACCGGGCCTTGTCACCCTTTAGGCCTCGTTTCCATGGCAACCAGGCCTTTTCACCCCTTGTTTCCATGGCAACCAGGCCTTGTTCCCCCCCCCTTAGGCCCCATCTCCCCCTAGCAACCGCCCCTCCCCCCCACCCACCCCGTCCCCATGGCAACCAGGCCCCGCCCCCTCGGTCGCCATGGCAACCAGCGCCCTCCCCCCACCTCCAGGGCCCTCAGGGCCTCCTCGTCGCCCCCTTCCCCGTCCCCCTCGGCCGCCGCCGCCGCCTCCTCCGGGGCCCTCCTCGGCCGCCGCCATTGCTGCCGTGGCCACGCCCCCTTCCGCCAGGCCACGCCCCCTTCCGTTTGGCCACGCCCCCTCCCCCCCCGGCCGCCCAGCAGCGCCCTCTGGCCCCGCGGAGGCCTCAAAGGGCCGCGCGACCTCCCCAAGTATGTGGCGGCGCCGCACTCAAGATGGCGGCCAAAGCCCGCGAAAATCCGACCAATAGGAATAGGAAGCCACGGTTCACCCTCGCCGCTCCATATATGGGCAGCGCCGCACCCAACATGGCGCCGCCCTCGTATCCGCAGGCGCAGCCACACTCAAGATGGCGGCCAAGCCCGCGAAAATCCGACCAATAGGAACCCACGGTTCACCTTCCCCGCTCCATATATGGGCAGCGCCACACCCAAAATGGCGCCGCCCTCTGGCCCGGGTGGGCGCCACGCTCAAAATGGCGGCGCTGCGCATGCGCAGCCCCCCGGCGCCTCAGCGCTCCCCCCCCCTCCCTCGAGGCATCCCAAATTGAGGCGAAATCGGTGTTTTTTATAATTTTATTTATTTATTTAACCATTATTTCCTACCTATTTTTAATCCTTTTCCTCCCCCCTTACCTTCCCCTGGCTTTTAACCTTAACCAACGGCTCCAAACCGCACCGTCAAGCCGGGAGCGGCCCCAGCAGCACAATGCTGAGGTAAAACCCCCAAATCCTCCCAAAATTTTCACCGTTTTTACCCATTTTTAAACATTTTCTGCTCCTAACCCCCTTTAAACCCCCCTCAGAAAGATATTTGCCAGAAATCCCCGCTTCTAACCCACTTTTAAGCTTGCCCGAGGCGCTATGACTGAGAAAAATGGGAATCTGTTCTTCTTTTTAAAATATTTTTATTAATTTTTATTATTTTTAAAGATTTTACCCCAAATTTCAACTTTTGGGGCTTTTCGGCACAAGCACGGGGTGTTTATTGTGATGAAAAGCTGTAAAAAAAGTGTAAAAATGGTGACATTTACCCAGGTAGAGCCTCATCTGGGTGCTCAGGGCTTGAAAATCGGAATAAAATTTATCAAAAATTAATCAAATAAAATAAAAAAGGGGGAAATGAGGAAAAAAAGGGTTTAAAAAGGAAAATTGGGGGGTGAAAAGGGGTAAAAAGAGGGGAAATTGGGGTAAAAAATGGGGATAAAAGGCAGGGGGTTGAGGGGGTGTGAGGCTTGAGGGCTCTAGCATTGAAAAAAGGGATTAAAAATTAAAAATATAAGAAAAAAGGGACAAAAAAGGGAAAAAATGAGGTTTAAAGGAAAAAAGGGAGTTTAAAATGAGATAAAATGAGGTAAAAAGGGAAAAAATAGGGGTGAAAAGGGGAAAATGGAGGGGAAATGGGGAGGGTTTGAAGGGGCGTGAGGCTTAACTCTGGGCTTAAAAATACTAATTAAAATTGAAGGAAAATAATTTAAAATGAAGGAAAATGGGAAAAAATGGGTTTAAAAAAGAAGAAAATGGGGTTTTGAAGGGAAAATTTAGGGGTTAAAAGGGGAAGGAGGAAGGGAAACTGGGGGGGGGGGTTGAAGGGGTGTGAGGCTTACCTGAGCGCTTCGGGCTCAGAAATAGCAATAAAAATATTTAAAAAATGACAGAAAATTAAGAAGAAAACGAAAAAAGGGAATTTAAAAGAAGTAATTTAAGTGGTTAAAAGAGAGAAAATACAATTTAAAAGGGAAAATTAGGGTTTAAAAGGAGGAGGAGGAGGGTTTGAAGGGGTGTGAGGCTTACCTGAGCGCTCCGGGCTCGAAAATAGCCATTAAAACACAAAAAAAAACAACAGAAAATGAATAAGAAAAGGAAAAAAATAATATTTTAGGACGTTAAAAGGGGAAAAAAAAAAGAGATTAAAAGGGAAAATGAGGAATAAGAAGGGGAGGAAACGTGCCCGGAGCACCTCCACAAAATGTGCTCCGGGCGCGAAAATTGCCATTAAAACACAATAAATGACAGAAAATTAAGAATAAAATGAAAAAATTGAGATTAAAAAGGATAATTAATAAGTTAAAAGGCGAAAAGGAGAATTTAAAAGGGAAAAGTAGGGTTTAGAAGGAGAAGAAGGAGGGTTTGAAGGGGTGTGAGGCTTACCCGAGCACTCCGGGCTCGAAAATAGCCATTAAAACACAGAAAGTGACAGAAAATGAAGAATAAAACGAAAAAATTAAGATTAAAATGGATAATTAGTTAGTTAAAATCGAAAAAGATAATTTAAAAGGGAAAATTAGGGCTTAAAAGGGGAAGGAGGAAGGGAAATGGGGGGGGGAGTTGAAGGGGTGTGAGGCTTACCTGAGCGCTCCGGGCTCGAAAATAGCCATTAAAACACAGAAAGTGACAGAAAATGGAGAAAGAAGTGAAAAATGGGTAACTTAGGGGGTTAAAATGAAAAAAAAAGATAATTTAGAAGGGAAAACTAGGCTTTAAAAGGAGAAGGAGGAGGGTTTGAAGGGGCGTGAGGCTTACCCGAGCACTCCGGGCTCGAAAATAGCCATTAAAACACAGAAAGTGACAGAAAACGGAAGAAGAAATGAAAAAACAGAGTTTAAAATAAATAATTTAAGCGTTTAAGTGGAAAAAAGAGGATTTGAAAAGGAAGATTTAGGGATAATAAGGTGGGAGGGGGGTGGTAAACGTGCCCGGAGCGCCTCCACAAAATGGCCGCCGCCGCCATCTTGTGGCTCTTCTCCCCTCACGGCCCGGGACCTGCGGGAGAAGCCGAGAGGTCAGGACCGGCACCGGGACCGTACCGGGACCCCCCCGGGACCCCCCCCCAGCCCCCGAACCGCCCCCCAGAGGCGTTGTACGAGCCCGTGAAATCCGCGCTGCCCCCCTACCTCCGGGCAACCCGAGCGAAGCCGCGAGCCGCTGCCCTTTTTTACTCTGCGACGCCGCTAAAAGCCCGGCGCCTGCTGCTGGCGGCGGCGGGAGGAACGCGGGTCGCCCCCCAAGCGTCCCCCCCTTTAATTCCCCCTTCCCCCCCCCCCCGCCCATCCGCACCCTTCGGCGTCCCGCTGGCGACTGAGCACCCCCCGCCGCCGCCGCGCCGCCCCCGCGCATGGCCACGCCCCCCGCGGCGCGCGATTGGCTGAGAGGGGGAGGGGGGGTGGAGGGGGGTGGAGGGGATTGGGTGAGGGGAGGGAGGGGGGCGGGGCTTAGGGGGCAGGGGGCAGGGTTTGGGGAAAGGGGGCGGGGTTTAAGGGAAAGGGGGCGTGGTTTAAGGGAAGGGGCGGGGTTTAATGGAAGTGGGCGGGGTTTTGAGGCAGGGGGCGTGGCTTAGGGGGCAATGGGTGGTCTGGAGGGGGCGTGGCCTTTCAGAAGGGGCGTGGCTTGACGAAAGGGGCGTGGCTTATCGGTGTGAGCGCGGCTGATTGGCTGGATTAGGCCGTGGGGGCGTGGCTTCGTGGAAGGGGGCGTGGTTTAAGGACAAAGGGGGCGTGGTCTCCTCATGGGGGCGTGGTTTCGTTGAAAGGGGGCGTGGTTTGTGCGTTTGTGGGCGTGGCTTCAAGGACAGAGGCATGGCTTTCCAAAAGGGGGCGTGGTTTCCCGAAAAAGGGGCGTGGCTCCCCAAAAAGGGGCGTGGTTTCATGAAAAGGGGGCGTGGCTTCGCGAAAAGGGGCGTGGCATCACGAAAAGGGGCGTGGCCAATGACGACAGGACACGGGGGGCGGAGCCAAACGCCTTTATTCCCTCCCCAGGGGGCGTGGCCTCGCAGAAAGGGGCGTGGCCTCGCGAAAAGGGGGCGTGGCCTCCCGAAAGGGGCGTGGTCTCGTCGGGTGGGCGTGGCCTGGAGGAGTGGGCGTGGCCTCAGGGGGTGGGCGTGTCCCAGCGCAGGCAGTAGACGCCGCCCAATTGGTCGCCCACCGCCAGCCAGGGGGCGGAGCCTGCCGGGGGGCGGGGCCTGACGGCCAGGCACGTGATTGGCCCGGGGCAGCGGTAGTAGGACAGCTGGGAGGGGGGAAAAGGGGGCGGGGCTTAGCGCTGAGGACACGCCCCCTTCCACTAAGCCCCGCCCACTACACCCACGTATATCAACCTCAAGCCCCGCCCACCTCCCGCAATGCCCCGCCCATAAGCCCAAACCCCGCCCACCTCCTCCCCAAGCCCCGCCCCTTGGCCCCACCCACCTCAAGCCACGCCCCCTTAAGCCCCGCCCCTTTTAGCCACGCCCCTTCCCCACCCCCCTCCATTCACCCCTGTGCTCTGAAGCCCCTCCCACTTAAGCCACGCCCCCTTTAGACCCCTCCCACTTAGGCCACGCCCCCTTTGGACCCCTCCCCTTAAGCCCCGCCCCCTTTCACCCCACCCTCCACCCCCATTGGCACTCCCCACCCCCAAACCACGCCCCAAGGCCCCTCCCACTTAGGCCACGCCCCCTCCAGACCCCGCCCACTCAGGCCACGCCCCCTTTAGACCCCTCCCAGTTAGACCACACCCCCTTTAGACCCCACCCACTTAAGCCCCGCCCCCTTACACCCCACCCTCAACCCCCATTGGCGCCCCCCACCCCAAACCACGCCCCCAAAGCCCCTCCCACTTAGGCCACGCCCCCTCCAGATCCCTCCCACTCAGGCCACGCCCCCTTTAGACCCCTCCCACTTAGGCCACGCCCCTTTCGGTCCACCCCCTTAAGCCCCGCCCCTTTACACCCCACCCTCCACCCCCATTGGTGCTCCCCGCCCCCAAGCCACGCCCCCAAAGCCCCTCCCACTTAGGCCACGCCCCCTTCAGACCCCTCCCACTCAGGCCACGCCCCCTTTAAAGCCCCTCCCCTTAAGCCCCGCCCCCTTTCACCCCACCCTCCACCCCCATTGGCGCCCCCACCCCCAAACCACGCCCCCAAAGCCCCTCCCACTCAGGTCACGCCCCCCTCCAGGCCCCTCCCACTTAAGCCACGCCCCCTCCAGACCCCTCCCACTCAGGCCACGCCCCCTTTAACCCCTCCCCATAAGCCCCGCCCCCTTACACCCCGCCCTCCACCCCCATTGGCGCTCCCCACCCCCAAACCACGCCCCCAAAGCCCCTCCCACTTAAGCCACGCCCCCTCCAGACTCCTCCCACTTAAGCCACGCCCCCTTTGGACCCCTCCCACTTAGGCCACGCCCCCTTTAGACCCCTCCCCTTAAGCCACGCCCCCTTTTGCCCCACCCTCCACCCCCATTGGCGCTCCCCACCCCCAAGCCACGCCCCCAAACCCCCCCACTTAAGCCACGCCCCCTCCAGACCCCTCCCACTAAAGCCACGCCCCCTTTAGACCCCTCCCCTTAAGCCCCGCCCCCTTACACCCCACCCTCCACCCCCATTGGCGCCCCCCACCCCCAAGCCACGCCCCCAAAGCCCCTCCCACTTAGGCCACGCCCCCTCCAGACCCCTCCCACTTAGGCCACGCCCCCTTTCGACCTCTCCCCTTAAGCCCCGCCCCCTTACGCCCCACCCTCCACCCCCATTGGCGCTCCCTGCCCCCAAACCACGCCCCCCAAACCCCTCCCACTCAAGCCACGCCCCCTCCAGACCCCTCCCACTCAGGCCACGCCCCCTGCAGACCCCTCCCATTTAAGCCACGCCCCCTCCGGACCCCGCCCACTTAAGCCACGCCCCCTTTCGCCCCACCCCCACCCCCTCCCCCACCCCCAACCCCCAAACCACGCCCCCAAAGCCCCTCCCACTTAGGCCACGCCCCCTCCGGACCCCACCCACTTAGGCCACGCCCCCTTTAGGCCACGCCCCCCTCACCGGAGCCCCGCCCCGGGGGTGCCAGAGCCGGGCCAGCCCGTCCCGCGCCGTCGTCACCAAGGCCCCGCCCATCGTCCCCAGCGCCGTCACCGCCCAGCGCGACACCTGGGGGGGTGACGTCATCGGTGACGTCATCGGTGACGTCATCCGGGACCTCATCGGCTCCACTAAATCGGCCGGGGTGTCCCCAAAAAGCCCCCACCCCAAAAACGACCTCGAAAGCCCGAGGGTGACCCCGTGACCCCAAGTGACCCCAATGACCCCAAGTGACCCCATGACCCCAAGGTGACCCCAATGACCCCTCCGTGACCCCAATGACCCCAAAGACCCCAAAACAGACCCAAAAGACCCAAAAGACCCCAAAAAGCCAAGAGTGGCCCCAAAGACCCCAATGACCCCAAGGTGACCCCAAAGACCCCAAAAGGGACCCCAAAGACCCCAATGTTGACCCCGAAGACCCCAACGATGACCCCAATGACCCCAAAGACCCCAAAGACTGCACCTGGGACGGGGGAACCCTGGCTGCACGTACAGACTGGGCAATGAGACGCTGGAGAGCAGCCTAGAAGAGAGGGATCTGGGGGTCGTGGTAGACAGCAAGTTGAATATGAGCCAGCAGTGTGCCCTGGCAGCCAGGAGGGCCAAGCGTGTCCTGGGGTGCATCAAGCACGGCATCGCTAGTAGGTCACGGGAGGTGATTGTCCCGCTCTGCTCTGCGCTGGTGCGGCCTCACCTCGAGTACTGTGTGCACCACAGTATAAAAAGGACATGAAACTGTTGGAGAGTGTCCAGAGGAGGGCTACGAAGATGGTGAAAAGCCTGGAGGGGAAGACGTACGAGGAACGGCTGAGGGCACTGGGCCTGTTCAGCCTGGAGAAGAGGAGGCTGAGGGGAGACCTCATCACAGTCTACAACTTCCTCGTAAGGGGGTGTCGAGAGGCAGGAGACCTTTTCTCCATTAACACCAGTGACAGGACCCGCGGGAACGGGGTTAAGCTGAGGCAGGGGAAATTTAGGCTAGACATCAGGAGGGGGTTCTTCACAGAGAGGGTGGTGGCACACTGGAACAGGCTCCCCAGGGAAGTGGTCACTGCACCGAGCCTGTCTGAATTTAAGAAGAGATTGGACTGTGCACTTAGTCACATGGTCTGAACTCTTGGGTAGACCTGTGCGGTGTCAAGAGTTGGACTAGATGATCCTTAAGGGTCCCTTCCAACTCAGGATATTCTATGATTCTATGATTCTATGAAAGACCCCAACGATGTCCCCAATGACCTCAAAGATGACCCCAATGACCCCAAAGGTGGCCCCAAAGACCCCAAAGATGACCCCAAAGACCCCAAAAATCCCCTCAAAGACCCCAAAGTGTCCCCAAAGATGACCCCAAAGACCCCAAAGTGACCCCAAAGACCCCAAAGGTGACCCCAAAGACCCCAACGATGACCCCAAAGTCCCCAAAGGTGACCCCAAAGACCCCAGTGTTGACCCCAAAGACCCCAAAGACCCCAAAAGGGACCCCAAAGACCCCAGAGGTGGCCCCAATGACCCCAAAGACCCCAAAGATGACCCCAGAGACCCCAAAGGTGACCCCAAAGACCCCAAAGTGACCCCAAAGACCCCAAAGACCCTAACGATGACCCCAATGACCCCAAAGACCCCAAAGATGACCCCAAAGACCCCAAAATTGTCCCAAATGACCCCAGAGGTGTCCCCAAAGACCCCAAAGACCCCAAAGATGACCCCAAAGACCCCAACGATGACCCCAAAGACCCCAAAATTGTCCCAAATGACCCCAAAGGTGTCCCCAAAGACCCCAATGACCCCAATGTTGACCCCAAAGACCCCAAAAGGGACCCCAAAGACCCCAGAGGTGTCCCCAATGACCCCAAAGACCCCAAAGATGACCCCAAAGTGACCCCAAAGACCCCAAAGACCCCAACGATGACCCCAAAGACCCCAAAGACCCCAACGTTGACCCCAAAGACCCCCAAATTGTCCCAAATGACCCCAGAGGTGTCCCCAAAGACCCCAAAGACCCCAATGACCCCAAATCGCCCCATTTTTCCCCCAAAAAGTCGTCCTCACCCTGCGGCGGTGCCACCCTTGGTGCCGGTCCTGCTGCCCCCACCCCGCGCACACCCAGAGGGTGCCGTCGGAGCGGGACAGGTACAGCCCCGTGTCTGCCAAAAGACCCCAAAAACCCCCAAATTCACCCCAAAAAACACCCCTGCGCTGCCCCAAATCACCCCACGACAAAAAATAGCACTAAAAAAACCCAAAACCTACAGAATTTACCCCAAAAAATGGCCCCGTGCTGCCCCAAATCCCATAAAACATCAAAAAGAAGCCCAAGAATACCCAAAACCTGCAGAATTTACCCCAAAAAATGGCCCCATGCAACCCCAAACCACCCCACAACACAGAACTGACCCTAAAAACCCCAAAACCTGCAGAATTTACCCCAAAAAATGGCCCCACGCCGCCCCAAATCCCATAAAACATCAAAAAAGAAGCCCAAGAATACCCAAAACCTACAAAATTTACCCCAAAAAATGACCCCACACCGCCCCGAATCCCCCCACAACGAAAAAAAACAGTACCAAGAACCCAAAAACCCCAGAATTCACCCCAAAAAACGCCCCTGCGCTGCCCCAAATCACCCCACGACAAAAAAACGGCACAAAAAAACCCCAAAACCTGCAGGATTTACCCCAAAAGATGGCCCCGCGCCGCCCCAAATCCCATAAAACATCAAAAAAGAAGCCCAAGGATAACCAAAACCTACAAAATTTACCCCAAAAAACGACCCTGCGCTGCCCCAAATCACCCCACGACAAAAAAAGGGCACAAAAAAACCCCAAAACCTGCAGAATTTACCCCAAAAGTTGCCCCCAGGCAACCCCAAATCACCCCACAACACAGAACTGACCCTAAAAACCCCAAAACCTGCAGAATTTACCCCAAAAAATGGGCCCATGGAACCCCAAATCCCATAAAACATCAAAAAGAAGCCCAAGAATACCCAAAAACCCCCAAATTCACCCCAAAAAACGCCCCTGCGCTGCCCCAAATCACCCCACGACAAAAAATAGCACTAAAAAACCCAAAACCTGCAGAATTTACCCCAAAAATGGCCCCACTCCGCCCCAAATCCCATAAAACATCAAAAAGAAGCCCAAGAATACCCAAAACCTACAGAATTTACCCCAAAAGTTGCCCCCATGCAACCCCAAATCACTCCACAACACAGAACTGACCCGAAAAACCCCAAAACCTGCAGAATTTACCCCAAAAAATGGCCCCACCCCACCCCAAATCCCCCCACACCAAAAAAGCAGCACAAAAAACCCAAAACCTACAGAATTTACCCCAAAAGTTGCCCCCATGCAACCCCAAATCACCCCACAACACAGAACTGACCCTAAAAACCCCAAAACCTACCGAATTTACCCCAAAAAATGGCCCCGCGCCGCCCCGAATCCAACCACAATGAAAAAAAACAGTACCAAGAACCCAAAAACCCCCAAATTCACCCCAAAAAAGGACCCTGCGCTGCCCCAAATCACCCCACGACAAAAAAACGGCACAAAAAAACCCAAAACCTACAGAATTTACCCCAAAAAATGCCCCCACCCCACCCCAAATCCCCCCCACCCCAACGAAACAGCACAAAAAACCCAAAATCTACAGAATTTACCCCAAAAGTTGTCCCCATGCAACTCCAAATCACCCCACAGCACAGAACTGACCCGAAAAACCCCAAAACCTGCAGAATTTACCCCAAAATCTGCCCCCGCCCCACCCCAAATCTTTAAAAACCTACAAACAACCCGAAAACCCCCAAAATCCCTCAGATTCACCCCAAAATCCCTCCAATTCACCCCAAAATCTGACCCCACCCCACCCCGAATCCCCCCCCAAAATATAAAAAAACACTAAAAAACCCCAAAATCCCCCAAATTCACCCCAAAATCTGCCCCCACCCCCCCAACCCCTAAAAAACCCCCCCAAAACCCCAAAATCCCTCAAATTCACCCCAAAATCTGACCCCGCCCCACCCTAATCCCCCCCCCACCGCCCCCCCTCCCCTTCGAAACCCCCCAAATCCCCCGATTTCACCCCAAAACCCCTCCCGCCGGCCCCGAAGGCGTTTTTTTTGCCCCAATTTGCCCAAAATCGTCGTTTTTTGCCCCAAAAACTCACCTGGCAGCAGGCGGCCCCCCGTGAACCAGCGGGTGGGGCCGTGGGCGGGCAGCGGGGCCCCCGGCACCGGGATTATGACGGCCCCAAACCCCGCCCCCTGCGGAGCCTGGCCCCAAAATCGTCCAAAATTGACCCAAAATCCCCCACGGGCCGTAATCCCGCCCGTAATCCCGCATAATCCCGCATAATCCCTCCGTAATCCCCCGCGATTCCCACATAATCCCTGCCAAAACCCCCTATCATGCCAAACCCCATAAATTCCATAATCCCCCGCAACCCCATAATCCCCCCAACCCCATAATCCCCCCCAACCCCATAATCCCTGATAATCCCCCCATTGTCCTCCATAATTCCCTCCAAACCCCATAATCCCACTAAACCCCATAATTCCCCAAACCCCATAATCCCCCCAAACCCCATAATCCCCCCCAACCCCATAATCCCCCCCAACCCCAAATCACCCATAATCCCACCCCAAAACCCATAATCCCCCAAAATCCCCATAATCGCCCCATATCCTCCATAATCCCCCCAAATCCTCCCCTCATCCCCCCGTAATCCCCCATAATCTCATAACCCCTCAAAACCCCCAATCCCCCCAATCCCATAATCCCCCTTAAACCTCCGTAATCCCTTAACGCCCCAAAACCCTCAAATCCCAACCCCCAACAAACCCCATAATCCCCCCAAAACCGCCAATCCTCCCCTAATCCCCCATAACCTCCCATAATCCCCATAATCCCATAACCCCCCAACCCCACCAAACCTCATAATCCCCCCTAATCTACCCAAATCCCCCAGTGCCCCCTAATACCTCCAAATCCTCCCTTAATCCCCCATAATCCCACCCGAATCCCCAATAATCCCCCCTAATCCCACCCCAATCCCCATTAATCCCCCCATAATCCCGCTTAATCTCACCAGGTGACACAGGTGGGGTTCCGCCAGCCCCGCCCACAGCAGCCACCCTCCCCCGGGCAGCGCCTGCACCCCAAAAGTGGTCCCGGGGAGGTAGAAGGGGGCGGGGTCTTCATCCGTGACGTCATCAGTGACATCATCGGTGACGTCATTGATGATGTCATCATCCGGGGGGGACTCGGCCTCGTCCCGCCGCAGCAGCTCCAGGAGCGGCCCCAAGGAAGGGGAGGGGGAGAGGGTGACCCTAAAAAAAGGGGGGGAAGGGGGTAAGAGGAACCCCAAAAAACCCAAATCCCCCCGAATCCATCCCAAAAATACATAATTCCCCATAATCCCCCATAATCCCTCATAAATCCCACCCCAGTTCCTCCATAATCCCCCATATTCCCACTATATCCAACATAATCTCCCTGAATTCCCACTAATTCCCCCCTAATCCCCCGGAATCCCTACTAATCCCCACATAATCCCATTTAATCCCCCCAATCTCCCCCCATAACCTCTTAATTCCCCCATAACCCCCTGTAATCCCCTATAATCTCCCCATAATTCCCCCATTATCCCTCCGATCTCCCCCTAAAACCCCTTTAACCTACCCCTTAATCCCCCATAATCCCCCTATATCCTAATAATCCCTCCTAACCCTCCCTAATCCCCCGTCTCCCCCTGTAACCCCATAATATCCCCTCTAATTCTCCCATAATCCCCCAAATCCCCCCAATACCTCCCATACCCCTTTAATTTCCCCCATAATCCCCTGTAATCCCGACTAATCCCGTACCGGAGAGGCCGTGCCCCATCCTGCCCCCAACCCCAGAGGGCGCCGTTGGCGAGGGCGATGAGCACGGGGGGGGAGGGGCCTGGGCCACGTGCCCGGCACAGCTGGATTATGGGGCACGGCAGGTGGGCAGGGTCAGGGAAGCGCTTCAACCTAAGGGATTAAGTGGTATTAAGGGATTATGGGGATTAAGGGATTGTGGGGGGAAAACGGGGTAATAGTGTTTTGGGATTATCGGGAGAAATAGGTTAGTGGTTTATGGGATTATAGGATTATTGGAGTTATAAAGGGAAAGGGGATATAGGACTGTGAGATTATTGGATTATAGGAGGGAAATTGGGATTTTGTGATATGAGGATATGGGATTGTGGGATAAGGGTTTATGGGATTATGGCGGAGAAGGGTTGTAAAACTATGGGATTATAGGGTTAAGAGGTAGGGGTATGGGTTTGTGGGGTAAAACTGGGATTATGGGTTTAGAGGCAAAAGGGGTTATGGGATTATGAGGGAGAATGGGGTATGGATATATGGGATTATAGGGATAAATGGTTATATGGGTATGGGATTATGGGGTCATGGGAATGATGTAATATGGGATTATGGGGATATGGGGACACAGGATTAAGGAATTACGGGGTAATGAGGATACAGGGTTACGGGATTATGGTGATTTAGGGATATGGGAACACAAGATTATGGGGTTATGGGGCTATGTAGAGGAGAAGGGGTAATGGGGCTATGGGATTACGGGATTATGGGGTTGTGGGATTAGGGGATTACCCACCTGAGCCTCCCCTGGCGGCCCCGCAGTGCCCAGAGCTCCAGGCGCCGCCCCGCGGCCACCAGCAGGCGCCGCTCGGCACAGAAGGCCACGGCCGACACGGGGGGAGAGGCGACCTGCGGGATTATGGGATTATGGGATTAGAGGACGTAGGGCCACACATAGGGTTTGGGGCCACGCATGGGATTATGGAGTCACCCATCGAGATTTGGAGCACACAAAGGATTACGGAGTCACTCATGGGATTATTGGGCCACCCAAGGGATTTAGGACCACCCATGGGATTACTGGATTAAGGGATTTGGGGCCAACCATGGGATTTGGGGCCACCCATCGGATTATGGGGTTACCTATGGGATTAGAGTGGTCACCAATGAGATTGCAGGGATCCCACATGGGATAATCCCATGATCCCACATGGTCACTCATGGGATTATGGCTACAGAGCGGGTTTATGGAGTTACCCACCGGATTATGGTGCATCCCATGGGATTATAAAGACGCACACGAGATTATGGGGACACCCAAGGCATTATGGGGGTTACCCATGGGATTATAAACGTCCCACATGGGATTATGGGTGTTACCAATGAGATTATGGGGGTTAACAATGGGATTATGAGTGTCCCCCACGGGATTAAGGATTACCGTGCCACGCGCCAGCACCCGGCCGTTCTCCCATAGGGCCAGGTTCCCGCCAGGTCCCCCCGATGCCAACCGCGCCCCCCGGGGGTCCCAATCCAGGGCGGCCACGGGGCCCACGGGTAGGGGCGGGGCGGGGTCGTCATCTGTGGGGTGAACACAGGGGATTACACTCCGCCCCGTAGTCCCATAATCCCGTAATCCCAGATCCCCATTTCCCCCTGCAAGTCCCTAATCCCATAAAACTCTATCTCAATACCCCATAATCCCATAAACCCGTATCCTCATAATTCCATAATCCCACACTGAAATCTCCCCATAACCCCATAAATCCGTAATCCCATAACCCAATAATCCCCGAACAAAATAAACTGGTATCCAATAATCCCAGAACCCCATAATCGCCCTAACTCCATAATCCCATAATGCAACATCCCCATAATCCCCCTAACCCCATAACCCCCAATCCCATAACCACATGACCCCAATTCCGACCCAACATCCCCATAATCCCATAATACCACATCCCCACAGCCCCTAATCCCCCAATCCTACAGCCTCACTGTCCCACCCCAGGTCCCATCGAACCACAACCCCGCACTCCATCCACATAACCCCATATCCCACCCCGCAACCCCATAATCCCACATCCCCACACCTCCCTCACCCCATAATCCCATAATCCCACAAGCCCATAGCATCCTAATGCCATAATCCCACATCCATACATCCCCCTCACTCCATAATTCCATAATCCCTTACCCCAAAACACCATAATACCATAATCCAATACCCCCAAACCCCCATAATCCCATCATCCCACGGCCCAAACCCCCATAATCCCATAATCCCCCACACCCCTCACATCCTAATGCCATAATCCCACATCCCTACACCCCCCTAACCCCATAATCCCATAATCCCACCTCTCCAAACCCCCATAATCCCATAATCCCACGTCGCCCCGACCCCACAAGACCCTAATCCCATAATCCCTCGGCCTCACCTTCCCGCTCCAGGTCCCAGAGCGCCACGAGCCCGCAGTCGCTCGCCGTCAGCACCTTGCCCCCGTTGTCCCCCGGCACCACCGCCAGCCCCACGGCGCGGCCGGGCAGCGAGCCCAGGGGGCGGGGCGGGGCGGGCTGGGGGCGGGGCCACCAAAAAAGCCCCAAAAAGGGGAAAAACGCAGAAAATTGGACGAAAATCGGACAAAATTGGACAAAAATTGGACGAAAATTGCACGAAAATTGGACGAAAATTGCACGAAAATACACAAAAAATTGGGAAAATTTGAGAAAAAAATAGGGGAAAATTACACGAAATTTTATAGAAATTGCACAAAATTGCACGAAAAATATAAAGGATCCATAAAAAAATGCAAAAATACGGGAAAATGGGGCAAAATGCGGAAAAAATGGGAAAAAATGGGCGAAATTGCCCCAAAATAGATGAAAATTCGACAAAAATAGAGAAAATGGAGAAAAATGACATGAAAATTGCACAAAAATTGCACAAAAAGTGCAAAGAAATCGTAAAGGATACACAAAACCCCACAAAAATACACCAAAATGGGGCAAAATGCAGAAAAATTGGGAAAATTGGGCGAAATTGCACGAAAATAGACAAAAATTGACAAAAATGGGCAAAAATTGGGAAAAAAAGACAAAATTCGACCCAAAATACACAAAATTAAATAAAATTTATAAAGATTACACACAAACAACAAAGAAAATGCCAAAATAGGGGAAAACGCGGAAAAAAATGACAAAAATTGGACAAAATTAGGCAAAAAATAGGAAAATTGGCCAAAATTGATAAAAATTAGAGGAAATGGACCAAAATTATGCAAAATTGACACAAAATTGGGCAGAAATCACAAAAAGGCACAAAACCCCACAAAAAAAAATACACGAAAATGAACGAAAATCGGCAAAAATGGGCAAAACCACCCAAATTGGACAAAAATAGCCAAAAGCAGAGAAATACAGAAAAATAAGTCAGAATACATCAAAAGCCAGCAAAATGCCCCAAAATCTCCACCTCTCCCCTGCATCTTTCCCAAAATCCCCCGAATTTGCCCCAAATCCCCCCAAAATCCCCCCAAAATCCCCCAAAATCCCCAAATTCCCCCAAATCAGCCCAAAATGTCCCAAACCCCCAATTTTTCCCCCAAAACCTCTCCCACCCCCGCCCCCATTAACCCCCGACTCCCCTAATTAATTAATTCTCCCCCAAGCTAATTAATTACCCCCTAATTAATTAATTAAAACCCTTAATTAATTAATTAGCCCTCCTAATTAATTAATTAACCCTCCCTATTAATTAATTAAACCCCCGAATCCCCCAATTTCCCCCCCAAACCCCCCCAATTCCCTGCCCCCATTAACTAATTAACTAATTAATCCCCTAATTAACCCCCAACCTCCTAATTAACCCCCTAATCACCTAATTAACCCCTTAATTACCCAATTAACCCCCAAATCCCCCCCTAAACCCCCTTAATCCCTTACCCCCCGCCCCCACCAATTAACATCCGACCCCTTAATGACCTAATTAGCATCTCTAATTACCTAATCACCCCCTTAATTAACTAATTACCCCCTAATTAATTAATTAACACCTTTAATTAATTAATTAAACCCCAAATCCCCCCAATTCCCCCCCAAAACCCTCTTAATCCCTTACCCCCCACCCCCACCAATTAACATCCGACCCCCTAATGACCTAATTAGCACCTCCAATTAACTAATCACCCCCTTAATTAATTAATTATCCCCTAATTAATTAATTAACCCCCTTAATTAACTAATTAAACCCCCCAAATCCCCCATTTCCCCCCTTAATCCCCCCTAATCCCTTATCCCCTACCCCCGCCAATTAACATCCGCCCCCCTAATTAACTAATTAGCATCTCTAATTACCTAATTACCCCCTAATTAATTAATTAACCCCCCTAATTAGCTAATTAACCCACCTCCATCGGGTGCCAGAGCTGGGTCCGCCCGTCGCTCCCCGTCACCGCCACCAGCGCCCGGGGGGCCCCTGGGTGGAAACCCCACAATTAATTAATTAACTAATTAATTAATTAATTAATTAGGGTGGGTGATGACGTCATAAAGGGGGCGGGGCTTACCCGGCGGGGCGACGTCGCCATTGGCCGGCGCCCGGAGGTGACCCCGGAGGTGACCCCGGGGGCGCCCGGCCCCGTCCCACGAGGTCACGGCCCCAGCGCGAGACACGGCCACGAGGACGCCGCCCTGCCCCATAGATCTGCCCCATAGATCCTGCCCCATAGATCCCTGCCCCATAGATCCTGCCCCATAGATCCCAGCCCCATAGATCCCAGCCCCATAGATCCTGCCCCATAGATCCCAGAGATCCCAGCCCCATAGATCCTGCCCCATAGATCTGCCCCATAGATCCCCTGCCCCATAGATCTGCCCCATAGATCCCCTGCCCCATAGATCCTGCCCCATAGATCCCAGCCCCATAGATCCTGCCCCATAGATCCCAGCCCCATAGATCCTGCCCCATAGATCCTGCCCCATAGATCCCAGAGATCCCAGCCCCATAGATCCCTGCCCCATAGATCCCAGCCCCATAGATCCTGCCCCATAGATCCTGCCCCATAGATCCTGCCCCATAGATCCTGCCCCATAGATCCCAGCCCCATAGATCTGCCCCATAGATCCTGCCCCATAGATCCCCTGCCCCATAGATCCTGCCCCATAGATCCCAGAGATCCCAGCCCCATAGATCCTGCCCCATAGATCCTGCCCCATAGATCCCCTGCCCCATAGATCCTGCCCCATAGATCCTGTCCCATAGATCCTGCCCCATAGATCTGCCCCATAGATCCTGCCCCATAGATCCCAGCCCCATAGATCCCAGCCCCATAGATCTGCCCCATAGATCCTGCCCCATAGATCTGCCCCATAGATCCCGCCCCATAGATCCTGCCCCATAGATCCTGCCCCATAGATCTGCCCCATAGATCCCTGCCCCATAGATCCCAGAGATCCCAGCCCCATAGATCCCAGCCCCATAGATCCTGCCCCATAGATCCCGCCCCATAGAGCCTGCCCCATAGATCTGCCCCATAGATCCTGCCCCATAGATCCTGCCCCATAGATCCCAGCCCCATAGATCCCAGCCCCATAGATCCTGCCCCATAGATCCCAGCCCCATAGATCCCAGCCCCATAGATCCTGCCCCATAGATCTGCCCCATAGAGCCTGCCCCATAGATCCTGCCCCATAGAGCCTGCCCCATAGATCTGCCCCATAGATCCTGCCCCATAGATCCCTGCCCCATAGATCTGCCCCATAGATCCTGCCCCATAGATCCTGCCCCATAGATCTGCCCCATAGATCCCAGCCCCATAGAGCCTGCCCCATAGATCCCAGCCCCATAGACCCTGCCCCATAGATCCCAGCCCCATAGATCCCAGCCCCGCAGACCCTGCCCCATAGATCTGCCCCATAGATCCTGCCCCATAGATCCCAGCCCCCTAGACCCTGCCCCATAGATCCCCAACCCTTTGGTCCCACCCCATAGATCCTGCCCCATAGATCCACCCCACAGTTCCCCAGCCCCATAGATCCTGCCCCATAGCTTCCCATCACCATGTATCCCGCCCCACAGACCCCGCCCCACAGATCCTGCCCCATAGATCCCAGCCCCAAAGACCCTGCCCCATAGATCCCGCCCCACATATCCCAGCCCCACAGACCCTGCCCCATAGATCCTGCCCCATAGATCCTGCCCCATAGATCCTGCCCCACATATCCCAGCCCCACAGACCCCGCCCCATAGGTCCTGCCCCATAGATCCCAGCCCCAAAGACCCTGCCCCATAGACCCTGCCCCACAGATCCGTCACTCACGTGGCCCCCGAGGGCGCAGGGGGGTCCCGGCAGCCCCCCAAGTTGCCGCAGCCGCTGCCCCCCGGCCACGTCCCACAGCCCCACGCTGCCGTCCGCCGCCCCCGACACCTGGGGGGCAGCCCCATAGAAAGGGGGCGGGGGGGGGGGCACCCGGCCCCATAGGAGACCCCCCGGCCCCATAGGGACTCCATAGGGAGCCCCCCAGCCCCATAGATCCCCCCCCTGCCCCATAGGGACCCCGTGCCCCATAGGGACCCCCCCAGCCCCATAGGGACCCCATAGGGAGACCCAGCCCCATAGATCCCTCCCCAGCCCCATAGGGACCCCCCTGCCCCATAGGGAGACCCCTGCCCCATAGGAGCCCCCCCAGCCCCATAGATCCCTCCCCAGCCCCATAGAGAGTCCCCAGCCCCATAGGGACCCCCTGCCCCATAGATCCCTCCCCAGCCCCATAGGGACCCCATAGGGACCCCCTGCCCCATAGGAGCCCCCCCAGCCCCATAGGGAGCCCCCCTGCCCCATAGGGACCCCCCTGCCCCATAGATCCCTCCCCAGCCCCATAGGGACCCCCTGCCCCATAGATCCCTCCCCAGCCCCATAGGGACCCCATAGGGACCCCCCCAGCCCCATAGGGACCCCAGCCCCATAGATCCCCCCCCTGCCCCAGAGATCCTGCCCCATAGATCCCAGCCCCATAGGGACCCCCCCAGCCCCATAGAAACCCCATAGGGACCCCAGCCCCACAGATCCCTCCCCAGCCCCACAGGGACCCCATAGGGACCCCCCCAGCCCCATAGGGACCCCAGCCCCATAGATCCCTCCCCAGCCCCATAGGGACCCCATAGGGACCCCATAGGGACCCCCCAGCCCCATAGGGACCCCAGCCCCATAGATCCCCCCCCCGCCCCACAGATCCCGCCCCATAGCGGCCCCGTACCAGCAGTGCCTGCGCCCAGCCCAGGGCCGTGACCTGGTCCCCGTGGGCCTGGGGCCAGCGCCGCAGCTCCCGCCCCACGGCACAGCCCCACACCACAAGGGCCTGCCCCACAGACACGGCCCCATAAGTGCACCCGGACCCATAACCAGCCCCGGACCCATAAGTACACCCAGACCCATAAGTAGCCCCAGCCCCATAAGTAGACTCAGCCCCATAACCAGCCCCAGCCCCATAAGTAACCCCAGACCCATAAGTACACCGAGCCCCACAAGTAGACCCGGCCCCATAACCACCCCTGGACCCATAACCAACCCCAGCCCCATAAGTACATCCCAGCCCCATAACTACCCCCAGACCCATAACCAGACCCAGACCCATAAGTAGACCCAGCCCCATAACAATGCCCGGCCCCATAACCAGCCCCAGCCCCATAAGTAGACTCAGCCCCATAACCACCCTCGGACCCATAACCAGCCCCAGCCCCATAAGTACACCCAGCCCCATAAGTACACCGAGCCCCACAAGTAGACCCGGCCCCATAACCACCCCTGGCCCCATAACCAGCCCCGGACCCATAAGTATCCCCAGCCCCATAACCACCCTTGAGCCCCATAACCACCCCCAGACCCATAAGTAGACCCTGGCCCCATAAGTAGCCCCATAACCCCCCACACCCACCCCACATCCCCCCATAACCACCCCATAACCCCATAACCACCCCATAACCCACCCCATAACCCCCCACAATCCCCCATAACCCACCCCATAGCGCCCCACACCCACCCCACACCCACCCCATAACCCCCCATAGCACCCCATAACCACCCCATATCCCCCCACACCCACCCCATATCCCCCCATAACCACCCCATAGAGCCCCACACCCACCCCATAACTCCCCATACCCACCCCATAGCCCCATACCCACCCCATACCCACCCCATAGAGCCCCATAACCCCCCATATCCACCCCATAACCCCCCATATCCCCCCATATCCACCCCATACCCACCCCATAACCACCCCATAACCCCATAACCCACCCCATAGTGCCCCATAGAGCCCCATACCCACCCCATAACCCCCCATAGCACCCCATAACCCCATAACCACCCCATAACCCCATACCCACCCCATAGCCCCCATAGCGCCCCATAACCCACCCCATATCCACCCCATAACCCCCTATAACCCCCCATAACCCCCCCCTATAGTGCCCCATACCCACCCCATAGTGCCCCATACCCACCCCATAGCACCCCATAACCACCCCATATCCCCCCACACCCACCCCACATCCCCCCATAACCACCCCATAACCCCATAACCACCCCATAACCCACCCCATAACCCCCCACAACCCCCCATAACCCACCCCATAGCGCCCCACACCCACCCCACACCCACCCCATAACCCCCCATAGCACCCCATAACCCCATAACCCCCCACATTGCCCCATAACCACCCCATAACCCCATACCCCCCCCAAACCCACCCCATAACCCCCATAATCCCCCATAATCCCCCATAATCCCCCATAATCCCACCCCATAACCCCCATAATCCCCCATAATCCCCCATACCCACCCCATACCCACCCCATACCCCCCCATAACCACCCCATAACCACCCCATACCCACCCTATAGCACCCCATAGCGCCCCATAACCCCCCCCCCCAGCCCCCCGTACCCGGTCGGTGCCGGCGGTGCCCAGCAGGGTCCCGGTGGGGCTGAAGGCGGCGGCCGTGGGGTGCCCCCGGTGGGGGTGCAGGAGCTGCCCCATGGCGGGGCACGACTCGGGGGGCTGCCCCACGGCGTCCGCCGGGCACAGCCACAGCGCCCCGTCCTCTGCCCGACAGACACCCCATAGGGACCCCATAGGGACCCCATAGACCCCATAGGACCCATAGGGACCCATGGGACCCACAGACCCCATAGAGACCCCATAGAGACCCCATAGGGACCCCATAGGACCCATAGAGACCCATCGGACCCATAGAGACCCCATAGGGATCCCCCAGCCCCATAGAGCCCCATAGAGACCCATAGGGACCCCCCAGCCCCATAGAGACCCCATAGGACCCATAGGACCCATAGAGCCCCATAGCGCCCCATAGGACCCATAGGACCCATAGAGACAACCCAGCCCCATAGAGACCCCATAGAGACCCCATAGGGACCCATGGGACCCATAGACCCCATAAACCCCATAGGGACCCATGGGACCCATAGAAACCCCATAGGGACCCCCAGCCCCATAGAGCCCCCATAGAGACCCCATAGGGACCCCCCAACCCCATAGAGACCCCATAGAGACCCCATAGGGACTCATAGACCCCATAGGGACCCCATAGGACCCATAGGACCCATAGACCCCATAGGGACCCCATAGGGACCCCCAGCCCCATAGAGACCCCATAGGACCCGTAGGGACCCCCCAGCCCCATAAAGACCCCATAGCACCCATAGAACCCCATAGAGACCCCCCAGCCCCATAGAGACCCCATAGGGCCCATAGAACCCCATAGGACCCATAGAGCCCCATAGCGCCCCATAGACCCCATAGGACCCCATAGACCCCATAGCGCCCCATAGCGCCCCATAGCGCCCCATAGAGCCCATAGGACCCCACAGAGCCCCATAGTGCCCCATAGACCCCATAGCGCCCCATAGAGCCCCATAGCGCCCCATAGGGACCCCCCAGCCCCATAGCGCCCCATAGACCCCACACCCGCCCCATAGCGCCCCATAGAGCCCCATAGAGCCCCATAGAGACCCCCCGGCCCCATAGACCCCATAGAGCCCCATAGCGCCCCATAGCGCCCCATAGAGCCCTATAGGGCCCCCAGGCCCCGCCCCCTTCCCCCCAGGCCCCGCCCCTTTTTCTAGGCCCCGCCCCCTCACCTGTGCCCACGGCCAGCCCGGTCTCGGTCCCAGCCAGGGCCGTGATTGGTCCGCGCCGCAGGGGGCGGGGCCAGAGGGGGCGGGGCCTGGCGGGGGGGGCGGGGACCGCCCAGCCCCACAGCGTCCCCCCAGGCCCCGCCCCCACCAGCTTGGCCCCGCCCACCCAGGCCAGGTGCGTCACCAGGCCCCGCCCACCGCACCGCAAGGGGGCGTGGCCTAAAAGGGGGAGGGGCAAAAGGGGGCGGGGCAAAAAAAGGGGAGGGGTCGTGACGTCATCAGGTTGCCCCAAATGGACAGGATTGCCCCCAAAATTCCCACATTTTCCCCAAATTCTCACATTTTTTCCCCAAATTCCCACAAATTTTCCCCAAATTACCCCAAATTTTCCCAAATTCCCACTAATTTTCCCCAAATTCCCAAAATTTTCCCAAATTCCCACATTTTTCCCCAAATTCCCACAAGTTTCCCCAAATTCCCACAGATTTTCCCCAAATTCCCCAAATTCCCCCAACATTTCCCCAAATTTTCACAATTTTCCCCAAATTCCCACAATTTTCCCCCAAATTCCTACAATTTTTCCCAAATTTTCCCAAATTCCCACAATTTTTCCCCAAATTCCCAGAAAAATTCCCCGAATCCCCAGAAAAATTCCCCAAAATTTCAACAAATTTTCCCAAATTCCCACATTTTCCCTAAATTCCCACAATTTTTCCCAAATTCCCACAAATTTTCCCCAAATTCCCACATTTCTTCCCCCAAATTCCCACAATTTTCCCCAAATTCCCACATTTTTCCCCAAATTTTCCCCAAATTCCCACAAATTCCCACAGAATTCTCACAATTTTTCCGAAATTCACACAAAATTCCCACAATTTCCCCGAATTCCCACAAATTTTCCCCAAATCCCCACAAAAATTCCCCAAATTTTGACAATTTTTCCCAAATTCTTACATTTTCCCCCCAAATTCCAACAAAATTTCCCCCAATCCCCCCAAATTTTCCCAAATTCCCACAATTTCCCTCTAACTCCCCCAATTTCCTCCCAAATCTCCCCAAATCCCCCCAAAATCCCACAAATCTCCCCAAATTCCCCCAAATCCCCCCAAATCTCCCCAAACTCCCCCAAATCTCCCAATTTCCCCCCAAATCTTCCCAAGTTCCCCCAAACTGCCCAAATTTCCCCAAATTCCCCCAAATTTCCCCCAATTCCCCCAAATTTTCCCAAATCCCGCAAAATTTCACCAAATTCCCCCAAATTTTCCCCAAATTCCCAGAAATCCCCCCAAACTCCCCCAAAATCCCCCCAAATCCCCCCAAAATCCCCCAAACTCCCCAAATTTTCCCAAATTCCCCCAAATCCCCCCAAATCCCCCCCCCCGGGGGTCACGTGACCCGTTAGGCCCCGCCCCTCACCCCATGGGGCCCGGTACAAGGCCACGCCCCCCCGGGGCTTCCCCACGGCCACGGCCCCGCCCCAGGGGTCGAAGGCCACGCCCAGCGCCGTCGTGACGTCATCGAGGGGGGCCGTGACGTCATCGGCCTCCGCGATGACGTCATCAAGGTCTTCGGTGACGTCATCGGGGCCTTCAATGACGTCATCGGGGTCTTCAATGACGTCATTTGGGTCTTCAATGACGTCATCGGGCCCTCCAATGACGTCATCGGGCCCTCCGATGACGTCATTGGGCGCCCCAATGACGTCATCGGGCCCTCCAATGACGTCATCGGGGGAGTTGATGATGTCATCATGGCGGCTGGTGACGTCATCGAGCGGGGGGAGCTCCGCCCGCAGCCGGCCCGGCCCCGCCTCCCACAGCAGCACCTGGATTTTGGGGAAAATGACCCAAAAGCACCCGGATTTGGCCCAAAATCTGACAGAAATGAGCCCACTCCAGTGAAAGGAACGAAATGGAGCCAAAATCGGCCAAAATCACCCCAAATTCCCGCCGTTTTCCACGATGTTTCCCCAAATTCATGCAAATTCGCACAATTTTTTCCCAAATTCCCCCAAATTCATCCAAAATTTCCCCAAATTCCCTAAAATTTCCAATTTTCTCCCCAAATTACCACAAAACTTCCCCAAATTCCCTAAAAATTCCATTTTTTTCCCCAAATTTCGACAAAATTTCCCCAAATTTTCCACAAAATCTCCAAAATTTCCCTCAAATTCCCACAAAATTTCCTTAAATTCCATAAAAAATCAAAAATTTTCCCCAAATTTCCACAAAAACTCAAAAATTTCCCCAAATTCCCTAAAATTTCCGATTTTCTCCCCAAATTTCCACAAAATTTCCCCAAATTCCCTAAAAATTCCATTTTTTCCCCCAAATTTACACAAAATTTCCCCAAGTTTTCCACAAAAATTCCAAAATTTCCCTCAAATTCCCGCAAAATTTCCCCAAATTCCATAAAAAATCCAAAATTTCCCCCAAATTTCCACAAATTTTCCCCAAATTGTCCACAAAAACTCCAAAATTTCCCTCAAATTCCTACATAATTTCCACAAATTCCCCCAAAATTCCAAAATTTTCCCCAAATTTCCACAAAATTTCCCCAAATTTTCCACAAAAACTCAAAAAATTTCCCAAATTCCCTAAAATTTCCATTTTCCCCCCAAATTTCCACAAAATTTCCCCAAATTTTCCACAAAAACGCCAAAATTTCCCTCAAATTCCCACAAAATTTCCTTAAATTCCATAAAAAATCCAAAATTTTCCCCAAATTTCCACAAAATTTCCCCAAATTTTCCACAAAAACTCAAAAATTTCCCCAAAATCCCTAAAATTTCCGATTTTCTCCCCAAATTCCCGTAAACTTCCCCAAATTCCCTAAAATTTCCATTTTTTCCCAAATTTCCACAAAATTTCCCCAAATTTTCCACAAAATCTCCAAAATTTCCCTCAAATTCCCGCAAATTTTCCCCAAATTCCATAAAAAATCCAATTTTTTCCCAAATTTGCACAAAATTTCCCCAAATTTTCCACAAAAACTCCAAAATTTCCCTCAAATTCCCGCAAAATTTCCCCAACTTTCCTACAAATTCAAAAATTTCCCCAAATTTCCCTAAAATTTCCCATTTTTTTCCTAATAATTCCAATATTTCCCTCAAATTCCCACAAATTTTCCCCAAATTCCCTAAAATTTCCAATTTTTTGTGCAAATTTCCACAAAATTTCCTTGACTTTCCCTAAAAATTCCATTTTTCCCCCAAATTCCCGCAAATTTTCCCCAAATTTCCCTAAAAATTCCAAAATTTCCCTCAATTTTCCCCCTAATTCACCAAATTTCCCCAAATTTTCCTAAAATTTTCCAAAATTTGGGCAAAATTCCCCAAATTTCCCCAAATCCCCCCCAGTTTTTCCCCAATCCCCCCAAATTTCCCCCAAATTTCCCCAACTCCCTAAAATCCCCCCAAACTCCCCGATTTCCCCTCAACTTCCCAAAATTTCCCATTTTTTTCTAAAAACTTCCAAAATCAGGGTAAAATTCCCGAAATTTCCCCCAAATCCCCCAAATTTTCCTAATTTTCCCCAAAATTCCCCAAAATTTCCCCAAATTTTTGTAAAATTTCCCATTTTTTTCTAAAAATTTCCAAAATTGGGGCAAAACTTCCCAAATGTCCCCCAAATCCCCCAAATTTTCCTAAATTCCCAAAAAATTCTCCAAATTTTCCCCAAATTTTCCTAATTTCCCCAGAATTTCCACAAAATTTCCGTAAATTTGTCTAAAATTTCCCATTTTATTCTAAAAACTTCCAAAATCAGGGCAAAATTCCCGAAATTTCCCCCAAATCCCCCAAATTTTCCTAAATTTCTCAAATTTTCCCAAAATTTCCTCATATTTTCCTAAAATTTCCCATTTTTTCTAAAATTTTTCAAAATTTGGGCAAAATTCCCCAAAATTTCCCCAAAATCTCCCCAATTTTTCTTAAATTCCCCAAAATTCCCCAAAATTTTCCTACATTCCCCAAATTTTCCCAAAATTTTCCTAAAATTTTTCATTTTTTTCTAAAATTTTCCAAAATTTGGGCAAAATTCCCCAAATGTCCCCCAAATCCCCCGAAATTTTCCTAAATTCCCCAAAATTTCTCCACAATTTCCCCCAATTTTCGCCAAATTTTCTAAAATTCCCATTTAAAAAAAAAAATCCAAAGTTTTGTTAAAATTTCTCAAATTTCTCCCAAATCCCCCAAATTTTGTCAAATTCCCCAAAATTTCCCCAAATTTTCCTAAATTTTCCAAAATTTCCCCAAATTTTCCCCAAATTTTTCTAAAATTTCCCATTTTTTTTCTAAAAATTTACATAATTTGGGCAAAATTTCCCAAATTTCCCCCAAACCTCCCAAATTTTCCTAAATTCCCCAAAATTTTTTCCAAATTTTCCTAAATTCCCCAAAATTTCCCCAAATTTTCCTAAAATTTCCCATTTTTTCCTAAAATTTTCCAAAATTTGGGGAAAATTTCCCAAATTTCCCCCAAAAGTTCCTAAATTCCTAAAAATTTCCCAAATTTTCCTAAATTCCCGAAAAATTCCCCAAATTTTCCCTAAATTTTTCTAAAATTTCCCATTTTTTTCTAAAAATTTCCAAAATTTGGGCAAAATTCCCCAAATTTCCCGAAATTTCCCTAAATTCCCCAAAAATTTCATAAATTTTCCTAAATTCCCCATAATTTCCCCAAAATTTCCTCAATTTTTTTCTAAAATTTCCCATTTTTTTCTAAAAATTTCCAAAATTTTCTCAAAATTCCCCACATTTCCCCCAAATTCTCCAAATTTGCCTAAATTTCCCCAAAATTCCCCCAAATTCCCCCAAATTCCCCCAAATTCCCCCAAATTTTCCTAAATTTTCCAAAATTTACTTAAATTCTCCAAGATTGCCCCATAATTTCCCCAAATTTTTCTAAAATTTTCAATTTTTTTCTAAAATTTCCCGATTTTTATCCAAAATTTCCCCCAATTTGCCCAAAATTTCCCCAAACTCCCCAAATCCCCCAATTTCTCCCCAAACCTCCCCCCCCCACTTCTCTCCCTTTCCCCTTAGGCCCCGCCCCCTCCCCTTAAGCCCCGCCCCCTTCCCTTAAGCCCCTCCCCTTCTCCTTAAGCCCCACCCCCTTCCATTAGGCCCCGCCCCCTTTAGGCCCCGCCCCCTTTAGGCCCCGCCCCCTTTAGGCCCCGCCCCCTACCTGCCCCCCGGGCCCAGCCGTGAGGATCCGGGTGGGCGGGGCCGGGGGCGGGGCGAAGGCGATGCCGGTCACGTGACCCGCGACGACGCCCAATCGCAGAGGGCGGGGCGGGGCGGGGGGCGTGGCCTCGTCCGGCCCCGCCCACAGCGGGGCGCCCTCCGGCCACGCCCACAGGCGCAAGGCCCCGCCCACCTGGGCGGCGGCCAATCGGGAGCCGTCGGCGCTCCAGCACAGGGCGCAGAATGGGCGCCCCCGGCACGGGCCCAGCTCCTGCACCAGGACGGACCAGTATGGACCAGTACGGACCAGTATGGACCAGTATGGACTGGTATGGACTGGTATAGACCGGTATAGACCAGTATAGACCAGTACAGACCAGTACAGACCAGTATAGACTGGTATGGACCAGTATGGACCAGTACAGGCCTTAACAGTACAGGCCAGTATAGACCAGTATGGACCAGTATATACTGGTATGGACCAGTATGGACCAGTACGGACCAGTATAGTCCAGTATAAACCAGTATAGACTGGTATAGACCAGTATGGACCAGTATAGCCCAATATGGCCCCATTACCCCTCCCAGTCCCTCCCAGTGCCCTCCCAGTATATCCCAGTCCCTCCCAGTCCCACCCAGCCCCCTCCCAGTGCCCTCCCAGTATATCCCAGTGCCCCCCAATCCCCCCTTAACCCCCCCAAACCCCCTCCCAGTCCCCCCCACCCCCTCCCAGTCCCTCCCAGTGCCCTCCCAGTATATCCCAGTATCCCCCAATCCCCTCCCAGTCCCTCCCAGTCCCTCCCAGTCCCTCCCAGTGCCCTCCCAGTGCCCTCCCAGTATATCCCAGTATCCCCCAGTCCCCCCCCCACCCCCTCCCAGTCCCTCCCAGTGCCCTCCCAGTATATCCCAGTATCCCCCAGTCCCCTCCCAGTCCCTCCCAGTCCCCCCCACCCCCTCCCAGTCCCTCCCAGTCCCCTCCCAGTCCCCTCCCAGTCCCCTCCCAGCGCCCCCCCACACCCCCCCACCCCCTCCCAGTCCCCCCCAGTCTCCTCCCACCCCCTCCCAGTCCCTCCCAGTCCCCCCCAGTCCCTCCCAGTGCCTCACCAGTACGCTCCCCTCCCCCCCCCCCAGCAGGGCCAGGCGCCCCCCCCACCCCCCCACGGCCACCGCCCCCCCCCCGGGCCGGGCCCCCAGGGCCAGGAGGGGGGGGCCGAGGGGGCGGAGCCAGAGGGGGGCGGGGCCGGGGGGGAGGGGCCAGGCCTAGGAGGGAATGACATCATCAGTGACGTCATCGCGATAGGCCACGCCCCCCTCCCGTAGGCCACGCCCCCCCCCCCCCTACCTGCAGGGTCCCATCCAGGCCGGTGCTCAGCACCCCCCCGGGCTGGGGGCTCAGCGCCGTCAGCGGCCCCCGGTGGGCCCGGGCGCCCCACAGCCTGCCCCATAGCGCCCCATAAGTGACCCATAGAGACCCCATAGAGACCCCATAGGGACCCCATAGGGACCCCATAGGGACCCCATAGAGACCCCATAGCCATCCCATAATGATCCAATAGCTGCCCCATAAGTGCCCCATAGAGACCCCATAGAGACCCCATAGAGACCCCATAGAGACCCCATAGAGACCCCACAGCCTGCCCCATAGCGCCCCATAAGTGACCCCATAGTGACCCATAAGTGACCCCACAGCCTGCCCCATAGTGACCCATAAGTGCCCCATAGGGACCCCATAGAGACCCCATAGCCATCCCATAATGACCCTATAACTGCCCCATAGCGCCCCATAAGTGACCCCAGAGTGACCCATAGAGACCCCCCAGCCTGCCCCACAGCGCCCCATAAGTGCCCCATAAGTGACCTCAGAGTGACCCATAGCGCCCCATAAGTGACCCATAGGGACCCCATAGAGACCCCATAGAGACCCCATAGAGACCCCATAGTGACCCATAGCGCCCCATAAGTGACCCATAGGGACCCCATAGAGACCCCACAGCCTGCCCCAGCCTGCCCCATAGCGCCCCATAAGTGACCTCAGAGTGACCCATAGCCTGCTCCATAGAGACCCACAGCCTGCCCCATAGCGCCCCATAAGTGACCCCATAACTGCCCCATAACCATCCCATAATGATCCCATAACTGCCCCATAGCGCCCCATAAGTGACCTCAGAGTGACCCATAAGTGACCACATAGCTGCCCCATAGCGCCCCATAAGTGCCCCATAGAGACCCCATAGCGATCCCATAATGATCCCATAAGTGCCCCATAGCTGCCCCATAAGTGACCCCATAGTGACCATAAGTGCCCCATAGCTGCCCCATAGCGGCCCCATAACTGCCCCATAGCGCCCCATAAGTGCCCCATAACGCCCCATAAGTGCCCCATAAGTGACCCATAGCTGCCCCATAACCGCCCCACACCCTCCCCACACCCACCCCATAAGTGCCCCACAAGTGCCCCACAAGTGACCCATAGTGACCCATAGCGCCCCATAAGTGCCCCATAAGTGCCCCACACCCACCCCATAACCGCCCCACACCCGCCCCATAGCGCCCCATAGCGCCCCATAAGTGCCCCACCCCCTCCCCACCCCCGCCCCACGGCTGCCCCATAGCTGCCCCTCCCCCACCTGTGCCCCCGCCGCAGGTCCCAGAGCTCCAGGTCCCCCCCGGCCCCGCCCAGCGCGATGACATCATCGGTGACGAAAGCCACGGCCGTCACCCCCCCCACGCTGCCCTGCAGCTCCTGCAGCACCTGCAACCAGTACACACCAGTATAAACCAGTACAAACCAGTATAGACCAGTACAAACCAGTATAAACCAGTATAGACCGGTATAGACCGGTATAGACCGGTATACACCAGTATACACCAGTATAAACTCATCCCCAACCCCTTCTGCCCACCTCCCGCCCCAGTCTCACACCAGTATAAACCAGTATAAACCAGTATAAACCAGTATAGACCAGTATAGACCGGTATAGACCAGTATAAACCAGTACACACCAGTATACACCAGTATAAACTCATCCCCAACCCCTTCTGCCCCACCTCCCCCCCAGTCTCACACCAGTATAAACCAGTATAAACAGTATAGACCAGTATAGACCAGTATATACCAATATAGACCGGTATAGACCAGTCCCCCCATTACCCCCTCCCAGTTCCCTCCCAGTTCGCCCCAGTCCCCCCATTACCCGCTCCCAGTCCCTCCCAGTCCCTCCCAGTTTGCCCCAGTTCTCCCCCAGTCCATCCCAGTTCCCCCCAGTTCCCTCCCAGTTCCCCCAGTCCCTCCCAGTCCCTCCCAGTTTGCCTCCCAGTATGCCCCAGTTCCCCTCCATTTCCCCTCCCAGTCCCTCCCAGTCCCTCCCAGTCCCCTCCCAGTCCCTCCCAGTTCCCCCAGTCCCCCCACTACCCCCTCCCAGTGCCTCCCAGTGCCTCCCAGTTTGCCCCAGTCCCCTCCCAGTCTGCCCCAGTTCCCTCCCAGTTTGCCCCAGTTCCCTCCCAATTCCTCCCAGTGCCTCCCAGTGCCTCCCAGTTTGCCCCAGTTCCCCCCAGTCCCCCCAGTCCCTCCCAGTTTGCTCCCAGTATGCCCCAGTTCCCCTCCATTTCCCCTCCCAGTCCCTCCCAGTCCCCTCCCAGTCCCTCCCAGTTCCCCCCAGTCCCCCCATTACCCCCTCCCAGTCCCTCCCAGTGCCTGCCAGTCCCCCCCAGTCCCCCCCCAGCCCCCCCCCACCCCCTTCCCAGTCCCTCCCAGTGCTCCCAGTGCTCCCAGTACCCGGCCGTTACTGGTTTCCAGCAGCTGGGCCCCGCCCCGGGCGCTGCCCACGGCCGCCCCCAGCCCCGAGGGGGCCACGGCCACGGCCAGGGGGGGAGGGGGCGGCCCGGGGGGGTCTGCGGGGGGGATTTTGGGGTGAATTCGGGCGATTTTGGGACATTTGGGAATTGGGGGGTTTTGGGGTGAATTCGGGGGATTTTGGGGCATTTGGGAATTGGGGGGTTTTGGGGTGAATTCGGGGGATTTTGGGGCATTTGGGAATTGGGGGATTTTGGGGTGAATTCGGGCGATTTTGGGGCATTTGGGAATTGGGGGATTTTGGGGTGAATTCGGGGGATTTTGGGGCATTTGGGAATTGGGGGATTTTGGGTGAATTCGGGGGATTTGGGGCATTTGGGATATGGGAGATTTGGGGGGATTTTGGGGTGAATTCGGGTGATTTTGGGACATTTGGGATCTGGATCATTTTGGGGTGAATTCGGGCGATTTTGGGGCATTTGGGATCAGGGCGATTTGGGGTGAATTCAGGCGATTTTGGGGCATTTGGGAATTGGGGGGTTTTGGGTGAATTTGGGGGATTTTGGGGTAGATTCGGGGGCTTTGGGATATGGCGATTTTGGGTGAATTCGGGGGATTTTGGGACATTTGGGAATTGGGAGATTTGGGGGATTTTGGGGTGAATTCAGGCGATTTTGGGGCATTTGGGAATTGGGAGGTTTGGGGGGATTTTGGGGTGAATTCAGGGGATTTTGGGGCATTTGGGAATTGGGGGGTTTTGGGGTGAATTCGGGGGATTTTGGGGCATTTGGGAATTGGGGGGTTTTGGGTGAATTCGGGCGATTTTGGGGCATTTGGGAATTGGGGGGTTTTGGGGTGAATTCGGGGGATTTTGGGGCATTTGGGAATTGGGGGTTTTGGGGTGAATTCGGGCGATTTTGGGGCATTGGGAATTGGGAGGTTTGGGGGGATTTTGGGGTGAATTCAGGGGATTTTGGGGCATTTGGGAATTGGGGGGTTTTGGGGTGAATTCGGGGGATTTTGGGGCTTTTGGGAATTGGGGGGGTTTGGGGTGAATTCGGGCGATTTTGGGACATTTGGGATATGGGAGGTTTGGGGGGATTTTGGGGTGAATTCGGGGGATTTTGGGGCATTTGGGAATTGGGGGGTTTTGGGGTGAATTCGGGGGATTTTGGGGCATTTGGGAATTGGGGGGTTTTGGGGTGAATTCGGGCGATTTTGGGACATTTGGGAATTGGGGGGTTTTGGGGTGAATTCAGGGGATTTTGGGGCATTTGGGATCTGGATCATTTTGGGGTGAATTCAGGCGATTTTGGGACATTTGGGATATGGGAGATTTTGGGGTGAATTCAGGGGATTTTGGGGTAGATTCGGGGGCTTTGGGATATGGCGATTTTGGGGTGAATTCAGGGGATTTTGGGTCATTTGGGATATGGGAGATTTGGGGGGATTTTGGGGTGAATTCGGGCGATTTTGGGACATTTGGGAATTGGGGGATTTTGGGGTGAATTCGGGGAGATTTGGGACATTTGGGATATGGGGGGTTTTGGGGTGAATTCGGGCGATTTTGGGGCATTTGGGATCTGGATCATTTTGGGGTGAATTCGGGGGATTTTGGGCTCACCTGCGGGGCCGGGGGGCTCCGGGGGGGGGGCCGGGGGCAGCGCAGGAGCCGGGAGCCGGGGGGCAGCAGCTGGGGGAGGGGCAGCTCCTGAGCCAGCCCCATAGCGAGCGCCTGCCCCATAGCGGGGGGGGCCTGCCCCATAGCGAGCTCCTGCCCCATAGCGACCCCCTGCCCCATAGCGGGGTCCTGCCCTATAGCAAGGTTCTGCCCCATAGAAGGACCCTGCCCCATAGCGGGGCCCTGCCCCATAGCAAGGGGGTCCTGCCCTATAGCGAGGGTCTGCCCCATAGCGAGCCCCTGCCCCATAGAAAGGGGACCCTGCCCCATAGCAAGCTCCTGCCCCATAGCGAGCTTCTCCTGCCCCATAGCGGGATCCTGCCCCATAGCGAGCGCCTGCCCCATAGAGGGACCCTGCCCCATAGCGAAGCCCTGCCCCATAGAAGGACCCTGCCCCATAGCGAAGCCCTGCCCCATAGAAGGACCCTGCCCCATAGCAGGGTCCTGCCCTATAGCAAGGTTCTCTGGCCCCATAGCGAGCTCCTGCCCCATAGCGAGTTTCTCCTGCCCCATAGAGGGACCCTGCCCCATAGCGGGGGTCTGCCCCATAGCGGAGTCCTCCTGCCCCATAGCGAGCCCCTGCCCCATAGCAGAGTCTTTCTGCCTCATAGCAAGCTTCTCCTGCCCCATAGCGACCCCCTGCCCCATAGCAGTGACCCCCTGCCCCATAGCGGTGTCCCCCTGCCCCATAGCGACCCCCTGCCCCACAGCAAGCTCCTGCCCCATAGCAAGGTCTCTCTGCCCCATAGCAAGGTCTCTCTGCCCCATAGCAAGGCTCTGCCCCACAGGAGGGTCCCCCTGCCCCACAGGAGGGTCCCCCTGCCCCATAGCGGGGCCCTGCCCCACAGCAAGCTCCTGCCCCACAGGAGGGTCCCCCTGCCCCATAGCGGGCTCCTGCCCCACAGGCAGCAGCGGCTCCAGCCCCACGGGCGGCTCCTCGGTGGCCAGCCCCATAGCGGCCTCCACGGCCGCCAGCAGCGGCTCCAGCCCCACGGCGCGCACGGCCCCACGGCGCTCGGCGGCTCCTGGGGGACGCGGCAATGGGGCTGGGCCCACGGGGACCCCACAGGGACCCCCCGGCCCCATAGGGACCCCCCCAGCCCCATAGCGCCCCATAGAGACCCATAGGACCCATAGCGACACATAGAGACCCATAGAGACCTCCTGCCCCATAACACCCCATAGAGACCCATAGGACCCATAGGGACCCCCCCAGCCCCATAGCGCCCCATAGAGACCTCCTGCCCCATAGCGCCCCATAGGACCCATAGGGACCCCCCAGCCCCATAGCGCCCCATAGAGACCCCATAGAGACCCATAGAGATCCCCTGGCCCCATAGAGAGCCCCCAGCCCCATAGCGCCCCATAGAGACCCATAGGACCCATAGGGACCCATAGGGACCCCCCGGCCCCATAGAGACCCCCCCAGCCCCATAGGACCCATAGCGCCCCATAGAGACCTCCTGCCCCATAGCGCCCCATAGAGCCCCATAGAGCCCCATAGAGACCCCCCAGCCCCATAGCGACCCCCTGGCCCCATAGCGCCCCATAGAGCCCCATAGGACCCATAGGACCCCATAGAGACCCCCCCAGCCCCATAGCGACCCATAGAGACCTCCTGCCCCATAGCGACCCATGGAGACCCATAGAGACCCCCCAGCCCCATAGCGCCCCATAGAGCCCCATAGGACCCATAGGACCCCATAGAGACTCCTCAGCCCCATAGGGACCTCCCAGCCCCATAGCAACCCATAGTGACCCATAGTGACCCCCTGGCCCCATAGAGCCCCATAGAGACCCCCTGGCCCCATAGAGCCCCATAGAGACCCCCTGGCCCCATAGAGCCCCATAGGACCTATAGCGACCCATAGAGCCCCATAGAGCCCCATAGAGACCCCCCAGCCCCATAGCGCCCCATAGCGCCCCCACCCGCCCCATAGCGCCCCATAGACCCCATAGCGCCCCATAGCGCCCCAGAGACCCCATAGACCCCACACCCGCCCCATAGCGCCCCACAGCACCCCATAGACCCCATAGACCCCATAGACCCCATAGCGCCCCATAGCGCCCCATAGACCCCCATAGACCCCATAGCGCCCCACATCACCCCATAGCGCCCCATAGAGCCCCATAGAGACCCCCCAGCCCCATAGCGACCCCCTGGCCCCATAGCGCCCCATAGTGCCCCATAGAGCCCCATAGACCCCATAGAGCCCCATAGCGCCCCATAGACCCCATAGACCCCATAGCACCCCATAGGCCCCCCACCCGCCCCATAGCGCCCCATAGCGACCCCCTGGCCCCATAGCGCCCCATAGCGCCCCATACACCCCATAGGACCCCAACCGCCCCATAGCGCCCCATAGCGCCCCATAGAGCCCCATAGCGCCCCATAGCCCCCCACCCGCCCCATAGCGCCCCATAGAGACCCCCCAGCCCCATAGCGCCCCATAGAGACCCCCCAGCCCCATAGCGCCCCACAGCCCCCCCCCCCACCCCATAGCGCCCCATAGCGCCCCATAGCGCCCCATAGAGCCCCATAGGGACCCCCCAGCCCCATAGCGCCCCATAGCGCCCCATAGCGCCCCATAGCGCCCCATAGCCCCCCCCCCAGCCCCATAGCGCCCCCCACTCACTCAGGGCCCTGGCGCCGTGGGGCAGCCCCCCGAGGGCCCCGGCCCCCAGCAGGGCGCGGACGAAGCCGACCCCGCGCAGGAGGCCCCACAGCGGGACCCACAGCTCCGCCCCCGCCTGCAGGACACGCCCACAACCCGTTAGCCACGCCCCCTTCCCCCTTAGCCACGCCCCCTTGCCCGTAGCCCCGCCCCCTTGCCCGTAACCCCGCCCCCTGCCCTTATAACCCCGCCCCCTGCCCCATAGACATCAATAACGGGAGCCCCGCCCACCGTGTGGCCACGCCCACAGACCCTTAGCCACGCCCACCACCCATAGGCCACGCCCACGGCCCCTTAGCCACGCCCCCTTCCCTTCTAACCCCGCCCCCTGCCCCATAGACATCGATATCGGGAGCCCCGCCCACCTCTTGACCACGCCCACCACCCATAGGCCACGCCCACAACCCCTTAGCCACGCCCCCTTCCCCGTAGCCCCGCCCCCTTCCCTTCTAACCCCGCCCCCTGCCCCATAGGGCCCCATATAGGGAGCCCCGCCCACCACGTGGCCACGCCCACCACCCATAGGCCACGCCCACAACCCCTAGCCACGCCCCCTGCCCCCTTAGCCACGCCCCCTTTCCCGTAGCCCCGCCCCCTTCCCTTATAACCCCGCCCCCTGCCCCATAGGGACCCATATCAGGAGCCCCGCCCACCTCTTGGCCACGCCCCCAACCCCGTAGCCCCGCCCCCTTCCCTTCTAACCCCGCCCCCCCCGCCCCGAGGCCCCGCCCCCTTTAAGCCCCGCCCACCAGGAGGCGGGGCAGCAGCGCCAGGCTCTCGGCGGCCCCGCCCCGGAAGCTGCCGTCCAATCGGGGGTCGGCGGCGCGGAGCTCCACCCCTACGGAGGGCAGCGATTGGCTGAGGGGCTCCAGGCCACGCCCCCTTGCCCTTAAACCCCGCCCCCTGCCCCTTAAGCCCCGCCCCCTTCCCCCCCTCAGCTTACCGGCCAATAGGATCCGGGCCAGCTTGGGCGTGTCGGGGGCGTGGCCCCGGAAGTGACGTCGTGGCCCCGCCCCCAGGAAGGCCCGGGCGGCCTCAGCCAATGGGGAGCTGCCCAGGTGGAGGCGGGCCCCCGGGGCAGCCAATGGGGAGCCGCAGGCCTCTAGGAGCCTGGGAAAAGGGGCGGGGCTACGTCAAAAGGGGGCGTGGCCAAGCAGGAGGGGGCGTGGCCAAGACGAGGGGGCGTGGCCAAGCCCGAGGGGGGAAGGGGGCGGGGCTTAAGGGCAGGGGGCGGGGCCTCACCAGCGCAGGTCCCGGAGCAGGGCCCAATGGGGGGCGGGGCAGGGGGCGGGGCCAGCGGCCGCCACGGCCTCCGCCCACGTGGGCTTGGCCCCGCCCACTCGCTGCCCCGCCCCCAGCACGGCCAGCAGCTGCCCCTCCCCCAGGCCTGCAGGGAATGCCCATATAAGGCAATAATGCCCATATAAGGCAATAATGCCCATATAAGGTAATTATGCCCATATATGGGAAAAATGCCCATATATGGGCATAGAACCCGTATATAACCCAATGGCATGCCCATATATGGTGTTGTTGACCATATATGGCCGTGCACGCCCATATATGGTAACGATTCACTCCATATATGGGCAGGGATTACCATATATGGTCAGGAAATTTGCATAGATATGCTAATGAGCTTCCATATATGGTAAAAGGGGGTGTGTGCATACGAAGGGCATGCCCATATATGGTATGATATGCTAATATATGGTAATTAAGTGCTTACCCGGCGTCCATATATGGAAAGAGATTGGGATATGCAAATGAATATGCAAATTAGCCACGATATATGCTAATGATGTGTTGCTATGTAGGTCAATCTGATGTCCTTATATGGTAAGGCTTAATTAGTGCCGTATGCTAATGAGCTGCCCGCGTCTGTTCCTTGAATGCCCATATATGGCAAGGAAGGAATCATATATGCAAATGAGGACGTCGATTTATGCAAATGAGGTATCCATATATGGAAGGGAGAGGTGGTATATTAGCAGGAGATGCCCATATATGGTAAAGGGACACTAATATATGCAAATGAGCCTGATTATAGATGGAATTAAGGTATTGGCTACCATATATGGTTAAAATATGGTAATATATGCAAATGAGATGCCCATATATGGAGATAGACCTTAATATAGGGTGTTAACATGCATATTTATGCAAATTAAGTGCCCATATATGGTTTTGGGGTCCCGATATGCCCATATAAGGCGCAAGGGGGCGTGTCTCACCGTGGGGGGCGGCGTCGAGGGCGGCCAATGAGAGGGCGAGGGCGGGGCCGTGGCGCTGCTGGAGGCGGAGCAAGAGGCGGCCCAGCAGCCCCGGCAGGGTGGGCGGGGCCAAGGCCAGCGCCTGCTGCACCTGGGGGCGGGGCCAAACGGGTGGGCGTGGCCTCCGGTGGGCGTGGCCTCCAAGGGGGCGTGGCCTCCAGGGGGGCGGGGACTCAAGGGGTGTGTCCTCAGGGGGCGGGGTCTCAGGGGGAGGGGTCTCAGGGGGCGTGGCCATCAGGGGGCGTGGCCTCGGGGGGGGCGTGGCCTCAATGGGTGGAGGGGGCGGGGCTTAAAGGAGGGGGTAGGGCGGGGAGGAGGGGATTAGGGGGTGGGGCTTGGCGGTGGGCGGGGTTTTGGGGGCGGGGCTTGAGCGGGTGGGGCCTAAGGGTGGGCGGGGCTTAGGGTTGGAGGGGGTTAGGGGCGGGGCTTAGGGAGGGGGCGTGGTTTGTGGGGAGGGGGCGGGGCTTGTTGGAGGAGGTGGGCGGGGCTTGTGGGGTGGTGGGCGGGTCTTACAGAGGGGGCGGGGCTTCGGGAGGGGGCGGGGCTTCAGGAGGGGGCGTGGCTTCAGGAGGGGAGGGGGAGGGGTGGTTGGAGGGGGCGTGGCTTGAGGGAAAGGGGCGTGTCTTAGGGAAAAGGGGGGCGGGGCTTGGTAAAAGGGGCGGGGCTTGTTGGAAAAAGGGGGCGGGGCTTACGTCGTCGTAGCGGGCGAAGGCGCCGAGCTCGGCCAATAGGAGCTTGAGGTAGAGCGGCTGCCGGGCCCCGCCCTTGGCCAGCACCACCCGCACCTGTGGGGTGACGTCAGCGATGACGTCATCGAGCGGGCAGGGCGGGATTAAGGAGGGATTAAGGAGGGATTAAGGCGGGATTAAGGCAGGATTAGGGCGGGATTAAGGCAGGATTAAGGCGGGATTAAGGGGCGGGGGCCTCCCACCTGCTCGGGCTCCAGGCTCCGCCCCATTTGCCGGAGCTCCGCCCCCAGGAGCCGGGCGCGGTCGTCGGGGGGCAGCGGCCCCAGGGTCAGGTGGTCCCAGGCCCCGCCCAGCTCCAAGGGGGCGTGGCCTGGGCGGGGCGTGGGGGCGCTCAGCACCAGGGTCACCCGCTGATTGGATGGGGAAGAGGAGGGGGTGGGGTCAGACTCCGCCCCAGGGATTATGGCCCCCGGTATGGCGGGGATATAGCGCGGGATGGCCGGATTATGGCCACGCCCGCCCGGATTATGGCCCCTGACCCCCAGATTAGGGTCCCGCCCACCCAGATTATACCCCTCCCACCCGTATTATGACCCCTCTCACCCAGATTACGGCCCCTCCCACTCCTTTTAGCCCCTCCCCCTTTCCAGATCACATCCCAGCACACCCGATGCCCTGTCCCCCCAGATTATGACCCCTCCCACCCAGATTATAACCCCTCCCAGGCGTATTACGGCCCTTCTCACTCCTTTTTGCCCCACCCCCTTACCAGCATCCCATGCCAGCACTCCCGACACCCCATCGCCCCAGATTATGCCCCCTCCCAGCCGGATTATGCCCCCTCCCACCCGGATTACGCCCCCTCCTACCCAGATTATGACCCCTCCCAGACAAATTATGGCCCCGCCCCTTACCGGCATCGCATCCCAGCACACCCAGCACCCACTCCGCCCAGATTATGCCCCCTTCCACCCAGATTATGCCCCCTCCCAGCCGGATTATGCCCCCTCCAACCCAGATTATGCCCCCTTCCAGACAGATTATGGCCCCGCCCCTTACCGGCTTCACTTCACAGCACACCCAGCACCCAGTCCACCCAGATTATGGCCCCTCCCACCCTTATTATGCCTCCTCCCAGCCGGATTACGCCCCCTCCCAGCTGGATTACGCCCCCTTCCCCCCGGATTACGCCCCGCCCCCTTACCGGCGGCAGCGTGGCGGGCAGCCAATCGCGTCGCGGGGCCCCGCCCTCGTGCAGCGCCCCCGCGTCGTCGACCACGAGGACGAGGCGGAGCCCGCGGGGAGGGGGCGTGGCCAGGAGCGAGAGGAGGCGGAGCCTCAGGGTCCTGGGGGGGCGGGGCCAGAAGGGATTAAAGGATTAGGATTAAAGGGGCGGGGCTAAGGGTGAAGGGGGCGGGGCTAGGGGGAGGGGGCGGGGCCTCACGTGTAGCTGGCGCCCTCCAGGGAGGCGGAGCCTTGGTGGGCGTGGCCTCCGAAGTGGGCGTGGTCTTCCAGGGGGGCGTGGCCTGATTGGGGGGCGTGGCCTCGCAGGCGGGCCAATTGGGCGCAGAGGTGGGCGAGGGCCAGGCGAGCGTCTGATTGGTCGGGCCGCGCCCCCGCGAAGTGATAGGCCGGCAGGCAGCGGGGGCGGGGCCTGCGGGGGGCAGGGGGCGGGGCCCGGCGCAGGGCGCCCACCAGGGCGGCCTATGGGAGGGGAGGGGAGGGGTTAGGCCCCGCCCACTTGGCCTTAGAAGGAGAAAGGGCGGTTTATGACCATATATGGGCATGGTGGCTGTGGGAACCCCCCCGGAAGCCCCGCCCCTTTGTCCATATATGGAAATGTACACACTGTGGCTCCCCGGAAGCCCCTCCCCTTTGACCTTATATGGTCAACAGCGGGGTACTCCCCACAGGAGCCCCTCCCCTTTGCCCATATATGGTCATTGGCACACTTCCACTCCCCAGAAGCCCCTCCCCTTTGCCCATACATGGAAACATACCACTCTAGCTCCCCAGAAGCCCCTCCCCTTTACCCATACATGGTCATTGGTCCACTTCCACTCCCCAAAGGCCCCTCCCCTTTGCCCATATATGGAAATATAGCCACTATAGCTCCCCAGAAGCCCCTCCCCTTTGCCCATATATGGTCACTGTCACACTACCATCCCCAGAAGCCCCTCCCCTTTGCCCATATATGGTCATTGGCACACTTCCATCCCCAGAAGCCCCTCCCCTTTGCCCATATATGGAAATATACCACTATTGCTCCCCGGAAGCCCCTCCCCTTTGCCCATATAAGGTCACCAACCCCAAATCCCTCCCAGAAGCCCCTCCCCTTTTTCCATATATGGTCATTGGCACACTTCCAGTCCCCAGAAGCCCCTCCTCTTTTCCCATATATGGAAATATACCACTATTGCTCCCCGGAAGCCCCTCCCCTTTGCCCATATATGGCCACCACCCCCCATACCTCCCCCCTAGATGCCCCTCCCCTTTGCCCATATATGGAAACATACCACTTCCACTCCCCAGAAGCCCCTCCCCTTTGCCCATATATGGTCACTGGCACACTACCATCCCCAGAAGCCCCTCCCCTTTGCCCATATATGGAAATCCTCCGTCTATTGCTCCCTAGAAGCCCCTCCCCTTTGCCCATATATGGAAACATACCACTATAGCTCCCCGGAAGCCCCTCCCCTTTGCCCATATATGGCCACCGACCCCCCATATTTCCCCCAGAAACCCCTCCCCTTTGCCCATATATGGTCATTGGCACACTACCATCCCCAGAAGACCCTCCCCTTTGCCCATATATGGTCAACGACCCCCCATGTTTTCCCAAGAAGCCCCTCCCCTTTTCCCATATATGGTCATTGGCACACTACCGTCCCCAGAAGCCCCTCCCCTTTGCCCATATATGGAAGTCTACTGGCTATTCTTCCTGGAAGCCCCTCCCCTTTTTCCCATATATGGAAACATACCACTATACCTCCCCAGAAGCCCCTCCCCTTTGCCCATATATGGTCACCGACCCCCCATATTTCCCCTAGAAGCCCCTCCCCATTGCCCATATATGGTCATTGGCACAGTTCCAGTCCCCAGAAGCCCCTCCCCTTTGCCCATATATGGTCATTGTCGCACTTCCACTCCCCAGAAGCCCCTCCCCCTTGCCCACATATGGCCACCAACCCCATATCCCCACCTAGAAGCCCCTCCCCTTTACCCATATATGGAAACATACCACTATAGCTCCCCGGAAGCCCCTCCCCTTTGCCCATATATGGAAACATACCACTATAACTCCCCAGAAGCCCCTCCCCTTTGCCCATATATGGTCATTGTCGCACTTCCACTCCCCAAAGGCCCCTCCCCTTTGCCCATATATGGAAACACATCACTCTAGCTCCCCAGAAGCCCCTCCCCTTTGCCCATATATGGCCACCGACCCCCCATATTTCCCCCAGAAGCCCCTCCCCTTTGCCCATATATGGAAATATAGCCACTATACCTCCCCAGAAGCCCCTCCCCTTTGCCCATATATGGTCATTGGCACATAACCATCCCCAGAAGCCCCTCCCCTTTGCCCATATATGGCCACCTACCCCATATCCCCCCCTTAGAAGCCCCTCCCCTTTTCCCATATATGGAAATATACCACTATTGCTCCCCGGAAGCCCCTCCCCTTTGCCCATATATGGTCATTGGCACACTTCCATCCCCAGAAGCCCCTCCCCTTTGCCCATATAAGGTCACCACCCTTCCAATCCTCCCAGAAGCCCCTCCCCTTTACCCATATATGGAAATCTGCCTGGTATTGTTCCCTGGAAACCCCTCCCCTTTACCCATATATGGTCATTGGCCCACTTCCACTCCCCAGAAGCCCCTCCCCTTTGCCCATATATGGAAAATTTATGTCCATCACTCCCCAGAAGCCCCTCCCCTTTGCCCATATATGGTCATGGTTGCACTTCCACTCCCCAGAAGCCCCTCCCCTTTGCCCATATATGGTCATTGGCACACTTCCATCCCCAGAAGCCCCTCCCCTTTGCCCATATATGGTCATTATCACAGTTCCAGTCCCCAGAAGCCCCTCCCCTTTGACCATATATGGAAACATACCACTCTAGCTCCCTGGAAGCCCCTCCCCTTTGCCCATATATGGCCACGACCCCCCATACCTCCCCCCTAGATGCCCCACCCCTTTGTCCATATATGGAAATATACCACTATAGCTCCCCGGAAGCCCCTCCCCTTTGCCCATATATGGAAATCTTATGCCTATTGCTCCCTAGAAGCCCCTCCCCTTTGCCCATATATGGTCATTGTCGCACTTCCTCTCCCCAGAAGCCCCTCCCCCTTGCCCATATATGGAAATAAACCACTATAGCACCCCAGAAGCCCCTCCCCTTTGCCCATATATGGCCACCGACCCCCCATATTTCCCCCAGAAGCCCCTCCCCTTTGACCATATATGGAAACATAAAACTATACCTCCCCAGAAGCCCCTCCCCTTTTCCCATATATGGAAACATACCATTATAGCTCCCCAGAAGCCCCTCCCCTTTGCCCATATAAGGTCACCACCCTTCCTATTCCCCCAGAAGCCCCTCCCCTTTGCCCATATAAGGTCATTGGCCCACCCCCATATACACCCCACTCCCCTGAAGCCCCTCCCCTTTGCCCATATATGGTCATTGGCACTCTTCCACCCCCAGAAGCCCCTCCCCTTTGCCCATATATGGAAATATACCACTATATCTCCCCAGATGCCCCTCCCCTTTGCCCATATATGGAAGTCTACTGGCTATTCTTCCTGGAAGCCCCTCCCCTTTTTCCCATATATGGAAACATACCACTCTAGCTCCCCAGAAGCCCCTCCCCTTTGCCCATATATGGTCATTGGCACATAACCATCCCCAGAAGCCCCTCCCCTTTGCCCATATTTGGAAACCTACTGGCTTTTGCTCCCTAGAAGCCCCTCCCCTTTACCCATATATGGTCATGGTTGCACTTCCACTCCCCAGAAGCCCCTCCCCTTTGCCCATATATGGTCACCGACCCCCATATTTCCCGCAGAAGCCCCTCCCCTTTGCCCATATAAGGTCATTGGCCCACCCCCATATACACCCCACTCCCATGAAGCTCCTCCCCTTTGCCCATATATGGTCATTGGCACACTTCCATCCCCAGAAGCCCCTCCCCTTTGCCCATATAAGGTCATTGGCCCACCATATTTCCCCTAGAAGCCCCTCCCCTTTGCCCATATATGGTCATTGTTGCACTTCCATCCCCAGAAGCCCCTCCCCTTTGCCCATATAAGGTCATTGGGCCCACCAAGAAGACGGTGCGGCCATCGCCGGGCTCGCCGGTGACCAGCAGGCGGCTGTGGCGGCCATCTTGGATGGCGGCGGCCGTGGCGGCCACCAGGCGGTCGCGGGCGCTGGCGGCGGCCATCTTGGCGGCCAGGAAGGCCTCCTGCAGCGAGGGCGGGGGGCCCTGCTGGAAGAAGGGGGGGGGGGGGGGGGCGGGGCCTTGCTGATGACATCACAGTGACGTCACAGGGCGGGGGGGATGACGTCACGCACCTGCAGGAAGTGGCGCTGCAGCAGGGCCCAGACGTCGGCCACCACTTGGTCCACGAAGGCCTCCAGCCCCGTCACCTCCCCGGCCTCCCAGCGGCACCCGTAGCTGGAAGGGGGGGGACAACGGGGGGACGTTGGGGACCCCAAAGGGGCTTGGGGACCCCATAGGGTCTTGGGGGACCAATGGGGGCTTGGGGGACTCAATGGGGTCTTGGGGAAGCCAATGGGATCTTGGGGAACCCAATGGGGTCTTGGGGGACCAATGGGGGCTTGGCGAACCCAATGGGGTCTTGGGGAACCCAATGGGGTCTTGGGGACACAAGGGGACATTGGGGACCCCATAGGGTCTTGGGGGACCCTATAGGGTCTTGGGGACCCCAGGGGGTCTTGGGGACCTCAGGGGGTCTTGGGGGACCAATGGGGTCTTGAGGAACCCAACGGGGTCTTGGGGAACCCAATGGGAGGTTGAGAAACCCAATGGGGTCTTGGGGACACAAGGGGACGTTGGGGACCCCATAGGGTCTTGGGGACCCCAGGGGGTCTTGGGGGACCAATGGGGGCTTGGGGAACCCAACGGGGTCTTGAGGAACCCAACGGGGTCTTGGGGAACCCAATGGGAGGTTGAGGAACCCAATAGGGTCTTGGGGGCAAAAGGGGACGTTGGGGACCCCATAGGGTCTTGGGGGACCCTGTAGGATCTTGGGGACCCCAGGGGGTCTTGGGGACCTCAGGGGGTCTTGGGGAACCAATGGGGGCTTGGGGAAGCCAACGGGGTCTTGGGGAACCCAATGGGAGGTTGAGGTACCCAATGGGGTCTTGGGGACACAAGGGGACGTTGGGGACCCCATAGGGTCTTGGGGGACCCTTTAGGGTCTTGGGGACCCCAGGGGGTCTTGGGGGACCAATGGGGTCTTGGGGGACCCTATAGGGTCTTGGGGACCCCATGGGGTCTTGGGGGACCAATGGGGTCTTGGGAAAGCCAATGGGGTCTTGGCGAACCCAATGGGGTCTTGGGGGCAAAAAGGGACGTTGGGGACCCCATAGGGTCTTGGGGGACCCTATAGGGTCTTGGGGACCTCAGGGGGTCTTGGGGGACCAATGGGGTCTTGGGGAACCCAACGGGGTCTTGGGGAACCCAACGGGGTCTTGGGGAACCCAATGGGATGTTGAGAAACCCAATGGGGTCTTGCGGGCAAAAGGGGACGTTGGGGACCCCATAGGGTCTTGGGGGACCCTATAGGGTCTTGGGGCCCCCAGGGGGTCTTGGGGACCTCAGGGGGTCTTGGGGACCCCAAGGGGTCTTGGGGGACCAATGGGGGCTTGGGGGACCAATGGGGGCTTGGGGAAGCCAATGGGGTCTTGAGGAACCCAATGGGGTCTTGGCGAACCCAATGGGGTCTTGGGGACACAAGGGGACATTGAGGGTCTTGGGGGACCCTATAGGGTCTTGGGGACCCCAGGGGGTCTTGGGGGACCAATGGGGGCTTGGGGTAGCCAATGGGGTCTTGGGGAAGCCAACGGGGTCTTGGAGGACCCAATGGGAGGTTGAGGAACCCAATGGGGTCTTGAGGAACCCAATGGGGTCTTGGCGAACCCAATGGGGTCTTGGGGACACAAGGGGACGTTGGGGACCCCATAGGGTCTTGGGGACCCCAGGGGGTCTTGGGGGACCAATGGGGTCTTGGGGGACTCAATGGGGTCTTGGGAAAGCCAATGGGAGGTTGAGGAACCCAATGGGGTCTTGGGAAACCCTATAGGGTCTTGGCGAACCCAATGGGGTCTTGGGGGCAAAAGGGGACGTTGAGGACCCCAAAGGGTCTTGGGGGACCCTGTAGGGTCTTGGGGACCCCAGGGGGTCTTGGGGGACCAATGGGGGCTTAGGGGACCAATGGGGTCTTGGGGGACTCAATGGGGTCTTGGGAAACCCTATAGGGTCTTGGCGAACCCAATGGGGTCTTGGGGGACCCAATGGGGTCTTAGGGGATCTTGGGGACCCAATGGGGTCTTGGGGTCCCCTATAGGGTCTTGGGGACCCCATGGGGTCTTGGGGGACCCCATAGGACCTTGGGGACCCCATTGGGCCATCGAGGACCCCGCAGAGCACTGCAGACCCCATAGGACAGCAGGGGCCCCCCCGTGATGACGTCACACACCCCCACGATGACGTCACACACCCCCGCGATGACGTCACCTCCTGACGGCCGCCACCCCGGGGTGCTCCCTGAGCTCCGCCTTCAGCGCCGCCATCATGGCCGCCGCCTCCGCCGACTCCGCCCCGTAGTCCCCGCGCCGATCCTCGGGCACCTCCCTGCGCCCCCATTGGCTGGATCAGGCCACGCCCCCCTCCAGGCCACGCCCCCCTCCAGGCCACGCCCCCCCATTCCCCGGATTAACCACGCCCCCCCCGTCCTGCCCTGTTGGTGGCCACGCCCCTCTAGGGTGGTGGCCACGCCCCTCTGGTTGGTGGCCACGCCCCCTTTGGGGTGACCACGCCCCTTCGCGGTGGTGGCCACGCCCCCTGTGTGGTGCCCCCGCCCCTCTGGTTGGTGGCCACGCCCCCTTTGGATGACCACGCCCCCTTTGCAGTGGTGGCCACGTCCCCGAGGTAGTGGCCACGCCCCCTAGGTAGTGGCCACGCCCCCCTGGTTGGTGGCCACGCCCCTTTGGGGTGGTGGCCCCGCCCCTCTGGTTGGTGGCCACACCCCTTGTGTGGCAATCATGCCCCTCTGACATGGTGGCCACGCCCCCTAGGTAGTGGCCACGCCCCCTAGGTGGTGACCACGGCCCCGTTTGGTGGCCCCACGCCCCCCTGGTTGGTGGCCACGCCCCCTTTTGGGTGACCACGCCCCCTTTGGGGTGATGGCCACGCCCCCGAGGTAGTGCCCACGCCCCTCTGCGGTGGTGGCCCCACCCCTCTGGTTGGTGGCCATGCCCCCTAGGTGGTGGCCACGCCCTCTAAGTGGTGGTGCCGCCCCCTTTTGGTGGCCACGCCCCCTTTTCGGCAGTGGCCCCGCCCCCTGTGTGGTGGCCACGCCCCCTAGGTGGTGGCCACGCCCTCTAAGTGGTGGCCCCGCCTCCCTCCTGATGGCCACGCCCCCCGGTTTTGGCCCCTCCCCTTTCCGATGGTGGCCCCGCCCCCTGTCCCCGCCCTTACCGGAGGAAGGCGGGGTCTCGCATGTAAATGAGGGCGGGGGCGGGGCCGTGGGCGGGGCTCCAGCGCTGCAGGAAGGTGCGCAGCTCCAGCTCCGTCACCGAGCGCCCGGGGGGCAGGCCCTGGACGGGAGAATTGGGGCGAAATCGGGGGAAAATGGGGTTGACGGGGGCCAGGGGGGCAACGGGGACGATGGGGACCCAATGGGGACAATGGGGACCCAATGGGGTCAATGGGGACCCAATGGGAGCAATGGGGACATAATGGGGACAATGGGGACCCAACGGGGACAACGGGGACCCAACGGGGACCCAACGGGGACAATGGGGACCCAATGGGGACAATGGGGACCCAGTGGGGTCAATGGGGACCCAATGGGGACAATGGGGACCCAAGGGGGACCCAATGGGCACAATGGGGACATAATGGGGACAACGGGGACAACAAGGACCCAAGGGGGACAATGAGGACCCAACGGGGACCCAATGGGGACCCAACAGGGACCCAACGGGGTCAATGGGGACAATGGGGACCCAACAGGGACCCAACAAGGACCCAATGGGGACAATGGGGACCCAACGGGGACCCAACGGGGACCCAACGGGGTCAATGGGGACAACGAAGACCCAACGAGGACCCAATGGGGACCCAACGGGGACAAAGGGGACCCAGCAGGGACCCAATGGGGACAATGGGGACCCAACAGGGGCAATGGGGACAAAGGGGACCCAGCAGGGACCCAATGGGGACAATGAGGAACCAATGGGGAGTCAATAGGGACATTGGGGACCCAATGGGGTCAATGGGGACCCAAGGGGGACCCAACGGGGACAATGGGGACAGAATGGGGACATAATGGGGACAATGGTGTCAATGAAGACCCAATGGGGACCCAATGGGGACAATGGGGAACCAAGGGGGTCAATGGGGACAATGAGGACCCCATGTGGACCCAACGGGGACCCAACGGGGACAAAGGGGACCCAAGGGCGTCCCCGGGGGTCTCTCACCGCGGGCGGCGTGCCGGCGCCGCGCTGGCCGTAGCGCTCGCCCAGCACCCCCAGCAGCACGTCGCTGCGCGCCACCTCCTCCAGGCACAGCTCCTGCCTCCTGGGGGGGGGGGGGGGACGGGGCGGGCTGAGCACCCATGGGTGCTCCCCTCCCCCCCCCCCCACCCCCTACCCCCTCTCCTTGCCCCCTTGACCCCCCTTGGCTGACCTCTGGGGGTCGGGGGCGGCCACCCCCCAGCGCAGGTCCACCTCCTGCAGCCCCAGCCCCCGAGGGGCCGCCAGCGCCCGCAGCCGGGGCAGCGCCGCCCGCACCAGGGCGTCCCGCTCAGCGCCCAGGTCCCGGAAGGTCGACGACACGAAGAGGCGGACGCAACGCCATTGGCTGGAGCGGGGGGAGAGGGGCGGGATCACGGGGAGAGATTCCCGGGGGCGCGGGTCCCACCCGATCCCACAGGATCCCGCGAGATCCCCCATCGTATCCCACTGGATCCCATCAGAAGTGCTCAGATCCTCCATCATAGCCCACCAGATCCCACCAGATCCCACTAGATCCCACCCGATCCCCCGTAATAACCCACCAGACCACACCAGAACCCCTCAGATCCCACCAGATCCCACCAGATCCCACCAGATCCCACCAGATTGCCCATAATACCCCAGCAGATCGCACCAGAACCCCTCAGATTCTACCAGATCCCACCAGAACCCATCAGATTGCCCATAATATCCCATCAGATCACACCAGATCCCACCAGATCCCACCAGATCCCACCAGGTCCCCCTTAATATCCCACCAGACCACACCAGAACCCCTCAGATCCCACCAGATCCCACTAGATCCCACTAGATCCCACCAGATCCCCCGTAATATCCCACCAGACCACACCAGAACCCCTCAGATCCCACCGGATCCCACCAGATCCCACCAGATCCCACCAGAACCCATCAGATTGCCCATAATATCCCAGCAGATCGCACCAGAACCCCTCAGATCCCACCAGATCCCACTGGATCCCACCAGATCCCACTAGATCCCACCAGATCCCCCGTAATATCCTGCCAGACCACACCAGAACCCCTCAGAAACCACCAGATCCCATTAGATTCCACCAGATCCCCCGTAATATCCCACCAGACCACACCAGAACCCTTCAGATCCCACCAGATCCCACCAGATCCCACCAGATTGCCCATAATACCCCAGCAGATCGCACCAGAACCCCTCAGATTCCACCAGATCCCACCAGATCCCCCGTAATATCCCACCAGACCACACCAGAACCCCTCAGATCCCACCGGATCCCACCAGATCCCACCAGATCCCACCAGAACCCATCAGATTGCCCATAATATCCCAGCAGATCGCACCATAACCCCTCAGATCCCACCAGATCCCACTGGATCCCACTGGATCCCACCAGATCCCACCAGAACCCATCAGATTGCCCATAATACCCCAGAAGATCGCACCAGAACCCCTCAGATCCCACCAGATCCCACTAGATCCCACCAGATCCCCCGTAATATCCCACCAGACCACACCAGAACCCCTCAGATCCCACCAGATCCCCCGTAATATCCCAGCAGATCGTACCAGAACCCCTCAGATCCCACCAGATCCCACCAGATCCCCCATAATATCCCACCAGACCACACCAGAGCCCCTCAGATCCCACCGGATCCCTACCGGATCCCACCAGGACCCACCAGATCCCCCATAACATCCCAGCAGATACCACCAGAACCTCTCAGATCCCACAGGAGCCCACTAGATCCCACCAGATCCCCCGTAATATCCCACCAGACCACACCAGGACCCCTCAGATCCCACCAGATCCCACCAGATCCAATCAGATTGCCCATAATACCCCACCAGATCGCACCAGAACCCCTCAGATCCCACCAGATCCCACCAGGACCCACCAGGACCCACCAGATCCCCCATAACATCCCAGCAGATACCACCAGAACCTCTCAGATCCCACAGGAGCCCACCAGATCCTACAAGATCCCCACCGGAACCCCCCTAATATACCACTAGATCCCACCAGAACCCTTCGGATCCCACCAGATCCCACCAGGACCCATCAGATCCCCCATCATACCCCAGAAGATCGCACTAGAACCACTCAGATCCCACCGGATCACACCAGATCCCACCAGATCCCCCATAATATCCCACCAGACCACACCAGAATCCCACAGACCCCACCGGATCCCCACCAGATCCCCCCCGAACCCGTACGGTCTCTCCCACTCCCTCCCACTCCCCACAGGTCCCCCCGGATCCCCACTGGATCCTGCTGGATCCCTCACGAACCCCACAGGCCCCCTCACCACGTCCCACCAGACCCCATCAGGCCCCTCCAGATCCCGCCAGGCCCCGCGAGATTCCCCCCAGATCCCCCCTCACACCCCACCAGATCCCACCAGATCCCACGGGACCCAGGACCCCCCCACCTCACCAGGGACAGATCCCTTCCCTCTCTGATCCCAGTAGATCTCAGTACAGTCCCCAGAGCCCCGTTAGACCCTGACAGATCCCAGTAGATCCCAGTAGGTCCCAGTAGGTCCCAGTAGGTCCCAGATACTCCCAGTAGGTCCCAGATACTCCCAGTAGGCCCTAGTTCAACCCCCCGCCACCCCAGCAGACCCTGAAAGATCCCACTGGATCCCAGCAGACCCTGAAAAACCCCAGTGGATCCCGACAGATCCCAGTGGATCCCTCCCAGGTACTCCCAGTAGATACCGGTTCAACCCCCAGTGCCCCAGTAAACCCCAGCAGACCCCAGTAGATCCCAGTAGACCCCAACAGACCCCAGTAAACCCCAGCAGACCCCAGCAGATCCCAGCAGACCCCAACAGACCCCAGTAGACCCCAGCAGATCCCAGTTGATCCCACTGGGTCCCAGTAGATCCAATCCGGTCCCAGTGGATCCCAGTACGCCCCAGTAGATCCCAGCGACTCCCAGTAGACCCCCACCCCCCGGAGGCTCCCCGGACCCCCCCCCCGGGATCCCATCGACCCCCCCCTTCCCTTGGGATCGAGTGGATCCCCGGGGATCACCTGATCAAGGGGGGCGGCGGGGGCGGGGCCTCGCCGGTGGGCGGGGCCGGGGGCGGGGCCGGGGGCGGGGCCAAGCCATAGCGGGCGGGGGCGGCCTCGACGTAAGCCAGGATCTGGGCGGCGTCGCCCTCGGCCACCAGCCTGGGGGGGCGGGGCCAAATGAAAGAGGGGGCGTGGCTTAATCAGGCCACGCCCCCTTCCCTCCATAAGCCCCGCCCCCTCCCCGGCTCACCTGAGCACCGATTCGTTGAAGCCGGCCAATGTCAGCGTGTCGCTGCGCGAGGGGGCCCAGTGGATGCTGGGGGCGAGGGGGCGGGGCTTAGAGGGAGGGGGCGTGGCCTAGCGAGGGGGGCGTGGCCTTGGGAGGGGCGTGGCCTGAGGATGGGCGTGGCCTGGGGGAGGGGGCGTGTTATAACGAGGGGGTAGGGCTTAAAGGGGGCGGGGCTTAGGGGGAGGGGGCGTGGCCTTGGGAGGGGGCGTGGCCCGGGGAGAGGGCGGGGCTTAGGGGGGAGGGGGCGTGGCCTTGGAGGGACCTGGCCTAGGGAGGGGGCGTGGCCTAAGGGGCGTGGCCTGGGTAGGGGGAGTGGCCTGGGAGTGGGCGTGGCCTGGGGAGGGGCGTGGCATAGGGAGGGGCATGGCCTAGGGAGGGGGCGTGGTCTGGGGAGGGGGCGTGGTGTATCGAGGGGGTGGGGCTTAAAGGGGGCGGGGCTTAGAGGGAAGGGGTGGGGAAGTAGGGGGCGTGGCCTGATTGGAAGGGGGCGTGGCCTCGTAGGGGGGGCGTGGTCGTTAATGGGAGGGGCCTGGAGGGAGGGGGCGGGGCCTAAAGCGAAGGGGGCGTGGCCTGTAAGGGGCGTGGAAGGGGTGGGGCTCAATGAGAAGGGGGCGTGGCTTAGTGGGAGGGGCGTGGCCTGTCCAAAATGGAGGCGTGGCTTAACGGGGAGGGGTCGGGGGCCAATCGGATGAGGTGGTGGGGAGGGGGCGTGGCCTGGCTTAAAGGGGGCGTGGTTAAATATAAAGGGAGGGGACGGGAAGGGGGCGTGGCTTAATGGAAAGGGGCGTGGCTTAATGGAAAGGGGCGTGGCTCGGTGAAGTGGGCGGGGCTACGGGAAGGGGCGTGGCTTGAGGAGGAGGGGGCGTGGCCATTGGGCTTATAAGGAGGGGGGGGCGACAGAAGAAGGGGCGGGGTTTGTGGGGAGGGGGCGTGGCTTGGGTCCTGGGGGCGTGGCTTCACGGATAAGGGGGCGTGGCTTCCCGGGGAGGGGGGCGTGGCTTACTCGGAGGGGCGTGGCTTACTCGGAGGGGCGTGGCGTGACGTTGATGACGCGGCAGGGGCGGGGCTGGCGGCTGCGCAGGCAGAGCAGCGCCTCATTGGCTGCCGGCAGCTCGGGGGCGGGGCTTAGGATGAGGAGGGTGGAGACCTGGGGGGGGGAAGGGGGCGTGGTCAGAGCCGGGAGTGGGCGTGGCCTCGGGGGGGAGTGGGTGTGGCCACGGTTTGGCCCCACCTCCTCGCCGCTCTCCACCAGCTCCCAAATGGCCTCGATGGTCGCCGACGCGTCCGGAGGGGGCGTGGCCTAAAAAAGGGGGGCGTGGTCACTGGGTGGGCGTGGTCACGAGTGGGCGTGGCCATATAGAGCCCCGCCCCTTCTTTAAACCCCGCCCATTGGCTTATTTCCCGCCATTAGCCCCGCCCCTTTCCCTTTAGCCCCGCCCCTTTCCCTTTAGCCCCGCCCCTTTCCCTTTAGCCACGCCCCTTGCCCTTTAGCCACGCCCCTTCCTTAAGCCCCGCCCACTTTAAGCCCCGCCCCCTTCCCTCAGACCCCGCCCCTCCCCTTAAGCCCCTCCCCATTCTCTTTAGCCCCGCCCCCTTCCCTCAGACCCCGCCCCTTTCCCTTTAACCCCACCCCTTCCCATTAGCCCCGCCCCTTCCTTAAGCCCCGCCCCTTCCTTAAGCCCCACCCCCTGGAGCTTCCCAATTAAGCCCCTCCCTCCCTTTAGCCCCTCCCCTAACCCCTTAAGCCCCGCCCCTTAATCCCACCCAAGCCCCGCCCCCTCCCTTTAAGCCCCGCCCCTTAACCTCTTTAGCCCCGCCCCTCCCTTAAGCCCCGCCCCTCGCTCCCCTCCCATTTTAGCCCCGCCTCCTCCCCTTCCCTTAAGACCCACCCCTTCTTTAAGCCCCGCCCCCTTCCCTCAGACCCCGCCCCTTCCCTTAAGCCCCGCCCCTTTCCCTTAAGCCCCGCCCCTTTCCCTTTAGCCCTCCCCTTTCCCTTTAGCCCCGCCCCTTCCTTAAGCCCCGCCCCCTGTAGATTCCCAATTAAGCCCCTCCCCTCCCTTTAGCCCCTCCCCCAACCCCCTTAAGCCCCGCCCCTTAATCCCACCCTAAGTCCCACCCCCTCCCTTTAAGCCCCGCCCCCTCCCTTTAAGCCCCGCCCCTTAACCCCCCTTAGGCCCCTCCCCCTTTAGCCCCGCCCCCTTTAGCCCCACCCCTTCGCCCCTCCCACCCCGAGGCCCCTCCCTTTCAAGCCCCGCCCCCTTCAGGCCCCGCCCCCTTTAGGCCCCGCCCCCCTTTAGGCCCCGCCCCCTTTAGGCCCCGCCCCCTACCTGCAGGCTCCGCCTCAGGGCCCTGGCGGCTCCCAGCAGCCCCCCGGGGCCCGGAGGGGGCGGGGCCTGGCTTTGGCCCCGCCCACAAATCAGCAGACGCCCCGCCCCCTCCGGGGACAGGCCCCGCCCCAGCAGGGCCAGCAGGGCCGCCGCCTCCTGCGCCTAATTAGGGGGTCATTAGGTTAATTAAGGGGGGTAATTAGGTTAATTAGGGCTCAATTAGGGCAGTTAGGGGTTAATTATGTTAATTAGGGCTTAATTAAGGGGTTGAGCATGTTAATTAGTGGGTTTATTAGCTTAATTAGGGCTCAATTAGGGCAGTTAGGGGTTAATTATGTTAATTAGGGCTTAATTAAGGGGTTGAATATGTTAATTAGGGGGTTAATTAGGTTAGTTAGGGCTTAATTAGGTTAGTTAGCGGTTAATTATGTTAATTAGGGCTTAATTAAGGGTTGAACATGTTAATTAGTGGTTTAATTAGGTTAATTAGGTCTTAATTAGGTCACTTAGATGTTAATTATGTTAATTAGAGCTTAATTAAGGGGTTTAACATGTTAATTAGTGGGTTAATTAGGTTAATTAGGGCTTAATTACGTCGATTATGGCTTACTAGGGGTTGTTTGTGTTAATTAGGGAGTTAATTAGGGGTTAATTGGGGAAATAATTGGGTTAATTCGGGGTTAATTTGGGGTTACTTAGGTTAATTAGGGGTTAATCAGGGGTTAATTAGTTTCTTGGGGGCTAATTAGGGGCCCCACTAATTAGGGACCCCATTAATTAGGGACCCCATTAGCTAGGGACCCCATTAATTAGTTAACCCACTAATTAGGGAACCCCATTAATTACCCCCCCCCCAATTAATTAAGACCCCTCCCATTAATTACCCCCCCCCCTCATTTACCAGTGACCCCCCTCCATTATTCCGGGACCCCCCCCATTAATTAGGGACCCCCCCCATTAATTAGGGACCCCCCCCATTAATTAGGGACCCCCCCCATTAATTAGGGACCCCATTAATTAGGGAACCCCCACCCCCACCCTATATGGCCCTATAACGCCCCCGTAGCTTCCCCAGCCCCAAATCCCCCCTTTTTCCCCCAAAATCCCCCCGGAACCCCCCGGGATCCCCTCCCCGACCCCATACCAACCCCATAACCCCCCCCGACCCCATAACCCCCCCCCGACCCCATAACCCCCCCCGACCCTATAACGCCCCCCCCCGGCCCTATATGGCCCCATAGCCCCTATATGGCCCTATAAGGCCCCCATAACTTTCCCAGCCCCAAATCCCCCCTTTTTCCCCCCAAATCCCCCCGGAACCCCCTCCCCAACCCCATACCAACCCCATAACCCCCCCGACCCTATAACGCCCCCCTGCGGCCCTATAACGCCCCCCTCCGGCCCTATATGGCCCCATAGCCCCTATATGGCCCTATAACGCCCGTATACCTTCCCTGGCCCCATAACCCCCATTTTTCCCCCCAAATCACCCCGGAACCCCCCGGGACCCCCTCCTCGACCCCATACCCCCCCCCCGACCCTATAACGCCCCCCCCCAGCCCTATATGGCCCTATAACGCCCATATAACTTTCCCAGCCCCAAATCCCCCATTTTTCCCCCCAAATCCCCCCGGAACCCCCTCCCCAACCCCTCCCCGACCCCATAACCCCCCCAACCCTATAACGCCCCATAAGTCCCTATAGCCCCTATATGGCCCTATAACGCCCGTATACCTTCCCTGGCCCTAAATCCCCCCTTTTTCCCCAAAAAATCCCCATTTTTCCCCCCAAATCCCCTCCCCAACCCCCCCCCGACCCCATACCACCCCCCCCGACCCCATACCCCCCCCCCGGCCCTATAACGCCCCCCCCCCGGCCCTATATGGCCCTATAAGCCCTATAACATCCTATAATGCCCGTATAACTTCCCTGGCCCCAAATCCCCCCTTTTTCCCCCCAAATCCCCCCGGGACCCCCTCCCCAACCCCATACCGACCCCATAACCCCCCCCCGACCCTATAACGCCCCCCTCCGGCCCTATAAGTCCCTATAGCCCCTATATGGCCCTATAACGCCCGTATAACTTCCCTGACCCTAAATCCCCCCTTTTTCCCCCCAAATCCCCCCGGGACCCCCTCCCCAACCCCATACCGACCCCATACCAACCCCATAACCCCCCCAACCCTATAACGACCCTATAACGCCCCATAAGTCCCTATAGCCCCTATATGGCCCTATAACGCCCCCATAGCTTCCCCAGCCCCAAATCCCCCCTTTTTCCACCCAAATCCCCCCAGATCCCCCCGGAATCCCCTCCCCAACCCCTCCCCAACCCCTCCCCAACCCCATACCAACCCCACAACCCCCCCGACCCTATAACGACCCCATAAATCCCTATAAGTCCCTATAGCCCCCATATGGCCCTATAACGCCCATATACCTTCAGTGGCCCCATAACCCCCATTTTTCCCCCAAATCCCTCCTTTTTCTCCCCAAATCCCCCCGGGACCCCCTCCCCAACCCCTCCCCGACCCCATAACCCCCCCCCGACCCTATAACGCCCCCCTCCAGCCCTATATGGCCCCATAGCCCCTATATGGCCCTATAACGCCCCCATACCTTCCCTGGCCCCATAACCCCCATTTTTCCCCCAAAATCCCCATTTTTCCCCCCAAATCCCCTCCCCAACCCCCCCCCCGACCCCATAAACCCCCCCCGACCCTATAACGCCCCCCCCCGGCCCTATATGGCCCTATAACGCCCGTATACCTTCCCCGGCCCCAAATCCCCCCTTTTTCCCCCCAAATCCCCCCGGGACCCCCTCCCCGACCCCTCCCCGACCCCATAACCCCCCCGACCCTATAACGCCCCCCTCCAGCCCAATAAGTCCATATAGCCCCTATATGGCCCTATAACGCCCGTATACCTTCCCCAGCCCCAAATCCCCCCTTTTTCCCCCCAAATCCCCCCGGGACCCCCTCCCCAACCCCATACCGACCCCATACCAACCCCATAACCCCCCTGACCCTATAACGACCCCATAAATCCCCATAAGTCCCTATAGCCCCTATATGGCCCTATAACGCCCCCATAACTTCCCCAGCCCCAAATCCCCCATTTTTCCCCCCAAATCCCTCCTTTTTCTCCCCAAATCCCCCCAGGACCCCCTCCCCGACCCCATACCCCCCCCCGACCCTATAACGCCCCCCCCGGCCCTATAACGCCCCCCTCCGGCCCTATATGGCCCCATAGCCCCTATATGGCCCTATAACGCCCGTATACCTTCCCTGGCCCCATAACCCCCCTTTTTCCCCCCAAATCCCCCCGGGACCCCCTCCCCGACCCCATAACCCCCCCAACCCTATAACGCCCTATAAGTCCCTATAGCCCCTATATGGCCCTATAACGCCCGTATACCTTCAGTGGCCCCAAATCCCCCCTTTTTCCCCCCAAATCCCCCCGGGACCCCCCCCCCCGACCCCATACACCCCCCCCGGCCCTATAACGCCCCCCCCCAGCCCTATATGGCCCCATAGCCCCTATATGGCCCTATAACGCCCGTATAACTTCCCCAGCCCCAAATCCCCCCTTTTTCCCCCCAAATCCCCCCGGGACCCCCCTCCCCAACCCCATACCGACCCCATACCAACCCCATAACCCCCCCGACCCTATAACGACCCCATACGGCCCTATATGGCCCCATAGCCCCTATACGGCCCTATAACGCCCATATACCTTCTGTGGCCCCAAATCCCCCATTTTTCCCCCCAAATCCCCCCAAATCCCCCCGGGACTCCCTCCCCGACCCCTCCCCGACCCCATACCCCCCCGACCCTATAACGCCCCCCCCCCCGGCCCTATATGGCCCTATAACGCCCGTATACCTTCAGTGGCCCCAAATCCCCCATTTTTCCCCCCAAATCCCCCGGGACCCCCTCCCCGACCCCTCCCCGACCCCATAACCCCCCCGACCCTATAACGCCCCATAAGTCCCTATAGCCCCTATATGGCCCTATAACGCCCCCATAACTTCCCCAGCCCCAAATCCCCCCTTTTTCCCCCCAAATCCCCTCCCCGACCCCTCCCCGACCCCATACCCCCCCCCCCCGACCCTATAACGCCCCCCCCCGGCCCTATATGGCCCTATAACCCCTATAACATCCTATAACGCCCGTATAACTTCCCTGACCCCAAATCCCCCCTTTTTCCCCCCAAATCCCCCCGGGACCCCCTCCCCGACCCCATAACCCCCCCCCGACCCCATACCCCCCCCCCCGGCCCTATAACGCCCCCCCCCGGCCCTATATGGCCCTATAACGCCCGTATACCTTCAGTGGCCCCAAATCCCCCATTTTTCCCCCCAAATCCCCCCGGGACCCCCTCCCCGACCCCTCCCCGACCCCATAACCCCCCCGACCCTATAACGCCCCATAAGTCCCTATAGCCCCTATACGGCCCTATAACGCCCGTATACCTTCCCTGGCCCCATAACCCCCCATTTTTCCCCCCAAATCCCTCCTTTTTCCCCCCAAATCGCCCCGGGACCCCCTCCCCGACCCCATACCCCCCCCCCGACCCTATAACGCCCCCCTCCGGCCCTATATGGCCCTATAACCCCTATAACATCCTATAACGCCCATATACCTTCTGTGGCCCCAAATCCCCCCTTTTTCCCCCCAAATCCCCCCAAATCCCCCCGGAACCCCCTCCCCGACCCCTCCCCGACCCCATAACCCCCCCGACCCTATAACACCCCATAAGTCCCTATAGCCCCTATATGGCCCTATAACGCCCCCATATACCTTCTGTGGCCCCAAATCCCCCCTTTTTCCTCCCAAATCCCCCAGAACCCCCTCCCCAACCCCATACCGACCCCATAACCCCCTCCCCAACCCCATAACCCCCTTGACCCTATAACGACCCCATAAATCCCTATAGCCCCTATATGGCCCTATAACACCCATATAACTTCCCCAGCCCCAAATCCCCCCTTTTTCCCCCCAAATCCCCCCGGAACCCCCCAGGACCCCCTCCCCGACCCCTCCCCGACCCCATAACCACCCCCCCCGACCCTATAACGCCCCCCCCCGACCCTATAACGCCCCCCCCCCGGCCCTATATGGCCCTATAACCCCTATAACATCCTATAACGCCCATATACCTTCTGTGGCCCCAAATCCCTCCTTTTTCTCCCCAAATCCCCCCGGGACCCCCTCCCCGACCCCTCCCCGACCCCATACCCCCCCCCCGACCCTATAACGCCCCCCCCCCCGGCCCTATATGGCCCCCGTTACCCGCGGGGTCCCCCCGGGGCGCAGCAGGAGGTGGGCGCCGTGGGGCAGGGGGGGCAGGCGGGCGGCGGCCACGCGGGCGGCCTCGGACAGGGCCCCCAGCAGCTGGGGGGGGGCGGGGCTGCGGGTAATTAGCGGGGGGGCGTTAATTAGGGGGGGGGGCGGGGCCCCATAAGGCCCCGTAAGGCCCCGTGGGGCCGGCGTTAATTAATAGGGGTTCGTTAAGGGGGTTTCAGTGGGGTCCCGTTGGTTGGCCCCATTAATTAATCCCCATTAATTAATCCCCGTTAATTAATCCCCCTTAATTAATCCCCGTTAATTAATCCCTGTTAATTAATCCCCGTTAATTAATCCCATTAATTAACACCATTAATTAACCCCCATTAATTAACTCCCATTAATTAACCCCTTTTCATAGAACCACGTTGACCCCATTAATTAACGCTGTTAATTAATCCCCGTTAATTAAC
>OZ022460.1:1252345-1301668 GCA_963989345.1 Clangula hyemalis
GCCCCACGGGCGGCTCCTCGGTCGCCAGCCCCATAGCGGCCTCCACGGCCGCCAGCAGCGGCTCCAGCCCCACGGCGCGCACGGCCCCACGGCGCTCGGCAGCTCCTGGGGGATGCGGCAATGGGGCTGGACCCACGGGGACCCCACAGGGACCCAGAGGGACCCCCCGGCCCCATAGAGACCCCCCAGCCCCATAGCGCCCCATAGAGCCCCATAGGACCCATAGGGACCCCCCAGCCCCATAGCGCCCCATAGAGACCCATAGGACCCCATAGGGACCCCCCCAGCCCCATAGCGCCCCATAGAGACCCATAGGACCCATAGAGCCCCATAGAGCCCCATAGACCCCATAGCGCCCCATAGAGACCCATAGGACCCATAGGACCCATAGAGACCCCCCAGCCCCATAGGGAACCTCCTGCCCCATAGCGCCCCATAGACCCCATAGCGCCCCATAGAGCCCCATAGCGCCCCATAGCGCCCCATAGACCCCATAGAGCCCCAGACCCACCCCATAGCGCCCCATAGGACCCCATAGCGCCCCATAGGGACCCCCAAGCCCCATAGCGCCCCATAGCCCCCACGCCCACCCCATAGCGCCCCATAGCGCCCCATAGATCCCATAGCGCCCATAGTGCCCCACAGACCCCATAGCGCCCCATAGCCCCCACACCCACCCCATAGCGCCCCATAGCGCCCCATAGACCCCACACCCGCCCCATAGCGCCCCATAGAGCCCCATAGACCCCATAGCGCCCATAGCGCCCCATAGCGCCCCCACCCGCCCCATAGCGCCCCATAGCGCCCCATAGAGCCCATAGACCCCATAGCGCCCCATAGCGCCCCACATCACCCCATAGCGCCCCATAGCACCCCATAGCCCCCCACCCGCCCCATAGACCCCATAGAGCCCCACAGCGCCCCATAGCACCCGATAGCCCCCCCACCCGCCCCATAGACCCCACAGCGCCCCATAGCCCCCCCCACCCGCCCCATAGAGCCCCATAGACACCATAGGACCCCATAGAGCCCCATAGAGAGCCCCCAGCCCCATAGGACCCATAGCGCCCCATAGAGCCCCATAGAGACCCCCTGGCCCCATAGCGCCCCATAGCACCCCATAGACCCCACACCCGCCCCATAGCGCCCCATAGAGACCCATAGCGCCCCATAGCGCCCCATAGACCCCACACCCGCCCCATAGTGCCCCATAGAGACCCCCCAGCCCCATAGGGACCCTTCTGCCCCATAGCGACCCATAGTGACCCATAGACCCCACAGAGACCCATAGACCCCATAGACCCCATAGAGACGCCCCAGCCCCATAGGGACCCCCCAGCCCCATAGCACCCCATAGCGCCCCATAGCCCACCACCCGCCCCATAGCGCCCCATAGACCCCACAACCCCCCATAGCGCCCCATAGCACCCCATAGACCCCATAGCACCCCATAGACCCCATAGCCCCCCCACCCGCCCCATAGCGCCCCATAGCGCCCCATAGCCCCCCCCAGCCCCATAGCGCCCCATAGCCCCCCACCCGCCCCATAGCGCCCCATAGCCCCCCCCCAGCCCCATAGCGCCCCATAGCCCCCCACCCGCCCCATAGCGCCCCATAGCCCCCCCATAGCGCCCCATAGCGCCCCATAGCGCCCCCCCCAGCCCCATAGCGCCCCATAGCGCCCCCCACTCACTCAGGGCCCTGGCGCCGTGGGGCAGCCCCCCGAGGGCCCCGGCCCCCAGCAGGGCGCGGACGAAGCCGACCCCGCGCAGGAGGCCCCACAGCGGGACCCACAGCTCCGCCCCCGCCTGCAGGACACGCCCACAAAGCGTTAGCCACGCCCCCTGCCCCCCTTAGCCACGCCCCCTTCCCCCTTAGCCCCGCCCCCTGGCCCGTAGCCCCGCCCCCTTCCCCCGTAGCCCCGCCCCCTTGCCCGTAGCCCCGCCCCCTGCCCTTATAACCCCACCCCCTGCCCCATAGACACCGATATGGGGAGCCCCGCCCACTGTGTGGCCACACCCACCACCCACAGGCCACGCCCACTACCCCTTAGCCACGCCCACCACCCATAGGCCACGCCCAGAATCCGTTGGCCACGCCCACAACCCCGTAGCCCCGCCCCCTTCCCTTCAAACCCCGCCCCCTGCCCCATAGGGACCCATATCGGGAGCCCCGCCCACCTCGTGGCCACGCCCACCAAGCCAATAACCACGCCCACTACCCCTTAGCCACGCCCCACAACCCCTTAGCCCCGCCCCCTTGCCTGTAGCCCCGCCCCCTTGCCATTAGCCCCACCCCCTTCCCTTCTAACCCCGCCCCCTGCCCCATAGGGACCCATATCGGGAGCCCCGCCCACCTCTTGACCACGCCCACCGACCGTTAGCCACGCCCACAACCCCGTAGCCACTCCCCCTTGCCCGTAGCCCCGCCCCCAGCCCATTAGCCCCGCCCCCTTCCCTTATAACCCCGCCCCCTGCCCCATAGACATCGATATCAGGAGCCCCGCCCACCGTGTGGCCACGCCCACCACCCATAGGCCACGCCCACTGAGCCAATAGCCACGCCCACCACCCATAGGCCACGCCCCCTTGCCTGTAGCCACGCCCCCTGCCCTTATAACCCCGCCCCCTGCCCCATAGGGACCCATATCTGGAGCCCCGCCCCCCTTGTGGCCCCGCCCACCGAGCCAATAACCACGCCCCCTGCCCTTAGCCACGCCCCCTTGCCCTTTAGCCCCGCCCCCTTGCTCATAGCCACGCCCCCTGCCCTTCTAACCCCGCCCCCTGCCCCATAGACATCAATAACGGGAGCCCCGCCCACATCTTGACCACGCCCACCACCCATAGGCCACGCCCCCTACCCCTTAGCCACGCCCCCTTGCCCGTAGCCCCGCCCCCAGCCCATTAGGCCCGCCCCCTTTCCTTATAACCCCGCCCCCTGCCCCATAGATGTCAATATCGGGAGCCCCGCCCACCCTGTGGCCACGCCCACCACACATAGGCCACGCCCACTGAGCCATTAGCCACGCCCATAACCCGTAGGCCACGCCCACAACGCCTTAGCCACGCCCCCTTGCCATTAGCCCCACCCCCTTACCTTATAACCCCGCCCCCTGCCCCATAGGGACCGGTATCGAAAGCCCCGCCCACCTTGTGGCCACGCCCACAACCCATAGGCCACGCCCACCGACCGTTAGCCACGCCCACAGCCTGTTAGCCACGCCCACAGACCCTTAGCCCCGCCCCCTGCCCCGTAGCCCCGCCCCCTTCCCTTCTAACCCCGCCCCCTGCCCCATAGGGACCCATATCAGGAGCCCCGCCCACCTCTTGACCACGCCCACCACCCATAGGCCACGCCCACCACCCATAGGCCACGCCCACAACGCCTTAGCCACGCCCCCTGTCCCGTAGCCCCGCCCCCTTCCCTTCTAACCCCACCCCCTGCCCCATAGGGACCCATATTGGGAGCCCCGCCCACCATTTGACCACGCCCACTACCCATAGACCACGCCCACAACCCCCTAGCCACGCCCCCTGCCCCCTTAGCCACGCCCCCTGGCCCCGTAGCCCCGCCCCCTGCCCTTATAACCCCGTCCCCTGCCCCATAGATGTCAATATCAGAAGCCCCGCCCACCGTGTGGCCACGCCCACCACCCATAGACCACGCCCACTACCCATAGGCCACGCCCACAACCCATTGGCCACGCCCACATCCCCTTAGCCACGCCCCCTTCCCTTCTAACCCCGCCCCCTTCCCGTAGCCCCGCCCCCTGCCCTTCTAACCCCGCCCACCTGCCCCATAGGGACCCATATCAGGAGCCCCGCCCACCTTGAGGCCACGCCCACCACCCATAGACCACGCCCACAACCCGTGAGCCACGCCCACAGCCCCGTAGCCACGCCCCCATGCCCGTAGCCCAGCCCCCTTCCCTGTAGCCACGCCCCCTTCCCTTCTAACCCCGCCCCCTGCCCCATAGGGACCCATATAGGGAGCCCCGCCCACCTCTTGGCCACGACCCCAACCCCTTAGCCCCGCCCCCTTCCCTTCTAAACCCGCCCCCCAGCCCCGAGGCCCCTCCCCCTTTAAGCCCCGCCCACCAGGAGGCGGGGCAGCAGCGCCAGGCTCTCGGCGGCCCCGCCCCGGAAGCTGCCGTCCAATCGGGGGTCGGCGGCGCGGAGCTCCACCCCTAAGGAGGGCAGCGATTGGCTGAGGGGCTCCAGGCCACGCCCCCTTGCCCTTAAACCCCGCCCCCTGCCCCTTAAGCCCCGCCCCCTTTCCCCGGGCTTACCGGCCAATAGGATCCGGGCCAGCTTGGGCGTGTCGGGGGCGTGGCCCCGGAAGTGACGTCGAGGCCCCGCCCCCAGGAAGGCCCGGGCGGCCTCAGCCAATGGGGAGCTGCCCAGGTGGAGGCGGGCCCCCGGGGCAGCCAATGGGGAGCCGCAGGCCTCCAGGAGCCTGGGAAAAGGGGCGGGGCCACGTCAAAAGGGGGCGTGGCCAAGCAGGAGGGGGCGTGGCCAAGCCCGAGGGGGCGTGGCCAAGCCCGAGGGGGGCGTGGCCGGGTGGGCGTGGCCACAGAGGGGAAGGGGGCGGGGCTTGAGGGCAGGGGGCGGGGCCTCACCAGCGCAGGTCCCGGAGCAGGGCCCAATGGGGGGCGGGGCAGGGGGCGGGGCCAGCGGCCGCCACGGCCTCCGCCCACGTGGGCTTGGCCCCGCCCACTCGCTGCCCCGCCCCCAGCACGGCCAGCAGCTGCCCCTCCCCCCAGGCCTGCGGGGAATGGATGCCCATATAAGGCAATAATGCCCATATAAGGTAATTATGCCCATATATGGGAATAACGCCCATATATGGGCACAGAGCCCCTATATAACCCAATAGCATGCCCATATATGGTGTTTTTGACCATATATGGATGTATATGCCCATATATGGTAACGATTCACTCCATATATGGGCAGGGATGACCATATATGGTCAGGAAATTTGCATAGATATGCTAATGAGCTTCCATATATGGTAAAAGGGGGGTGTGCATACGAAGGGCATGCCCATATATGGTATGATATGCTAATATATGGTAATTTAGTGCTTACTTAGCGTCCATATATGGAAAGAGGTTGGGATATGCAAATTAGTATGCAAATTAACCACGATTTATGCTAATGATGTGTTGCTATGAGGGTCAATTTGATGTCCTTATATGGTAAGGCTTAATTGGCGCATTATGCTAATGAGCTGCCCGCGTCTGTTCCTTGAATGCCCATATATGGCGAGGAAGGAGACATATATGCAAATGAGGATGTCGATGTATGCAAATGAGGCGTCCATATATGGAAGGGAGAGGTGGAATATTAGCAGGAGATGCCCATATATGGTAAAGGGACACTAATATATGCAAATGAGCCTGATTGTAGATGGAATTAAGGTATTGGCTACCATATATGGTTAAAATATGGTAATATATGCAAATGAGATGCCCATATATGGAGATTGACCTCAGTATATGGTGTTATCATGCAGATTTATGCAAATTAAGTGCCCATATATGGTGTCGGGGTCCCGATATGCCCATATAAGGCGCGGGGGGGGCGTGACTCACCGTGGGGGGCGGCGTCGAGGGCGGCCAATGAGAGGGCGAGGGCGGGGCCGTGGCGCTGCTGGAGGCGGAGCAAGAGGCGGCCCAGCAGCCCCGGCAGGGTGGGCGGGGCCAAGGCCAGCGCCTGCTGTACCTGGGGGCGGGGCCGAACGGGTGGGCGTGGCCTCCTGGGGGCGTGGCCCCAGGGGGGCGGGGTCTCGGGGGCGTGGCCTCCGGGGGGCGTGGCCTCCAAGGGGGCGTGGCCTCCAGGCAGAGGGGTCTCAGGGGGCGGGAACCCAGGGGGCGGGGTCTCAGGGGGCGTGGCCTCAGGGGGCGGGGCTTAGCGGTGGGCGGGGTTTTGGGGGCGGGGCTTGAGTGGGTGGGGCCTGAGGGTGGGCGGGGCTTGGGGTGGGGTGGGAGGGGCGTGGGGGCGGGGATTAAAGAGTGGGCGGGGCTTAGGGTTGGAGGGGGTTAGGGGCGGGGCTTAGGGAGTGGGCGTGGTTTGTGGGGAGGGGGCGGGGCTTGTTGGAGGAGGTGGGCGGGGCTTGTGGGGTGGTGGGCGGGGCTTACAGATGGGGCGGGGCTTCAGGAGGGGAGGGGTAGGGTGGTTGGCTTGAGGGAAATGGGCGTGTCTTAGGGAAAAGGGGGCGGGGCTTGATAAAAGGGGCGGGGCTTGTTGGAAAAAGGGGGCGGGGCTTACGTCGTCGTGGCGGGCGAAGGCGCCGAGCTCGGCCAATAGGAGCTTGAGGTAGAGCGGCTGCCGGGCCCCGCCCTTGGCCAGCACCACCCGCACCTGCGGGGTGACGTCAGCGATGACGTCATCGAGTGGGCGGGGCGGGATTAAGGCGGGATTAAGGAGGGATTATGGTGGGATTAAGGCGGTATTAAGGCGGGATTAGGGCTGTATTATGGCGGGATTAATGAGGGAATAAGGAGGGATTAAAGTGGGACTAAGGCGGGATTAAGGGGCGGGGGCCACCCACCTGCTCGGGCTCCAGGCTCCGCCCCATTTGCCGGAGCTCCGCCCCCAGGAGCCGGGCGCGGTCGTCGGGGGGCAGCGGCCCCAGGGTCAGGTGGTCCCAGGCCCCGCCCAGCTCCAAGGGGGCGTGGCCTGGGCGGGGCGTGGGGGTGCTCAGCACCAGGGTCACCCGCTGATTGGACGGGGAAGAGGAGGAGGCGGGGTCAGACTCTGCCCCAGGGATTATGGCCCCTGGTATGGCGGGGTTATAGCGCGGTATGGCCAGATTATGGCCACGCCCACCCGGATTACGGCCCCTCCCACCCAGATTACGGCTACGCCCACTCCTTTTAGCCCCTCCAGATCACATCCCAGCACACCCGATGCCCTGTCCCCCCAGATTATAACCCCACCCATCCAGATTATGCCCTGTCCCACCCGGATTACGGACCCTCCCACTCCTTTTTGCCCCACCCCCTTACCAGCATCCCATCCCAGCACTCCCGACACCCCATCCCCCCAGATTATGACCCTGCCCACCCGGATTATGCCCCCTCCCACCCGGATTACGCCCCCTACAACCCAGTTTATGCCCCCTCCCAGACAGATTATGGCCCCGCCCCTTACCGCCATCGCATCCCAGCACACCCAGCACCCACTCCGCCCAGATTATGCCCCCTTCCACCCAGATTATGCCCCCTCCCAGCCGGATTACGCCCCCTCCCACCCAGATTATGACCCCTCCCACACAGATTATGGCCCTACCCCTTACCAGCATCGCATCCCAGCACACCCAGCACCCACTCCGCCCAGATTATGCCCCTCCCACCCAGATTATGACCCCTCCCACCCAAATTATGACACCCCCTCCCGGATTATGCCCCCTCCCAGCCGGATTACGCCCCCTCCCAGCCGGATTACGCCCCCTTCCCCCCGGATTACGCCCCGCCCCCTTACCGGCGGCAGCGTGGCGGGCAGCCAATCGCGTCGCGGGGCCCCGCCCTCGTGCAGCGCCCCCGCGTCGTCGACGACGAGGACGAGGCGGAGCCCGCGGGGAGGGGGCGTGGCCAGGAGCGAGAGGAGGCGGAGCCTCAGGGTCCTGGGGGGGCGGGGCCAGAAGGGATTAAAGGATTAGGATTAAAGGGGCGGGGCTAAGGGTGAAGGGGGCGGGGCCTCACGTGTAGCTGGCGCCCTCCAGGGAGGCGGAGCCTTGGTGGGCGTGGCCTCCGAAGTGGGCGTGGCCTTCGGGGTGGGCGTGGTCTTCCAAGGGGGCGTGGCCTGATTGGGGGGCGTGGCCTCGGAGGCGGGCCAATTGGGCGCAGAGGTGGGCGAGGGCCAGGCGGGCGTCGGATTGGTCGGGCCGCGCCCCCGCGAAGTGATAGGCCGGCAGGCAGCGGGGGCGGGGCCTGCGGGGGGCAGGGGGCGGGGCCCGGCGCAGGGCGCCCACCAGGGCGGCCTATGGGAGGGGAGGGGAGGGGTCAGGCCCCGCCCACTTGGCCTTAGAAGGAGAAAGGGCGGTTTATGACCATATATGGGCATGGCGGCTGTGGGAACCCACCTGGAAGCCCCGCCCCTTTGTCCATATATGGAAATGTACACACTGTGGCTCCCCGGAAGCCCCTCCCCTTTGACCTTATATGGTCAACAGCAGTTATTCCCCACAGAAGCCCCTCCCCTTTGCCCATATAAGGCAGTGGTCCCATCCTTCACCCCAGAAGCCCCTCCCCTTTTCCCATATATGGTCATTGGCGCATTTCCATCCCCAGAAGCCCCTCCCCTTTGCCCATATATGGAAACATACCACTCTAGCTCCCCGGAAGCCCCTCCCCTTTGCCCATATATGGTCATTGGCACACTTCCATCCCCAGAAGCCCCTCCCCTTTGCCCATATATGGTCACCGACCCCCATATTTCCCCCAGAAGCCCCTCCCCTTTGCCCATATATGGAAATATACCACTATAGCTCCCCGGAAGCCCCTCCCCTTTACCCATATATGGCCATGGACCCCGTGTTTCCCCCAGAAGCCCCTCCCCTTTGCCCATATATGGAAATATACCGCCATAGCTCCCCGGAAGCCCCTCCCCTTTGCCCATATATGGTCATTGGCACACTACCATCCCCAGAAGCCCCTCCCCTTTGCCCATATATGGCCGCCGACCCCCATATTTCCCCCAGAAGCCCCTCCCCTTTGCCCATATATGGTCATGGCTGCACTTGCACTCCCCAGAAGCCCCTCCCCTTTGCCCATATATGGTCATGGCTGCACTTGCACTCCCCAGAAGCCCCTCCCCTTTGCCCATATATGGTCATGGCTGCACTTGCACTCCCCAGAAGCCCCTCCCCTTTGCCCATATATGGAAACACACCACTCTAGCTCCCTGGAAGCCCCTCCCCTTTGCCCATATAAGCTCATTGGCCCACCCCCATATACACCCCACTCCCATGAAGCCCCTCCCCTTTGCCCATATATGGTCATTGGCACAGTTCCAGTCCCCAGAAGCCCCTCCCCTTTGCCCATATATGGAAACATACCCCCCCAGCTCCCCAGAAGCCCCTTCCCTTTGCCCATATATGGTCATTGGCACACTACCATCCCCAGAAGCCCCTCCCCTTTGCCCATATAAGGTCATTGGCCCACCCCCATATACACCCAACTCCCCTGAAGCCCCTCCCCTTTGCCCATATATGGTCATGGTTGCACTTCCACTCCCCAGAAGCCCCTCCCCTTTGCCCATATATGGAAATATAGCTGCTATACCTCCCCAGAAGCCCCTCCCCTTTGTCCATATAAGTCCACCACCCCCATATACCCCCATAAGCCCCTCCCCTTTGCCCATATATGGAAATCTTCTGTCTACTGCTCCCTGGAAGCCCCTCCCCTTTGCCCATATATGGATACATACCCCCCCCCCTCTAGCTCCCCAGAAGCCCCTCCCCTTTGCCCATGTATGGTCATTAGCACACTACCATCCCCAGAAGCCCCTCCCCTTTGCCCATATATGGAAACATACCACTTCCACTCCCCAGAAGCCCCTCCCCTTTGCCCATATATGGAAGCATACCACTCTAGCTCCCCAGAAGCCCCTCCCCTTTGCCCATATATGGTCATTGGCACACTTCCACTCCCCCAAGGCCCCTCCCCTTTGCCCATATATGGAAACATACCATTATAGCTCCCCAGAAGCCCCTCCCCTTTGACCATATATGGCCACCGACCCCCATATTTCCCCCAGAAGCCCCTCCCCTTTGCCCATATATGGAAATATAGCCACTATATCTCCCCAGAAGCCCCTCCCCTTTGCCCATATATGGTCATTGTTGCACTTCCACTCCCCAAAGGCCCCTCCCCTTTGCCCATATATGGAAATATAACCACTCTAGCTCCCCAGAAGCCCCTCCCCTTTGCCCATATATGGTCAATGGCACACTAACATCCCCAGAAGCCCCTCCCCTTTGCCCATATATGGCCACCAAGCCCCCATGTTTTCCCCAGAAGCCCCTCCCCTTTGCCCATATATGGCCATTGGCACACTTCCACTCCCCAGAAGCCCCTCCTCTTTGCCCATATATGGAAATATAACCACTATAGCTTCCCACATGCCCCTCCCTTTTGACCATATATGGCAGTCTACTGGCTATTCTTCCTGGAAGCCCCTCCCCTTTTTCCCATATATGGAAATATAATCACTATAGCAACCTAGAAGCACCTCCCCTTTGCCCATATTTGGAAATCTGCTGGCTATTGCTCCCCGGAAGCCCCTCCCCTTTGCCCATATATGGCCATCACCCCTCATATCCCCACCTAGAAGCCCCTCCCCTTTTCCCATATATGGAAATATAACACTATAGCTCCCTAGAAGCCCCTCCCCTTTGCCCATATATGGTCATTGGCACAGTTCCAGTCCCCAGAAGCCCCTCCCCTTTGCCCATATATGGCCACCGACCCCCATATTTCCCCCAGAAGCCCCTCCCCTTTGCCCATATAAGGTCATTGGGCCCACCAAGAAGACGGTGCGGCCATCGCCGGGCTCGCCGGTGACCAGCAGGCGGCTGTGGCGGCCATCTTGGATGGCGGCGGCCGTGGCGGCCACCAGGCGGTCGCGGGCGCTGGCGGCGGCCATCTTGGCGGCCAGGAAGGCCTCCTGCAGCGAGGGCGGGGGGCCCTGGCGGAAGAAGGGGGGGGGGGGGGGGGGCGGGGCCTTGCTGATGACATCACAGTGACGTCACAGGGCGGGGGGGATGACGTCACGCACCTGCAGGAAGTGGCGCTGCAGCAGGGCCCAGACGTCGGCCACCACTTGGTCCACGAAGGCCTCCAGCCCCGTCACCTCCCCGGCCTCCCAGCGGCACCCGTAGCTGGAAGGGGGGGGACAACGGGGGGACGTTGGGGACCCCAAAGGGGCTTGGGGACCCCATAAGGTCTTGGGGGACCCTATAGGGTCTTGGGGACCCCAAGGGGTCTTGGCGAACCAATGGGGGCTTGGGGAAGCCAATGGGGTCTTGGGGAAGCCAATGGGGTCTTGGGGACACAAGGGGACGTTGGGGACCCCAAAGGGGCTTGGGGACCCCAGGGGGTCTTGGGGGACCAATGGGGGCTTGGGGGACCAATGGGGGCTTGGGGAACCCAACGGGGTCTTGGGAAACCCAACGGGGTCTTCGGAAAGCCAATGGGGTCTTGGGGACACAAGGGGACGTTGGGGACCCCATAGGGTCTTGGGGGACCCTATAGGGTCTTGGGGACCCCAGGGGGTCTTGGGGACCTCAGGGGGTCTTGGGGGACCAGTGGGGGCTTGGGGGACCAATGGGGGCTTGGGGGACCAATGGGGTCTTGGGGAACCCAACGGGGTCTTGGCGAACCCAATGGGAGGTTGAGGAACCCAATGGGGTCTTGGGGACACAAGGGGACGTTGGGGACCCCAAAGGGTCTTGGGGGACCCTATAGGGTCTTGGGGACCCCAGGGGGTCTTGGGGGACCAATGGGGTCTTGGGGGACTCAATGGGGTCTTGGGAAAGCCAATGGGATGTTGAGGAACCCAATGGGGTCTTGGGAAACCCTATAGGGTCTTGGCGAACCCAATGGGGTCTTGGGGACACAAGGGGACGTTGGGGACCCCATAGGGTCTTGGGGACCTCAGGGGGTCTTGGGGGACCAATGGGGGCTTGGGGAAGCCAAAAGGGGCTTGGGGAAGCCAATGGGGTCTTGGGAAACCCTATAGGGTCTTGGCGAACCCAATGGGGTCTTGGGGGCAAAAGGGGACGTTGGGGACCCCAAAGGGTCTTGGGGGACCCTATAGGGTCTTGGGGACCCCAGGGGGTCTTGGGGGACCAATGGGGGCTTGGGGAACCCAACGGGGTCTTGAGGAACCCAATGGGGTCTTGGGGAACCCAACGGGGTCTTGGCGAACCCAACGGGGTCTTGGGGACACAAGGGGACGTTGGGGACCCCATAGGGTCTTGGGGGACCCTATAGGGTCTTGGGGACCCCAGGGGGTCTTGGGGACCCCAGGGGGGCTTGGGGGACCAATGGGGTCTTGGGAAAGCCAATGGGGTCTTGAGGAACCCAATGGGGTCTTGGGAAACCCTATAGGGTCTTGGCGAACCCAATGGGGTCTTGGGGGCAAAAGGGGACGTTGGGTACCCCAAAGGGTCCTGGGGACCCCAGGGGGTCTTGGGGGACCAATGGGGTCTTGAGGAACCCAACGGGGTCTTGGGGACACAAGGGGACGTTGGGGACCCCATAGGGTCTTGGGGACCCCAGGGGGTCTTGGGGGACCAATGGGGTCTTGGGGGACTCAATGGGGTCTTGGGGAACCCAACGGGATGTTGAGGAACCCAATGGGGTCTTGGGAAACCCTATAGGGTCTTGGCGAACCCAATGGGGTCTTGGGGGCAAAAGGGGACGTTGGGGACCCCAAAGGGTCTTGGGGACCCCAGGGGGTCTTGGGGACCTCAGGGGGTCTTGGGGGACCAATGGGGTCTTGGGGGACTCAATGGGGTCTTGAGAAAGCCAATGGGATGTTGAGGAACCCAATGGGGTCTTGGGAAACCCTATAGGGTCTTGGCGAACCCAATGGGGTCTTGGGGACACAAGGGGACGTTGGGGACCCCATAGGGTCTTGGGGGCCCTATAGGGTCTTGGGGACCCCAGGGGGTCTTGGGGGACCAATGGGGGCTTGGGAAACCCAACGGGGTCTTGAGGAACCCAATGGGAGCTTGGGAAACCCTATAGGGTCTTGGCGAACCCAATGGGGTCTTGGGGACACAAGGGGACATTGGGAACCCCTAAAGGGTCTTGGGGACCCCAGGGGGTCTTGGGGACCCTATAGGGTCTTGGGGACCCCATGGGGTCTTGGGGGACCCCATAGGATCTTGGGACAGCCAATAGGATCTCGAGGAACCCAACAGGATCTTGGGGACCCCATTGGGCCATCGAGGACCCCGCAGAGCACTGCAGACCCCATAGGGCAGCAGGGCCCCCCCTGATGACGTCACACACCGCCGTGATGACGTCACCACCCCCCCGATGACGTCACCACCCCCGCGATGACGTCACCACCCCCCCAGCGATGACGTCACCTCCTGACAGCCGCCACCCCGGGGTGCTCCTGGAGCTCCGCCTTCAGCGCCGCCATCATGGCCGCCGCCTCCGCCGACTCCGCCCCGTAGTCCCCGCGCCGATCCTCCGGCACCTCCCTGCGCCCCCATTGGCTGGATCAGGCCACGCCCCCCCCTCCAGGCCACGCCCCCCATTCCCCGGATTAGCCACGCCCCCGCCCGGTTGGTGGCCACGCCCCTCTGGTTGGTGACCACGCCCCTTTGGGGTGGTGGCCACGCCCCTCTAGGGTGGTGGCCCCGCCCCTCTGGTTGGTGGCCACGCCCCCTTTGGGGTGACCACGCCCCTTTGGGTGACCACGCCCCTTTGGGGTGGTGGCCACGCCCCCTGTGTGGTGGCCCAGCCCCACTGTTGGGTGGCCACGCCCCCACTGTTGGGTGGCCACGCCCCCATGAGTGGTGGCCACGCCCCATTTGGGGTGACCACGCCCCCTTTGCAGCGGTGGCCACGCCCCCAGGGTAGTGGCCACGCCCCCTGTGTGGCAACCACGCCCCTCTGACGTGGTGGCTACACCCCCTAGGTGGTGGCCACGCCCCCTAGGTGGTGGCCACGCCCCCCTGGTTGGTGGCCTCGCCCCCTTTTGGGTGACCACGCCCCTTTGGGGTGGTGGCCACGCCCCCCTTTGGTGGTGGTCACGCCCCCTCTGCGGTGGCCACGCCCCCTTGGTTGTTACCTCGCCCCTTTGGGGTGATGGCCACGCCCACTAGGTGGTGGCCACGCCCCCTAGGTGGCGGCCACGCCTCCATTGGTGGCGACCACGCCCCCTTTTGGGTGACCACGCCCCTTTGGGGTGTTGGCCCCACCCCTCTGGTTGGTGGCCCCGCCCCTCTTGTTGGCGGCCACGCCCCCTTTGGGGGTGACCACGCCCCTTTGGGGTGATGGCCACGCCCCCGAGGTAGTGGTCACGCCCCCCTGGTTGGTGGCCACGCCCCCTTTTGGGTGACCACGCCCCTTTGGGGTGGTGGCCACGCCCCTCTAGGGTGGTGGCCCTGCCCCTCTGGTTGGTGGCCACGCCCCTCTAGGGTTGTGGCCACGCCCCCTTGATGATGAGCACGCCCCCCATGTGGTGACCACGCCCCCTTTGCGGTGACCACGCCCCTTTGGGTGGTGGCCACGCCCCCTTGGTGTTGGCCTCGCCCCCATGGGTGGTGACCACGCCCCTTTGGGGTGGTGGCCACACCCCTCTGGTTGGTGGCCACGCCCCCTAGGTGGTGGCCCCGCCCTCTAAGTGGTGGCCCCGCCTCCCTCCTGATGTCCCCGCCCCCCGGTTTTGGCCCCTCCCCTTTCCGATGGTGGCCCCGCCCCCTGTCCCCGCCCTTACTGGAGGAAGGCGGGGTCTCGCATGTAAATGAGGGCGGGGGCGGGGCCGTGGGCGGGGCTCCAGCGCTGCAGGAAGCTGCGCAGCTCCAGCTCCGTCACCGAGCGCCCGGGGGGCAGGCCCTGGACGGGAGAATTGGGGCGAAATCGGGGGAAAATGGGGTTGACGGGGGCAAGGGGGGCAACGGGGACAATGGGGACCCAACGGGGACAATGGGGACCCAATGGGGTCAATGGGGACCCAATGGGGACAATGGGGACCCAAGGGGGACCCAAGGGGGACCCAATGGGGTCAATGGGGACATTGGGGACCCAATGGGGTCAATGGGGACCCAATGGGGACAATGGGGACCCAAGGGGGAGTCAGTGGGGACATAATGGGGACAACGGGGTCAATGGGGACAATGAGGACCCAACGGGGACCCAACGGGGACAATGGGGACAATGGGGACCTGATGGGGACCCAACGGGGACAATGGGGACCCAATGGGGACAATGGGGACCCAAGGGGGACCCAAGGGGGACCCAATGGGGTCAATGGGGACATTGGGGACCCAATGGGGTCAATGGGGACCCGATGGGGACCCAATGGGGACAATGGGGACAATGAGGACCCAATGGGGACCCAACGGGGACCCAATGGGGTCAATGGGGCCCAAGGGGGACCCAATGGGGACAATGGGGACATATTGGGGTCAACGGGGTCAATGGGGACAATGAGGACCCGATGGGGACCCAATGGGGACAATGGGGACCCGATGGGGACAATGGGGACCCCATGGGGACCCAATGAGGACCCAATGGGGACAATGGGGACCCAACGGGGACAATGAGGAACCAATGGGGAGTCAATGGGGACATTGGGGACCCAATGGGGACAAGGGGGACCCAATGGGGTCAATGGGGACCCAATGGGGACCCAATGGGGACAATGGGGACCCAACGGGGACAACGGGGACAATGGGGACATTGGGGACCCAATGGGGTCAATGGGGACCCAATGGGGACCCAGTGGGGACAATGGGGACATAATGGGGACAACGGGGTCAATGGGGACAATGAGGACCCCATGGGGACCCAACGGGGACAATGGGGACCCAAAGGGGACAACGGGGACAATGGGGACCCAATGGGGACAATGGGGACAATGGGGACCCAAGGGGGACCCAATGGGGACAATGGGGACATAATGGGGACAACGGGGACAACAAGGACCCAATGGGGACAATGAAGACCCAACAGGGACCCAACGGGGTCAATGGGGACAATGGGGACCCAACAGGGACCCAATGGGGACCCAACAGTGACAACGGGGACCCAACAGGGACAACGGGGACCCAACGGGGACCCAACGGGGACCAAGGGGACCCAAGGGCGTCCCCGAGGGTCTCTCACCGGGGGCGGCGTGCCGGCGCCCCGCTGGCCGTAGCGCTCGCCCAGCACCCCCAGCAGCACGTCGCTGCGCGCCACCTCCTCCAGGCACAGCTCCTGCCTCCTGGGGGGGGGGGGGGGGGACGGGGCGGACTGAGCACCCATGGGTGCTCCCCTCCCCCCCCCCACCCCCCACCCCCTCTCCTTGACCCCCTGGCTGACCTCTGGGGGTCGGGGGCGGCCACCCCCCAGCGCAGGTCCACCTCCTGCAGCCCCAGCCCCCGAGGGGCCGCCAGCGCCCGCAGCCGGGGCAGCGCCGCCCGCACCAGGGCGTCCCGCTCAGCGCCCAGGTCCCGGAAGGTCGACGACACGAAGAGGCGGACGCAACGCCATTGGCTGGGGGGAGGAGCGGGGCGGGATCACGGGGAGGCACCGGGAGTGATTCCCGGGGCGCCGGTCCCACCCGATCCCACAGGATCCCGCGAGATCCCCCATCGTATCCCACCGGATCCCATCAGAAGCGCTCAGATCCTCCATCACAGCCCACCAGATCCCACCAGATCCCACCAGATCCCACCGGATCCCACCAGATCCCCCGTAATATCCCACCAGACCACACCAGAACCCCTCAGATCCCACCAGATCCCACCGGATCCCACTAGATCCCGCCAGATCCCCCATAATATCCCACCAGACCGCACCAGAACCCCTCAGATCCCACCAGATCCCCCCAGATCCCCCCAGATCCCACCAGACCACACCAAAACCCCTCAGATCCCACCAGATCCCACCAGATCCCCCCTAATATCCCAGAAGACCACACCAGAACCCCTCAGATCCCACCAGATCCCACCAGAACCCATCAGCTTGCCCATAATATCCCACCAGATCCCCCCAGATCCCACTGGATCCCACCAGATCCCCCGTAATATCCCACCAGACCACACCAGAACCCCTCAGATCCCACCAGATCCCACCGGATCCCACCAGAACCCATCAGATTGCCCATAATATCCCACCAGATCCCACCAGATCCCACCAGATCCCACCAGATCCCCCGTAATATCCCACCAGACCGCACCAGAACCCCTCAGATCCCGCCGGATCCCCACCGGATCCCACCAGGACCCACCAGACCCCCCATAACATCCCAGCAGATACCACCAGAACCTCTCAGATCCCCCAAGAGCCCACCAGATCCTGCAAGATCCCCACCGGATCCCCCCTAATACACCACCAGATCCCACCAGAACCCTTCGGCTCCCACCAGATCCCACCGGGACCCATCAGATCCCCCATAATAGCCCAGAAGATCGCACCAGAACCCCTCAGATCCCACTGGATCCCACCAGATCACCACCAGATCCCCCATAATATCCCAGTAGGTCCAAGTTCAACCCCCCGCCACCCCAGCAGACCCTGAAAGATCCCACTGGATCCCAGCAGACCCTGAAAAACCCCAGTGGATCCCGGCAGATCCCAGTGGATCCCTCCCAGGTACTCCCAGTAGATACCGGTTCAACCCCCAGTGCCCCAGAAAACCCCAGCAGACCCCAGCAGATCCCAGTAGATCCCAGCAGACCCCAACAGACCCCGGTTGATCCCAGCAGATCCCAGTTGATCCCACTGGGTCCCAGGAGATCCAATCGGCTCCCAGCGGATCCCAGTATGCCCCAGTAGATCCCAGCGACTCCCAGTAGATCCCCACCCCCAAAGGATCCCCGGACCCCCCCCCCCCCCGGGATCCCATCGACCCCCCCCTTCCCTTGGGATCGAGTGGATCCCCGGGGATCACCTGATCAAGGGGGGCGGAGGGGGCGGGGCCTCGCCGGTGGGCGGGGCCGGGGGCGGGGCCGGGGGCGGGGCCAAGCCGTAGCGGGCGGGGGCGGCCTCGACGTAAGCCAGGACCTGGGCGGCGTCGCCCTCGGCCACCAGCCTGGGGGGGCGGGGCCAGGTGAAAGAGGGGGCGTGGCTTAGTCAGGCCACGCCCACCCCCCTAGATAAGCCCCGCCCCCTCCCCGGCTCACCTGAGCACCGATTCGTTGAAGCCGGCCAATGTCAGCGTGTCGCTGCGCGAGGGGGCCCAGTGGATGCTGGGGGAGAGGGGGCGGGGCTTAGGGGGAGGGGGCGTGGCCTGAGGAAGGGGCGTGGCCTGGGGGCGTGGCCTGGGGAGGGGCGTGGCCTGGGGGAGGGGCGTGGTATAACGAGGGGGTAGGGCTTAAAGGGGGCGGGGCTTAGAGGGAGGGGGCGTGGCCTAGGGAGTGGGTGTGGCCTGGGGAGGGGGCGTGGTCTGGGGAGGGGCGTGGCCTGGTGAGGGGCGTGGCCTGCCTATGGGGCGTGGCCTGTCGGGGGGCGTGGTCTTGGGAGGGGTGTGGCCTGGGGAGGGGCGTGGCCAAGGGAGGGGGCGTGGCCTGGGTAGGGGGAGTGGCCTGGGAATGGGCGTGGACTGGGGAGGGGCGTGGCCTTGGGGAGGGCGTGGCCTGGGGCAGGAGGGCGTGGCCTAGGGAGGGGCGTGGCCTTTGGGGGCGTGGCCTGGGGAGGGGCGTGGCCTGGGGAGGGGCGTGGCCTGGGGAGGGGCGAGGCCTGGGGAGGGGGCGTGGCCTAGGGAGGGGCACGGCCTAGGGAGGGGGCGTGGTCTGGGAATGGGCGTGGCCTGGGGAGGGGCGTGGCCTTGGAGAGGCGTGGCCTTGGAGGGGCGTGGCCTAGGGAGGGGGCGTGGCCTAGGGAGGGGCGTGGCCTAGGGAGGGGGCGTGGCCGGGGAGGGGCGTGGCCTGAGGAGGGGCGTGGCCTAGGGAGGGGGCGTGGCCTGGGGATGGGGCGTGGTATAACGAGGGGGTGGGGCTTAAAGGGGGCGGGGCTTAGAGGGAAGGGGTGGGGAAATAGGGGCGTGGCCTAATTGGAAGGGGGCGTGGCTTAGAGAACGGGCGTGGTCGTTAACGGGCGGGGCCTGGTGGGAGGGGGCGTGGCCTAAAGAGAAGGGGGCGTGGACTTTAAGGGGCGTGGAAGGGATGGGGCTCAATGAGAAGGGGGCGTGGCCTCATCTGGGGGGCGTGGCCTGGTTAAAAGGGGGCGTGGCCAAATGTAAAGGGAGGGCACGGGCAGGGGGCGTGGCTTAACGGAAGAGGGCGTGGCTTCGTGGATGGGGCGTGGCTTGATGAAGTGGGCGGGGCTACGGAAAGGGGCGTGGCTTGAGGAGAAGGGGGCGTGGCCATTGGGCTTATAAGGAGGGGGGCGACAGAAGAAGGGGCGGGGTTTGTGGGGAGGGGGCGTGGCTTGGGTTTTGGGGGCGTGGCTTCCGGGGAGGGGGCGTGGCTTCATGAGGAGGGGGCGTGGCTTCCCGGGGAGGGGGCGTGGCTTACTCGGAGGGGCGTGGCGTGACGTTGATGACGCGGCAGGGGCGGGGCTGGCGGCTGCGCAGGCAGAGCAGCGCCTCATTGGCTGCCGGCAGCTCGGGGGCGGGGCTTAGGATGAGGAGGGTGGAGACCTGGGGGAGGGAAGGGGGCGTGGTCAGAGCCCGGAGTGGGCGTGGCCTCGGGGGGGAGTGGGCGTGGCCACGGTTTGGCCCCACCTCCTCGCCGCTCTCCACCAGCTCCCAAATGGCCTCGACGGTCGCCGACGCGTCCGGAGGGGGCGTGGCCTAAAAAAAGGGGGCGTGGTCACTGGGTGGGCGTGGTCACGAGTGGGCGTGGCCATACAGAGCCCCGCCCCTTCGATAAACCCCGCCCATTGGCTTAATTCCCGTCATTAGCCCCGCCCCTTTCCCTTTAGCCCCTCCCCTTTCCATTTAGCTCCGCCCCTTTGCCTTTATCCCCGCCCCTTTCCTTTAGCCACGCCCCTTTCCGTTTAGCCACGCCCATTTCCCGTTTAGCCACGCCCCTTCCTTAAGCCCCGCCCCCTTTAAGCCCCGCCCCTCGCTCCCCTTCCACTTTAGCCCCGCCCCCTCCCCTTCCCTTAAGCCCCTCCCCTTCTTTAAGCCCCGCCCCTTCCCTCAAGCCCCTCCCCTTCCCTTAAGCCCCTCCCCTTCTTTAAGCCCCGCCCCCTTCCCTCAGACCCCGCCCTTTCCCTTAAGCCCCACCCCTTTCCCTTAAGCCCCGCCCCTTCCCTTTGGCCCCGCCTCTTTCCCTTTGGCCCCGCCTCTTTCCCTTTAGCCCCGCCCCTTCCTTAAGCCCCGCCCCCTGGAGCTTCCCAATTAAGCCCCTCCCCTCCCTTTAGCCCCTCCCCCAACCCCCTTAAGCCCCGCCCCTTTATGCCCCGCCCCCTTAATCCCATCCTAAGCCCCGCCCCCTCCCTTTAAGCCACGCCCCCTCCCTTTAAGCCCCGCCCCTCAACCCCTCCCTTAAGCCCCTCCCCCTTAAGCCCCGCCCCCTTTAGCCCCACCCCTTCGCCCCTCCCACCCCGAGGCCCCTCCCCTTCAAGCCCCGCCCCCCTCAGCCCCCCTCCCCTTTAGGCCCCTCCCCCTTTAGGCCCCGCCCCCCTTTTTAGGCCCCGCCCCCCTTTAGGCCCCGCCCCCTACCTGCAGGCTCCGCCTCAGGGCCCTGGCGGCTCCCAGCAGCCCCCCGGGGCCCGGAGGGGGCGGGGCCTGGCTTTGGCCCCGCCCACAAATCAGCAGACGCCCCGCCCCCTCCGGGGACAGGCCCCGCCCCAGCAGGGCCAGCAGGGCCGCCGCCTCCTGGGCCTAATTAGGGGGTCATTAGGTTAATTAAGGGGGGTACTTAGGTTAATTAGGGCTTAATTAGGGCAGTTAGAGGTTAATTATGTTAATTAGGGCTTAGTTAAGGGGTTGAATATGTTAATTAGGGGGGTTAATTACCTTAATTAGGGCTTAATTAGGTAAGTTAGAGGTTAATTATGTTAATTAGGGCTTAATTAAGGGGTTTGGCATGTTAATTAGTGGGTTTATTAGCTTAATTAGGGCTTAATTAGAATAGTTAGAGGTTAATTATGTTAACTAGGGCTTAATTAAGGGGTTGAACATGTTAATTAGGGGGGTTAATTATGTTAATTAGGGCTTAATTAAAGGGGCTGAACATGTTAATTAGGGGGTTAATTATGTTAATTAGGGCTTCATTAGGTCAGTTAGAGGTTAATTATTTTAATTAGGGGGTTAATTATGTTAATTAGGGCTTAATTAGAATAGTTAGAGGCTAATTATGTTAATTAGGGCTTAATTAAGGAGTTGAACATGTTAATTAGATGGTTAATTAGGTTAATTAGGGCTTAATTAGGTCAATTATGGCTTACTAGGTGTTGTTCATGTTAATTAGGGAGTTAATTAGGGGTTAATTGGGGGAATAATTGGGTTAATTCGGGGTTTTTTAGGGGTTAATTTGGGGAATAATTGGGTTAATTAGGGGTTAATCAGGGGTTAATTAGTTTCTTGGGGGCTAATTAGGGGCCCCACTAATTAGGGACCCCATTAATTAGGGACCCCATTAGCTAGGGACCCCATTAATTAGTTAACCCACTAATTAGGGAACCCCATTAATTACCCCGCCCCCAATTAATTAAGACCCCTCCCATTAATTACCCGCCCCCCTCATTTACCAGTGACCCCCCTCCATTATTCCGGGACCCCCCTCATTAATTAGGGACCCCCCCATTAATTAGGGACCCCCCCCATTAATTAGGGACTCCCCCATTAATTAGGGACCCCCCCATTAATTAGGGGCCCACCCCATTAATTAGGGACCCCATTAATTAGGGAACCCCCACCCCCACCCTATATGGCCCTATAAGGCCCCCGTAGCTTCCCAAGCCCCAAAATCCCCTTTTTTTCCCCAAAAATCCCCCCGGAACCCCCCGGGACCCCCTCCCCGACCCCTCCCCGACCCCATAACCCCCCCCCTGACCCCATAACCCCCCCCCGGCCCCATAACCCCCCCCCGGCCCTATAACGCCCCCCCCCGGCCCTATATGGCCCTATAACGCCCGTATACCTTCAGTGGCCCCAAATCCCCCATTTTTCCCCCCAAATCCCCCCGGGACCCCCTCCCCGACCCCTCCCCGACCCCATAACCCCCCCAACCCTATAACAACCCCATAAATCCCCATAAGTCCCTATAGCCCCTATATGGCCCGATAACGCCCCCATAACTTCCCTGGCCCCATAACCCCCATTTTTCCCCCCAAATCCCCCCGGGACCCCCTCCCCAACCCCATACCGACCCCATACCAACCCCACAACCCCCCCGACCCTATAACGCCCCCCCCCCCGGCCCTATATGGCCCCCGTTACCCGCGGGGTGCCCCCGGGGCGCAGCAGGAGGTGGGCGCCGTGGGGCAGGGGGGGGAGGCGGGCGGCGGCCACGCGGGCGGCCTCGGACAGGGCCCCCAGCAGCTGGGGGGGGGCGGGGCTGCGGGTAATTAGCGGGGGGTGTTAATTAGGGGGGGAGGGGCGGGGCCCCGTACGGCCCCGTAAGGCCCCGTGGGGCCGGCGTTAATTAATGGGGTTCATTAAGGGGGGTTGAGTGGGGCCCCATTAATTAATCCCCGTTAATTAATCCCCGTTAATTAATCCCCATTAATTAATCCCCATTAATTAATCCCCGTTAATTAATCCCCATTAATTAATCCCATTAACACCATTAATTAACCCCCATTAATTAACTCCCATTAATTAACCCCTTTTCATAGAACCACGTTGACCCCATTAATTAACGCCATTAATTAATCCCCGTTAATTAACACCATTAATTAATCCCCATTAATTAACCCCCATTAATTAACCCCCATTCATTAGCCCCTATTAATAGAACCACGTTGACCCCATTAATTAACGCCGTTAATTGACCCCATTACTTAACTCCAGATAATTGACACCATTAATAGAACCCCATTAATTAATCCCCATTAATTAACGCCATTAACCCCTATTAATTAACCCCTATTAACTCCCATTAATTAACTCCCATTAATTAACCCCTATTAATAGAACCCCAATAATTGACCCCATTACTTAATCCCCATTAATTAATCCCCATTAATTAACACCATTAATTAACCCCTATTAATTGACCCCATTGGTTCACCCCATTAATTGACCCCATTAATTAACACCATTAATTAAAGCCATTAATTAACACCATTAATTAACCCCTATTCATTAGCCCCTATTAATAGAACCACATCAAATGACCCCATTAATTAACGCCATTAATTGACCCCATTACTTAACTCCAGATAATTAACCCCTATTAATAGAACCCCATTAATTGACCCCATTAATTAATCCCTTTTAATTAACACCATTAATTAACCCCCACTAATTAACCCCATTAATTGACCCTATTAATTGACCCCCCATTAATTAACCCCCATAAATTGCCACCCACACATTTCTCCCCATTAATTAACCCCCATTAATTAACCCCCACTAATTAATCCCATTAATTTATCCCCCATTAATAACAACACATGTTTCCCCCATTAATTAACCACCCATTAATTAACCTCCCATTAATTAATCCTCCCCCATTAATCCTCCCCCATTAATCCTCCCCCATTAATCCTCCCCCATTAATCCTCCCCAATTAATCCTCCCCAATTAATCACCCCAATTAATCACCCCCAATTAATTAACCCCATTAATTACTCCATTATAAACCCAACCCCCTCCTCAATAATCCCCATTAATCCCCATTAATCCCCATTAATCCCCATTAATCCCACATTAATTACCCCATTACTCACCCCATTAATCCTCCAATTAACCCCCTCGTTCGTTACCCCGCTAATTAACGGTCATATTAATTACTCACCGGCTCCGTCTTCTCCGCAGCTGGCGGCCCCGCCCACGGGGGACGCCTGGGGGGGAATTGGGGTGAATTTGGGGGATTTTGGGGGTATTATGGGGTTGTAAGGATATGGGATTATGGGATTGGGTTATGGGATTATGTGGATATGGGATTATAGGGTTGGGGGGTTATGGGATTATGGAATGATGGGGTTATTTGGATATGGGATTATGGAGTTATAGGGGTTGGGTTATGGGATTAAGGGGTATGGGGCTATGGGAATATGGGTTTGGGGTATTATGGGGATATGGGGTTGGGATATGGGATTACGGGATTAGAATATGGGATTATGGGGTTGGGATAGGGGATTAAGGATTTGGGATCTGTGATTTTGGGGTTATATGGATGTGATATGGAATTATGTGTTTGGGGATGTGGGGTTGGGATATGGGATTATAGGATTGGGATATGACATTATGGGGATGCGATTATGGGGCTATGGGGTTGGGCTATGGGATTATGGACTTGGTCTATGAGATTATGACGTTATAGGGATGGGATACGGGATTATGTGGTCGAGCTATGGGATTATGAGGTCATAGGGTTGAGATACGGCATTATGGGGTTGGGACATTGGGGTTATGGGGCTGGGTTTTCAGATTATGGGGTTGGGCTATGGGATTATGGGGTTGGGCTATGGGATTATAAAGTTATAGGGTCAAGATATGGGATTATGGGGTTGAGCTATGGGATTATGGGGTTGAGCTATGGGATTATGAGGTCATAGGGTTGAGATACGGCATTATGGGGTTGGGACTTTGGGGTTATGGGGCTGGGTTTTGGGATTATGGGGTTGGGATAGGGGATTAAGGATTTGGGATCTGTGATTTTGGGGTTATATGGATGTGATATGGAATTATGTGTTTGGGGATGTGGGGTTGGGATATGGGATTATAGGATTGGGATATGACATTATGGGGATGCGATTATGGGGCTATGGGGTTGGGCTATGGGATTATGGACTTGGTCTATGAGATTATGACGTTATAGGGATGGGATACGGGATTATGTGGTCGAGCTATGGGATTATGAGGTCATAGGGTTGAGATACGGCATTATGGGGTTGGGACATTGGGGTTATGGGGCTGGGTTTTCAGATTATGGGGTTGGGCTATGGGATTATGGGGTTGGGCTATGGGATTATAAAGTTATAGGGTCAAGATATGGGATTATGGGGTTGAGCTATGGGATTATGGGGTTGAGCTATGGGATTATGAGGTCATAGGGTTGAGATACGGCATTATGGGGTTGGGACTTTGGGGTTATGGGGCTGGGTTTTGGGATTGTGGGGTTGGGCTATGGGATTAAGGGGTTTGGGCTCCGGGATTATAAGGTTATAGGGTTGAGCTATGGGATTATGGGGTTGAGCTATGGGATTATGAGGTTGAGCAATGGGATTATGAGGTCGTAGGGTTGAGGTACGGCATTATGGGGTTGGGACTTTGGGGTTATGGGGCTAGGGTTTGGGATTATGGGGCTGGGCTATGGGATTATGGGGTTGGGCTAAGGGATTATAAGGTGATAGTGTTGAGCTATGGGAGTATGAGGTTGATCTTTGGGATTATGGGGTTGAGCTATGGGATTATGAAGTCATAGGGTTGAGATACGGCATTATGGGGTTGGGACATTGGGGTTATGGGGCTGGGTTTTCAGATTATGGGGTTGGGCTATGGGATTACGGGGCTGGACTATGGGATTATGGGGTCGAAGGGTCCCGGCACCGCACCGACCAATCAGGAAGCCTCACCCGCCTCAGGCTCCGCCCCCATCAGCGCCTCCAACGCCCTCAGGAACTGGGAGGGGGGCACCCGGCTCCGCCCCACAGCCTCCTGCCCCGCCCCCAAACCGGGGTCACGGCGGGGTCAACGCCCCGGGGTGACCCCTGACCCCGTTAATCCCGCCCATGTTAATCCCGGCCCCCGTAATCCCGGCCCTTACCGGGTTGCGGAGCCGTCCCACGATGCTTTGCAGCGTCCGGGGCCGGAGCCCCGCCCTCACCATGCCCCGCAGGTTGCGTAATAGGGCCAGCATCGGGACCGCCCCCTCGGCTGGGGTCAAAGGTCATGGGGTCAATAGGGTCAATGGGGTCAATGGGGATTAATAGGGTCAAGGGGTCAACGGGGTCAAGGGAGGTCAATGGGGTCAATGGGGTCAATGGGGTCAGTGGGGTCAACGGGGTCAAGGGGGTCAATGGGGTCAATGGGGTCAATGGGTTCAACGGGGATTAATAAGGTCAAGGGGTTAATGGGGTCAATGGGGTTAATGGGGTCAATGGGGTCAATGGGGTCAATGGGGTCAATGGGGTCAATGGGGTCAATGGGGTCAATAGGGTCAAGGGGGTTAATGGGGTCAATGGGGATTAATAGGGTCAAGGGAGGTCAACGGGGTCAATGGGGTCAATGGGGTCAAGGGAGGTCAATGGGGTCAAGGGGTCAATGGGGTCAACGGGGTCAACGGGGTCAATGGGGTCAAGGGAGGTCAATGGGGTCAATGGGGTCAACGGGGTCAATGGGGTCAACGGGGTCAGTGGGGTCAATGGGGTCAATGGGGTCAATGGGGTCAATGGGGATTAATAGGGTCAATGGGGTCAATGGGGTCAAGGGGGTCAATGGGGTCATTGGGGTCAATGGGGTCAACGGGGTCAAGGGAGGTCAATGGGGTCAACGGGGTCAATGGGGTCAATGGGGTCAAGGGGGTCAATGGGGTCAATGGGGACACGGGGACATGGGGACATGGGGTCAATGGGGTCAAAGGGGATTAATAGGGTCAAGGGAGGTCAACGGGGTCAAGGGGGTCAATGGGGTCAACGGGGTCAATGGGGTCAACGGGGTCAAGGGGGTCAATGGGGTCAATGGGGTCAATGGGGTCAACGGGGTCAATGGGGTCAAGGGAGATTAATAGGGTCATGGGGGTCAACGGGGTCAATGGGGTCAATGGGGTCAATGGGGTCAACGGGGTCAATGGGGTCAGGGGGGTCAATGGGGTCAATGGGGTCAAGGGGGTCAATGGGGTTAATGGGGTCAATGAGGTCAATGGGGTCAACGGGGTCAAGGGAGGTCGATGGGGTCAAGGGAGGTCAACGGGGTCAATGGGGTCAATGGGGTCAATGGGGTCAATGGGGTCGATGGGGTCAATGGGGTCAAGGGGGTCAAGGGGGGTCAATGGGGTCAATGGGGTCAATGGGGTCAAGGGGGTCAAGGGGGTCAAGGGGGTCAAGGGGGTCAAGGGGGTCAAGGGGGTCAAGGGGGTCAACGGGGTCAATGGGGTCAAGGGAGGTCAATGGGGTCAAGGGGTCAATGGGGTCAACGGGGTCAACGGGGTCAATGGGGTCAAGGGAGGTCAATGGGGTCAATGGGGTCAACGGGGTCAATGGGGTCAACGGGGTCAGTGGGGTCAATGGGGTCAATGGGGTCAATGGGGTCAATGGGGATTAATAGGGTCAATGGGGTCAATGGGGTCAAGGGGGTCAATGCGGTCAATGGGGTCAAGGGGGTCAATGGGGTCATTGGGGTCAATGGGGTCAACGGGGTCAAGGGAGGTCAATGGGGTCAACGGGGTCAATGGGGTCAATGGGGTCAAGGGGGTCAATGGGGTCAATGGGGACACGGGGACATGGGGACATGGGGTCAATGGGTTCAACGGGGATTAATAAGGTCAAGGGGTTAATGGGGTCAATGGGGTTAATGGGGTCAATGGGGTCAATGGGGTCAATGGGGTCAATGGGGTCAATGGGGTCAATGGGGTCAATAGGGTCAAGGGGGTTAATGGGGTCAATGGGGATTAATAGGGTCAAGGGAGGTCAACGGGGTCAATGGGGTCAATGGGGTCAAGGGAGGTCAATGGGGTCAAGGGGTCAATGGGGTCAACGGGGTCAACGGGGTCAATGGGGTCAAGGGAGGTCAATGGGGTCAATGGGGTCAACGGGGTCAATGGGGTCAACGGGGTCAGTGGGGTCAATGGGGTCAATGGGGTCAATGGGGTCAATGGGGATTAATAGGGTCAATGGGGTCAATGGGGTCAAGGGGGTCAATGGGGTCATTGGGGTCAATGGGGTCAACGGGGTCAAGGGAGGTCAATGGGGTCAACGGGGTCAATGGGGTCAATGGGGTCAAGGGGGTCAATGGGGTCAATGGGGACACGGGGACATGGGGACATGGGGTCAATGGGGTCAAAGGGGATTAATAGGGTCAAGGGAGGTCAACGGGGTCAAGGGGGTCAATGGGGTCAACGGGGTCAATGGGGTCAACGGGGTCAAGGGGGTCAATGGGGTCAATGGGGTCAATGGGGTCAACGGGGTCAATGGGGTCAAGGGAGATTAATAGGGTCATGGGGGTCAACGGGGTCAATGGGGTCAATGGGGTCAATGGGGTCAACGGGGTCAATGGGGTCAGGGGGGTCAATGGGGTCAATGGGGTCAAGGGGGTCAATGGGGTTAATGGGGTCAATGAGGTCAATGGGGTCAACGGGGTCAAGGGAGGTCGATGGGGTCAAGGGAGGTCAACGGGGTCAATGGGGTCAATGGGGTCAATGGGGTCAATGGGGTCAATGGGGTCAATGGGGTCGATGGGGTCAATGGGGTCAAGGGGGTCAAGGGGGGTCAATGGGGTCAATGGGGTCAATGGGGTCAAGGGGGTCAAGGGGGTCAAGGGGGTCAAGGGGGTTAAGGGGGTCAATGGGGTCAAGGGAGGTCAACGGGGTCAATGGGGTCAATGGGGTCAATGGGGTCAATGGGGTTAATGGGGTCAATGGGGTCAAAGGGGATTAATAGGGTCAAGGGGTTAATGGGGTCAATGGGGTCAATGGGGTCAATGGGGTCAACGGGGTCAACGGGGTCAATAGGGTCAAGGGGATCAATGGGGTCAATGGGGTCAATGGGGTCACTGGGGTCAATGGGGTCAATGGAGATTAATAGGGTCAAGGGAGGTCAACGGGGTCAATGGGGCCAATGGGGTCAATGGGGTCACCGGGGTCACCGGGGTCAATGGGGTCAAGGGGGTCAATGGGGTCATCGGGGTCAAGGGGGTCAATGGGGTCAATGGGGTCAAGGGAGATTAATAGGGTCAAGGGGTCAATGGGGTCAACGGGGTCAACGGGGTCAATGGGGTCAATAGGGTCAATAGGGTCAATGGGGTCAGTGGGGTCAGTGGGGTCAATAAGGTCAATGGGGTCAATGGGGATTAATAGGGTTAAGGGAGGTCAATGGGGTCAATGGGGTCAATGGGGTCAATGGGGTCAATGGGGATTAATAGGGTCAAGGGAGGTCAATGGGGTCAATGGGGTCAACGGGGTCAATGGGGTCAATGGGGTCAATGGGGTCAACGGGGTCAATGGGGTCAATGGGGTCAAGGGGGTCAATGGGGTCAATGGGGTTGATGGGGTCAATGAGGTCAATGGGGTCAAGTGAGGTCAATGGGGTCAATGGGGTCAACGGGGTCAACGGGGTCAAGGGGGTCAAGGGGGTCAATGGGGTCAATGGGGTCAAGGGAGATTAATAGGGTCAAGGGAGGTCAATGGGGTCAAGGGAGGTCAACGGGGTCAAGGGAGGTCAATGGGGTCAAGGGGGTCAACGGGGTCAACGGGGTCAATGGGGTCAATGGGGTCAATGGGGTCAAGGGGGTCAACGGGGTTAATGGGGTCAATGGGGATTAATAGGGTCAAGGGAGGTCAATGGGGTCAATGGGGTCTATGGGGTCAATGGGGTCAACGGGGTCAATGGGGTCAATGGGGTCAATGAGGTTAATGGGGTCAATGGGGTCAAGGGAGGTCAAGGGGGTCAATGGGGTCAATGGGGTCAACGGGGTCAATGGGGTCAATGGGGATTAATAGGGTCAAGGGAGGTCAATGGGGTCAAGGGAGGTCAATGGGGTCAATGGGGTCAATGGGGTCAATGGGGTCAATGGGGTCAGGGGTCAGGGGTCAGGGGCCGGCACTGACCAATCAGGCGCTCCCAGGTGGCCCCGCGGGGGACGCCCGCCCTGCCCCCGGCGCTCAGGGCCCGCTCCCAGGTTCGGGGCGGGGCCAGGCGGGGGCGGGGCCTCGAGGGGTCGCAGCCGGGGGGCCTGGGGTCAGAGGGCACCGCGGGGTCAGCCCCCACCCCACAAAGCTCGGCCACCCCAAAAACGGCCCCAAAAGAGCCCAAAGACCCCCCAAAAGACCCCCCAAAAAGACAAAATCCCCCCAAAAGTCCCCAAAATCCCCAAAAAGTCCCCCAAATCCCCCCAAAGTCCCCAAAACCCCAAAAGACCCCAAATACCCCAAAAGACCCCAAATACCCCCAAAAGACCCTAAAGATCCCAAAAGCCCCAAAAGACCCCAAAAGCCCCAAAAGCCCCCAAAGACCCCCAAAAGACCCCAAAGACCCCCAAAAGACCCCCCAAAAAGACAAAATCCCCCCTAAAGTCCCCAAAACCCCAAATGACCCCAAAAGACCCCAAATACCCCCAAAATCCTAAAGACCCCAAAAGACCCCAAAGACCCTAAAAAACCCTAAAACCCCAAAGACCCCAAAAGACCCTAAAGACCCCAAAGACCCTAAAACCCCAAAAGATCCCAAAGACCCCAAATATTCCCAAACACCCCAACGCCCCCAATGCCCCCCAAGACCCCCAAGACCCCAAAAGACCCCAAATACCCCCAAAGACCCTAAAAAACCCTAAAACCCCAAAAGATCCCAAAAGATCCCAAAAGCCCCAAATGTCCCCAAACACCCCAACGCCCCCAATACCCCCCAAGACCCCCAAGACCCCAAAAGACCCCAAAGACCCTAAAAAACCCTAAAACCCCAAAAGATCCCAAAAGATCCCAAAAGCCCCAAATGTCCCCAAACACCCCAATGCCCCCCAAGACCCCAAAGACCCCAAAAGATCCCAAAGACCCCAAATGTCCCCAAACACCCCAACGCCCCCAATGCCCCCCAAGACCCCCAAGACCCCAAAAGACCCAAAATCCCCGAAAATGACCCCAAAAACCCCACCTGCGCCCCAGCAGCGCCCCCACGTGCTGGGCGGGCTCCCGGATGTGCAGGCGCCGAACCAGCGAGCGCAGCGAGAAGAGCGACGGGGGCAGGGGGGGCTGCGGGGACACGGGACCCCAAAAGGGACCCCAAAAGGGTCACGGGACCCCAAAGGGACCCCGGGACCCCAAAAGGGTCGTGGAACCCCAAAAGAGACCCCAGGAACCCAAAAGGACCCCAGGATCCCAAAACAGACCCTAGGAACCCAAAAGGACCCCGGGGATCCCAAAAGGGTCACGGGACCCCAAAAGGACCCCAGGACCCCAAAAGGGACCCCAAAAGGGTCACAGGACCCCAAAGGGACCCCAAGATCCCAAAAGGGACACGGGGACCCCAAAAGAGACCCCAGGAACCCAACGGGACCCCGGAATCCCAAAAGGGACCTTGAGAACCCAAAAGGGACGCGGGGACCCCAAAAGGAACCCAGGACCCCAAAAGGGTCACGGGATCCCAAAAGGGACCCCAAAAGGGTCACGGGACCCCAAAGGGACCCCGGGACCCCAAAAGGGTCACAGGACCCCAAAAGAGACCCCAGAAACCCAAAGGGACCCCGGAATCCCAAAAGGGACCTCGAGAACCCAAAAGGGACGCGGGGACCCCAAAAGGAACCCAGGACCCCAAAAGGGTCACAGAACCCCAAAAGGGACCCCAAAAGGGTCACGGGACCCCAAAGGGACCCCGGGACCCCAAAAGGGTCACAGGACCCCAAAAGAGACCCCAGAAACCCAATAAGACCCCGGAATCCCAAAAGGGATGTGGGACCCCAAAAGGGACCCCAAGAACCCAAAAGGATTCCAGGATCCCAAAAGGGTCACGGGATCCCAAAAGGGACCCCAAAAGGGTCACAGGACCCCAAAGGGACCCCAGGACCCCAAAAAGGGTCACAGGACCCCAAAAGAGACCCCAGGAACCCAAAAGGGACCCCAAGAACCCAAAAGGACACCGGGACCCCAAAAGGGACCCCAAAAGGGTCACAGGACCCCAAAAGAGACCCCAGGAACCCAATAGGACCCCGGAATCCCAAAAGGGACCCCAAGAACCCAAAAGGGACGCGGGGACCCCAAAAGGAACCCAGGACCCCAAAAGGGACACAGGACCCCAAAAGGGACCCCAGGAACCCAAAAGGATTCCAGGATCCTAAAAGGGACCCCAAAAGGGTCAAGGGACCCCAAAAGGACCCCGGGACCCCAAAAGGGTCACAGGACCCCAAAAGGGACCCCAGGAACCCAATAGGACCCCGGAATCCCAAAAGGGACCCCCAAGAACCCAAAAGGGACGCGGGGACCCCAAAAGGGACCCCAAGAACCCAAAAGGATTCCAGGATCCTAAAAGGGACCCCAAAAGGGTCACGGGACCCCAAAAGGGACCCCAAAAGGGTCACGGGATCCCAAAAGAGACCCCAGGAAACCAATAGGACCCCGGAATCCCAAAAGGGACGTGGGACCCCAAAAGGGACCCCAAGAACCCAAAAGGACACCAGGACCCTAAAAGGGACCCCAAAAGAGTCACGGGACCCCAAAGGGACCCCGGGACCCCAAAAGGGTCGTGGAACCCCAAAAGAGACCCCAGAAATCCAATAGGACCCCGGAATCCCAAAAGGGACCTCGAGATCCCAAAAGGGACCCCAGGAACCCAAAAGGACACCAGGACCCTAAAAGGGACCCCAAAAGGGTCACGGGACCCCAAAGGGACCCCGGGACCCCAAAAGGGTCGTGGAACCCCAAAAGAGACCCCAGGAACCCAATAGGACCCCGGAATCCCAAAAGGGACCTCGAGACCCCAAAAGGGACGCGGGGACCCCAAAAGGAACCCAGGACCCCAAAAGGGTCATGGGATCCCAAAAGGGACCCCAAAAGGGTCATGGGACCCCAAAGGGACCCCGGGACCCCAAAAGGGTCACAGGACCCCAAAAGAGACCCCAGGAACCCAATAGGACCCCGGAATCCCAAAAGGGACCCCAAGAACCCAAAAGGACACCAGGACCCTAAAAGGGACCCCAAAAGGGTCACAGGACCCCAAAAGAGACCCCAGGAACCCAATAGGATCCCGGAATCCCAAAAGGGACCTCGAGATCCCAAAAGGGACGCGGGGACCCCAAAAGGAACCCAGGACCCCAAAAGGGTCACGGGATCCCAAAAGGGACCCCAAAAGGGTCACAGTACCCCAAATGACCCCGGGACCCCAAAAGAGTCAAAGAACCCCAAAAGAGACCCCAGGAACCCAACAGGACCCCAGGATCCCAAAACAGACCCTAGGAACCCAAAAGGACCCCGGGGATCCCAAAAGGGATGAGGCGACCCCAAAAGGGTCACGGGACCCCAAAAGGGACCCCAAAAGGGTCACGGGACCCCAAAAGGGACCCCAAAAGGGTCACGGGACCCCAACGGGACCCCGGGACCCCAAAAGGGTCACAGGACCCCAAAAGAGACCCCGGGAACCCAAAAGGACACCAGAATCCCAAAAGGGACGCGGAACCCCAAAAGAGACCCCAAGAACCCAAAAGGACACCAGGACCCTAAAAGGGGCCCCAAAAGGGTCACGGGACCCCAAAAGGACCCCGGGACCCCAAAAGGGTCGTGGAACCCCAAAAGAGACCCCAGGAACCCAACAGGACCCCGGAATCCCAAAAGGGACCTCGAGACCCCAAAAGGGACGCGGGGACCCCAAAAGGGACCCCAAGAACCCAAAAGGACACCAGGACCCTAAAAGGGGCCCCAAAAGGGTCACGGAACCCCAAAAGGACCCCAATGACCCCAAAGGAACCCCAATAACACCAAAGGGACCCCGATGATCCCAAATGTCCCCAGTGACCCCAAGGGGACCCCAACGACCCCAAATGTCCCCGACGACCCCAAAGGGACCCCAATGACCCCAAAGGGACCCCAATAACCCCACAGGGATTCCAATGACCCCAAATGTCCCCCAACAACCCCAAATGTCCCCCAAATAACCCCAAAGGGATCCCGATAACCCCACAAGGACCCCAATGACCCCAAAGGGACCCCAATAACCCCACAAGGACCCCAATGACCCCAAAAGGACCCCAACGACCCCAAATGTCCCCAACGACCCCAAAGGGACCCCAACGACCCCAAAATGTCCCCAATGACCCCAAAGGGACCCCGATGACCCCAAAAGGACCCTGATGACCCCAAATGTCCCCCAACGACCCCAAAGGGGCCCCAATGACCCCAAATGTCCCCAGCGACCCCAAAGGGACCCCGATGACCCCAAAGGACCCCAATGACCCCAAAGGGACCCCAACGACCCCAAATGTCCCCAGTGGCCCCAAAGGGACCCCAACGACCCCAAAATGACCCCAAGGACCCCAAATGTCCCCGCCGACCCCGCTGTCCCCTCACCTTCTCCGCCGTCCCCCGTCGGGGTCTCCGGGGCCGCTGGGATTGGGATTGGGATTGGGTTTGGGGTCGGCTCCGTCCCCGTCCCCGGGGGCGCTGTGGGGTCACATATGGGGTCAGAAAGGGGACGGAAAGGGGGAAATGGGGACAAAAAGGGGGAAATAGGGGCAAAAAGGGGCCAATGGGGCCATAAAGGGGCCAATAGGGCCGTAATAGGGCCAATGGGGCCAAGAAGGGGCCAATGGGGCCATAAAGGGGCCAATAGGGCCATAAAGGGGCCAATAGGGCCGTAATAGGGCCAATAGGGCCGTAACAGGGCCAATGGGGCCGTAATAGGGCCAATAGGGCCGTAATAGGGCCAATGGGGCCATAAAGGGGCCAATAGGGCTGTAATAGGGCCAATGGGGCCATAAAGGGGCCAATAGGGCCGTAATAGGGCCAATGGGGCCATAAAGGGGCCAATAGGGCTGTAATAGGGCCAATGGGGCCATAAAGGGGCCAATAGGGCTGTAATAGGGCCAATGGGGATAAAAGGGGCCAATAGGGCCATAAAGGGGCCAATAGGGCCATAAAAGGGACAATGGGATTAAAAAGGGACAGCGGGGTCAAAAAGGGGCCAATGGGGCCATAAAGGGGCCAATAGGGCCGTAATAGGGCCAATGGGGCCATAATAGGGCCAACGGGGCCAAGAAGGGGCTAATAGGGCCGTAATAGGGCCAATGGGGTCAAAATGGGGCCAATAGGGCCATAATAGGGCCAACAGGGCCGTAATAGGGCCAATGGGGCCAAGAAGGGGCCAATAGGGCCGTAATAGGGCCAATGGGGCCAAGAAGGGGCTAATAGGGCCATAAAGGGGCCAATGGGGCCGTAATAGGGCCAATAGGGCTGTAATAGGGCCAATGGGGCCATAAAGGGGCCAATGGGGCCATAAAGGGGCCAATGGGGATAAAAGGGGACAATGGGGTCAAAAGGGGGACAATAGGGTCAAAATGGGGCCAATAGGGCCAAGAAGGGGCCAATAGGGCCGTAATAGGGTCAATGGGGCCGTAATAGGGCCAATGGGGCCAAGAAGGGGCTAATAGGGCCGTAATAGGGCCAATAGGGCCGTAATAGGGCCAATGGGGCCAAGAAGGGGCCAATAGGGCCGTAATAGGGCCAATGGGGCCGTAATAGGGCCAATGGGGCCAAGAAGGGGCCAATGGGGCCGTAATAGGGCCAATGGGGCCGTAATAGGGCCAATGGGGCCATAAAGGGGCCAATGGGGCCATAATAGGGCCAATGGGGCCAAGAAGGGGCCAATGGGGCCATAAAGGGGCCAATGGGGCCGTAATAGGGCCAATAGGGCCATAATAGGGCCAATGGGGCCGTAATAGGGCCAATGGGGCCAAGAAGGGGCCAATAGGGCCGTAATAGGGCCAATGGGGCCAAGAAGGGGCCAATAGGGCCGTAATAGGGCCAACGGGGCCATAAAGGGGCCAATAGGGCCGTAATAGGGCCAATGGGGCCAAGAAGGGGCCAATAGGGCCGTAATAGGGCCAATGGGGCCGTAATAGGGCAATGGGGCCGTAATAGGGCAATGGGGCCGTAATAGGGCCAATGGGGCCATAAAGGGGCCAACGGGGCCGTAATAGGGCCAACGGGGCCGGGGGGCGCTCACCTTGCCGGGCCGCCCCCGGTACTTGCCCAGTTGGTGCCGGTCGAAGGCGGCGAAGGCGCGGGCCAGGGCGTCCCGCAGGGCGCGCGGCAACGGGGCCAGCGCCACGGGGTCCGGGGCCAGGCTCTGCGGGGACACGGGGACCTTGGTGGCCACCATCGGGACCTTGGTGGCCACCACCGGGATCTTGGGGGCCACCACCGGGACCTTGGGGGCCACCAGCGGGATCTTGGGGGCCACCACTGGGATCTTGGTGGCCACCACCGGGACCTTGGGGGCCACCAGCGGGATCTTGGGGGCCACCACCGGGACCTTGGTGGCCACCACGAAGACCTTGGTGGCCATTCCGACCTCGGTGGCCACCACGAGGACCTTGGTGGCCATTCCGACCTCGGTGGCCACCACAAGGCTCTTGGTGGCCACCATGAGGATCTTGGTGGCCATTCCGACCTTGGTGGCCACCACGAAGACCTCGATGGCCACCACGAGGACCTTGGTGGCCATTCTGACCTCGGTGGCCACCAGGAGGACCTTGGTGGCCACCACGAGGACCCTGGTGGCCATTCCGACCTTGGTGGCTACCACGAGGATCTTGGTGGCCATTCCGACCTTGGTGGCCACCACGAGGATCCTGGTTGCCATCCGACCTTGGTGGCCACCACGAGGACCTTGGTGACCATTCCGACCTCGGTGGCCACCACGAAGACATCGGTGGCCACCACGAGGATCTTGGTGGCCATCCGACCTTGGTGGCCAACACAAGGACATGGTGGCCACCACGAGGACCTTGGTGGCCATTCCAACCTCGGTGGCCACCACGAGGACCTTGGTGGCCATCCCGCCCCCGGTGGCCACCACGAGGATCTTGGTGGCCATTCTGACCTCGGTGGCCACCAGGAGGATTTTGGTGGCCATCCCGCCCCCGGTGGCCACCAGGTCCCCCCCGGTGGCCAGTGGGCGTGGCCTACCTGGAAGAGGCGCGGCACGGCCAGCCAATCGGAGGGCAGGAGGGTGACGGCGCCCAGGAAGTGACGTAAGTGGGGGCGGGACGGGGGCGACCCCGCGGCCAGGGCCAGCAGCAGGCAGGACACCGAGCGCAGCCCCAAATCCCGGCGGGCAAATAGGGCCACCTGCGGGGTTATGGGGTCGGGGGGGTTATGGGGTCGAGGGGGGTTATGGGGTCAAAGGGGTCAATGGGGTTATTGGGGGTAATGGGGTCAATGGGGTCAATGGGGTCAACGGGGTCAATGGGGTTATTGGGCTTAATGGGGTCAATGGGGTCGGGGGAGGTTATGGGGTCAAGGGGGGCAATGGGGTCAACGGGGTTAATGGGGTCAATGGGGTTACTGGGGTTATTGGGGTTAATGGGGTCAATGGGGGTAATGGGGTCAATGGGGACACGGGGACATGGGGACATGGGGATATAGGGTCAATGGGGTCAATGGGGTTAATGGGGTCAATGGGGGCAATGGGGTCAATGGGGTCAAGGGGGTTAATGGGGTTAATGGGGGTAATGGGGTTAATGGGGTCAATGGGGTCAAGGGGGACACAGGGACATGGGGACATGGGGTTAATGGGGTCAATGGGGTCAATGGGGTTAATGGGGTCAATGGGGTCAATGGGGTCAATGGGGTCAATGGGGTCAATGGGGACACCGAGCGCAGCCCCAAATCCCGGCGGGCAAATAGGGCCACCTGCGGGGTTATGGGGTCAATGGGGTCGGGGGGGGTTATGGGGTCGGGGGGGGCAATGGGGGCAAGGGGGTTAATGGGGGTAATGGGGTCAATGGGGTCAATGGGGTTAATGGGGTCAGTGGGGTCACAGTGGGGTCAGTGGGGTCAATGGGGTCAATGGGGTCAATGGGGTCAATGTGGTCAACAGGGTCAGTAGGGTCAATAGGGTCAATAGGATCAATAGGGTCAATGACAACGGGTACAATGGGGTCAATGGGGTCACAGTGGGGTCACAGTGGGGTCAGTGGGGTCACAGTGGGGTCAATAGGGTCAATGGGGTCTATAGGGTCAATGGGGTCAATGGGGTCAATGGGGTCAACGGGGTCAACAGGGTCAATGGGGTCAATGGGGTCAATGGGGTCAATGGGGTCAATGGGGTCAACGGGGTCAATGGGGTCAATGGGGTCAACGGGATTAATGGGGTCAACGGGGTCAATGGGGTCAAGGGAGGTCAATGGGGTCAGTGGGGTCAATGGGGTCAATGGGGTCAATAGGGTCAACGGGGTCAACGGGGTCAATGGGGTCAATGGGGTCAATGGGGTCAATGGGGTCAATAGGGTCAATGACAGTGGGTACAATGGGGTCAATGGGGTCAATAGGGTCAACGGGGTCAATGGGGTCAATGGGGTCAGTGGGGTCACAGTGGGGTCACAGTGGGGTGACAGCGGGGTGACAGCGGGGTCCGGGGGTGATTTGGGGTTTGGGGACGCACCTTGAGGGGGAAGGGGGGGTCCCGGGGGCCCAGGCGGGCGCAGAGGAGGCGCAGGCGCTGCCGCAGGGGGGCCCCGGGGCGCTCGGGGTCGGCGCCCGGCACCAGGGCACAGCACACGGCCGCCACCAGCTCCAGCTGGGGACAGGGGGACAGGGGGGACATTGGGGACATTTGGGGACATTTGGGGACATTTGGGGGCAGTGGGGGGACATTTGGGGGACATTGGGGGACGTTTGGGGGCATTGGGGGACACCCGGGGACATTGGGGATGTTTGGGGACATTTGGGGACATTTGGGGGCATTGGGGACATTGGGGTCACCAGGGGACATCAGGGGACATTGGGGACATGGGGGGACACTTGGGGACACCAGGGGACACCTGGGGACATCGGGGGACATTTGGGGGACATTGGGGACATTGGGGGACATTTGGGGATATTGGGGGCAATGGGGACATTGGGGACATTTGGGGACATTGGGGACATTGGGGGACATTGGGGGACACCCGGGGACAGTGGGGGACATTGGGGACATGGGGGGACATTTGGGGGCAGTGGGGGACATTTGGGGACATTTGGGGACATTGGGGACATTTGGGGACACCCAGGGGACACCAGGGGACACTGGGGGGACACTGGGGACATTGGGGACATTGGGGACATTGGGGGACATTGAGGGCAGTGGGGGACATTTGGGGATATTTGGGGACACTTGGGGACATTGGGGATGTTTGGGGACGTTGGGGGACATTGGGGGACATTTGGGGACACCGAGGAGCACTGGGGGACACCAGGGGACATTTGGGGACACCAGGGGACAGCCGGGGACATTGGGGACATTTGGGGACATTTGGGGACACTGGGGGACACCCAGGGACATTGGGGACAGTGGGGACATTTGGGGGACATTGGGGGGACATTTGGGGACATTTGGGGACACCCAGGGACATTGGGGACATTGGGGGCAGTGGGGGCAGTGGGGGGACATTGGGGGTCACCAGGGGACATTGGGGACAGTTGGGGGACAATTGGGGGCAGTGGGGGGACATTTGGGGACATTTGGGGACATTGGGGGACATTTGGGGGACATTGGGGGACATTGGGGGACATTGGGGGCAGTGGAGACACTGGGGACATTTGGGGACACCCAGGGGACACCCGGGGACATTGGGGACATTTGGGGACATTTGGGGACATTGGGGGCAGTGGGGGGACATTTGGGGACATTGGGGGCAATGGGGACATTTGGGGACACCCAGGGGACACCCAGGGACATTGGGGGGACATTGGGGACATTTGGGGACACCCAGGGGACACCAGGGGACATTGGGGACATTGGGGACATTGGGGATGTTTGGGGACATTGGGGGACATTTGGGGACATTTGGGGACATTGGGGACATTGGGGACATTTGGGGTCACCCAGGGGACACCTGGGGACATTCGGGGACATTTGGGGGCAGTGGGGGCAGTGGGGGCAGTGGGGGGACATTTGGGGACATTGGGGGACATTTGGGGACATTTGGGGACATTTGGGGATATTGGGGACATTTGGGGACATTTGGGGACACCCAGGGGACACCCGGGGACAGTGGGGGACAGTGGGGACATGGGGGGACACCTGGGGACATCAGGGGACACTGGGGACATTTGGGGACATTGGGGGCAGTGGGGACATTGGGGACACCAGGGGACACCCAGGGGGCACCCGGAGACATTGGGGACATTTGGGGACATTTGGGGACATTGGGGACACTGGGAGCAATGGGGACATTGGGGGACACCCAGGGGACACCCGGGGACATTGGGGGACATTGGGGGCAGTGGGGGGACAATTGGGGGACATTGGGGGACATTTGGGGACATTGGGGCAGTGGGGGACATTTGGGGCAGTGGGGGCAGTGGGGGGGACAATTGGGGACATTTGGGGACATTTGGGGACATTGGGGGCAGTGGGGGACATTTGGGGCAGTGGGGGCAGTGGGGGGGACAATTGGGGACATTTGGGGACATTTGGGGACATTGGGGGCAGTGGGGGCAGTGGGGACATTTGGGGACATTTGGGGACATTTGGGGGACGTTGGGGGACATTTGGGGACATTGGGGGCAATGGGGACATTGGGGACATTTGGGGACACCCAGGGAACACCCGGGGACATTGGGAACATTTGGGGACATTTGGGGACATTGGGGGACATTGGGGGACATTAGGGGCAGTGGGGGGACATTGGGGACATTTGGGGACGTTTGGGGGCATTGGGGACAGTGGGGACATTGGGGGACATTTGGGGACACCCAGGGGACACCCGGGGACATTGGGAACATTTGGGGACATTTGGGGACATTGGGGGCAGTGGGGGGACATTGGGGACATTTGGGGACATTTGGGGACATTGGGGGCAATGGGGACATTTGGGGACGTTTGGGGACATTTGGGGACATTTGGGGGACATTTGGGGACACCAGGGGACACCCGGGGACATTGGGGGACACCTGGGGACCCTGGGGGATGTTGAGGACACCAGGGGACACCGGGGGTTACCAGGGGTCACTGGGGGGACACTTGGGGACATCAGGGGACATTGGGGGTCACTTGGGGACACCCAGGGGCCACCAGGGGACCTTGGGGACATGGGGGGACACCAGGGGCCACCAGGGCACGATGGGGACACTTGGGGACACCGAGGGACACCGGGGAACACTGAGGGACACCGGGGGGATATTTGGGGACACTTGGGGCCACCAGGGGACATTGGGGGTCACCAGGGGTCACTGGGGCCACCAGGGGACACTTGGGGACACCCAGGGGCCACCAGGGGACCTTGGGGACATCAGGGGACATTGGGGGTCACCAGGGGTCACCAGGGGTCACTGGGGACACTTGGGGACACTTGGGGACATTGGGGACACCCAGGGGCCACCAGAGGACCTTGGGGACACTGCAGGGACATTGGGGACATGGGGGGACACCAGGGGGCACCAGGGCACGATGGGAACACTTGGGGACACCGAGGGACACCGGGGGTCACCAGGGGTCACTGGGGGACATTAGGGGCCACCAGGGGACCTTGGGGACACTTGGGGACACCGAGGGGCACTGGGGGACACCGGGGGACACCAGGGGTCACTTGGGGACACTGGGGGGACATTGAGGGACGTTGGGGACACTTGGGGACACCAGGAGACAGGGGGGGTCACTTGGGGTCACCGAGGGGACACCGGGGGACACCGGGGGACATGGGGGGGACATTAGGGGACATTGGGGACACTTGGGGACACCAGGGGGACACTGGGGGCCACCAGGGGTCACTTGGGGACACTGGGGGGACATTGGGGGATGTTGGGGACACTTGGGGACACCGAGGGGACACTGGGGGACACCGGGGGTCCTCAGGGGGGACATTTGGGGACACCGAGGGACACCAGGGGACACTTGGGGACACCGGGGGTCACCGGGGGGACACTTGGGGACATTGGGGGTCACCAGGGGCCACCAGGGGCCACTTGGGGACACCAGGGGGATATTTGGGGACACCGAGGTGACACCGGGGTGTCCCCGGGTCCCCTCCCCCCCCCCCGTCCCCTCCCCACCTTCAGCTCCTGCAGCTCCTCCTCGGGTGTCCCCTCGGGTGTCACCTCCGGTGTCACCTCCGGTGTCCCCTGGGGTGGCCCCTCCATTGTCCCCTCCGCTGTCACTTCCGGTGTCACCTCCGCTGTCACCTGGGGTCGGGGACACCGCCGGGGGGGGAGGGGCAGCTCCCAGCAGGCCCTGCGGCAAAGGGGACAAAGGGGAGGGGGAGGGGACAATGGGGACAAGGGGAGGGGACAAAGGGACAATGGGGAGGGAGGGGACAAAGGAGAGGGGGAGGGGACAAGGGGACAATGGGAGGGGACAAAGGGACAATGGGAGGGGGAGGGGACAAAGGGGACAAAGGGGACAATGAGGACAGGGAGGGGGGTCCCCAATGTCCCCAAATGTCCCCAAATGTCCCCAAAGTGTCCCCAAAGTGACCTAAGGGTCCCCAAAGTGTCCCCAAAGTCCCCTCAGGGTCCCCAAATCTCCCCAAATGTCCCCCAAATGTCCCCAATTCCCCCCCTTGGGGTCCCCAAATGTCCCCCAAATGTCCCCAATGGATCCCCAAAGTGTCCCCAAATGTCCCCAGTGTCCCCCCTGAGGGTCCCCAAAGTCCCTTTGGGGTCCTCAAAGTGTCCCCAGAGTCCCCTGGGCGTCCCCAAAATGTCCCCAAATGTCCCCAAAATGTCCCCAAAGTGTCCCCAGAGTCCCCTTGGGGTCCCCAAATGTCCCCTAAGTATCCCCAAAATGTCCCCAAAGTCACCTAAGGGACCCCAAAATGTCCCCAAAGTGTCCCCAATGTCCCCTTGGGGTCCCCACCATCCCCTACATGTCCCCAGTGTCCCCTCAGGGTCCCCAAAATGTCCCCAAAGTGACCTAAAGGTCCCCAAAAGGTCCCCAAAGTCCCCTGGGGGTCCCCAAAGTGTCCCCAGTGCCCCCCCTTGGAGTCCCCAAAAGTCCCCAAATGTCCCCAAAGTTCCCTCGGGGTCCTCAAATGTCCCCAATGTCCCCAAAGTGTCCCCAAATGTCCCCAAAATCTCCTAAGAGCCCCCAAAGGTTCCCCAATTCCCCCCTTGGGGTCCCCAAAATGTCCCCAAATGTCCCCAAAGTGTCCCCAGAATCCCCTAAGGGTCCCCAAAATGTCCCCAAATGTCCCCAAAGTCCCCCTGGGGTCCCCAAAATGTCCCCAATGTCCCCAAAGTGTCCCCAGATGTCCCCCAAATCTCCTAAGAGTCCCCAAAGTGTCCCCAATTCCCCCCCTTGGGGTCCCCAAAATGTCCCCAAAGTGTCCCCAAATGTCCCCTCAGGGTCCCCACCATCCCAGAAATGTCCCCAAAGTCCCCCAAGGGTCCCCAAAGTGCCCCCAAAGTGTCCCCAAATGTCCCCAAAGTCACCTAAATGTCCCCAAAGTGTCCCCAAAGTCCCCAAAGTGACCTAAGCATCCCCAAATGTCCCCGAATGTCCCCAAAGTGCCCCCAAAGTCCCCCTGGGGTCCCCAAAATGTCCCCAAAGTGTCCCCAAATGTCCCCAAAATCTCCTAAGAGTCCCCAAATGTCCCCAATTCCCCCCCCTTGGGGTCCCCAAATCTCCCCAAAGTGTCCCCAGAGTCCCCTGGGGGTCCCCAAAATTTCCCCAATGTCCCCAAAGTGTCCCCAAAGTGTCCCCAAAGTGACCTAAGGGTCCCCAAAGTGTCCCCAAATGTCCCCAAAATCTCCTAAGAGCCCCCAAAGTGTCCCCAATCCCCCCCCTTGGGGTCCCCAAAATGTCCCCAAATCTCCCCAAAGTGTCCCCAAAGTCCCCTGGGGTCCCCAAATGTCCCCTAAGGATCCCCAAAATGTCCCCAAAGTCACCTAAGGGACCCCAAAATGTCCCCAAAGTGTCCCCAATGTCCCCTCAGGGTCCCCAAATCTCCCCAAATGTCCCAAAAGGGCCCCCAAAGTGTCCCCAAATGTCCCCAAAGTCACCTAAATGTCCCCAAAGTGTCCCCAGTTCCCCCCTTGGGGTCCCCAAAATGTCCCCAAATGTCCCCAAAGTGTCTCCAAATGTCCCCAAAATCTCCTCAGGGTCCCCAAAATGTCCCCAAAGTCCCCTGGGGGTCCCCAAAATGTCCCCAAACGTCCCCAAAGTGACCTAAGGGTCCCCAAAGTGTCCCCAAAGTCCCCTGGGGTCCCCAAATTGTTCCGAAATCTCCCCAAAGTGTCCCCAAATGTCCCCAAAGTCCCCTCAGGGTCCCCAAATGTCCCCTAAATGTCCCCAGATCTCCCCTAAGGGACCCCAAAATGTCCCCAAAGTGTCCCCAGAGTCCCCTGGGGTCCCCTGGGGGTCCCCAAAGTGTCCCCAATTCCCCCCTTGGGGTCCCCAAATGTCCCCTAAGGATCCCCAAAATGTCCCCAAAGTGTCCCCAGTGTCCCCTCAGGGTCCCCAAATCTCCCCAAATGTCCCCAAAGAGCCCCCAAAGTGTCCCCAAATGTCCCCAAAGTCCCCTTGGGGTCCCCAAATGTCCCCAAAGTGTTCCCAGAGTCCCCTGGGGGTCCCCAAAGTGTCCCCAATGCCCCCCTTGGCGTCCCCAAAAGTCCCCTAAGGATCCCCAAAATGTCCCCAAAGTGTCCCCAAAGTCCCCCTTGGGGTCCCCAAAATGTCCCCAAAGTGTCCCCAAATTCTCATAAGAGTCCCCAAATGTCCCCAAAGTCCCCTGGGGTCCCCCCCGTGTTCCCCCCCCGTGCCACGAAGACCTGGACTCAGGCGGGGTCAGGGGGCGGAGCCTTTATTTGGGGGCGGGGCCTGGCCCAAGGGGGCGGGGCCAGTGACAAAGGGGGCGTGGCCTGGGACAAAAGGGGGCGGGGCCTGGCCCGAGGGGGCGGGGCCAGCTCAGTCCCGCCAGGTCACCTCCACCTCGTCCGTGCGGTACCTGGGGGACACGGGGGGGGGGACACCGTGACGTCACCGTGACGTCATCATCACCGCGTCATCGTCATTGTGACGTCATCGGCATGGTCAGCGTCACCGTGGCGTTGTCGTCGTGTCGTTGTGACGTCATTGTGACGTCATCGTCATCGTCACCGCGTCGTCGTCATCGTCACCGCGTCATTGTCATTGTCACCATGTCGTTGTCATCATGTCACTGTGACGTCATTGTGACGTCATCACGTCATCGTCACCGTGGCATTGTCATTGTGTCACTGTGACGTCATTGTGACGTCATCATCATTGTCACCGCGCCATCGGCATTGTCCCTGTGACGTCATTGTCATCGTCACCGTGGCATTGTGACGTCATTGTCATTGTGTCATTGTCATTGTGTCATTGTGTCGTTGTGACGTCATCGTCATGGTCACCGCGTCATTGTCATTGTGTCACCACGATGTCATCGTCACCGCGTCGTCGTCATCGTCACCGGGTCATTGTCATTGTGACGTCATCGTCATTGTCATTGTGTTGTTGTGATGTCATTGTGACGTCATCCTCATCGTCACCGCATCATCGTCATCGTCACCGTGTCAGTGTCATCGTGTCATTGTGACATCATCGTCACTGTGACGTCATTGTCATCGTCACCGCGTCATTGTGACGTCATTGTCACCGTGTCATTGTCATTGTGTCATCATGTCGTTGTGACGTCATTGTCATTGTCACCGTGTCACTGTCATCACCCCGCCATCGCCACCGCGTTGTCCCCACCCCTTGGGTCCCCTCCATGTCCCCAACGTCCCTCAGTGTCCCCAAGGTGTCCCCAACGTCCCCCAACGTCCCCCAAAATCCTCGATGTCCCCAAAATCCTTCATGTCCCCAAAATCCCCCCAATGTCCCCCAAAATCCTCGATGTCCCCAACGTCCTCGATGTCCCCAATGTCCCCAAGACCCCCAATGTCCCCAAAACCCTTCATGTCCCCAATGTCCCCAATGTCCCCTGGTGACCCCCAATGTCCCCAAAATCCTTCATGTCCCCAATGTCCCCAACGTCCTCGATGTCCCCAATGTCCCCAAAACCCTTCATGTCCCCAATGTCCCCAACATCCTTGATGTCCCCAACGTCCCCAACGTCCTTGATGTCCCCAATGTCCCCAACGCCCCCAATGTCCCCAAAACCCTTCATGTCCCCAACGTCCTCGATGTCCCCAACACCCCCAATGTCCCCGATGTCCCCCAAAATCCCCCAATATCCCCCCAAATCCTCAATGTCCCCAATGTCCCCGATGTCCCCAACACCCCCCGATGTCCCCAATGTCCCCAATGTCCCCTGGTGACCCCCAATGTCCCCAAAATCCTCAATGTCCCCAAATCCTCAATGTCCCCAAATCCTCAATGTCCCCAACGTCCCCAAGATCCCCCCATGTCCCCAAAACCCTTCATGTCCCCAATGTCCCCGATGTCCCCAATGTCCCCAATGTCCCCAACGACCCCAATGTCCCCAAGATCCCCCAATGTCCCCAATGTCCTCGATGTCCCCAACGCCCCCAATGTCCCCAAGATCCCCCCACGCCCCCAAAATCCCCCAATATCCCCCCAAAATCCTCCATGTCCCCAACGCCCCCGATGTCCCCCACACCCCCGATGTCCCCCACACCCCCCGATGTCCCCAATGTCCTCGATGTCCCCAATGTCCCCGATGTCCCCAACACCCCCAATGTCCCCAACGCCCCCAAAATCCCCCAATGTCCCCCCAAAATCCCCCAATGTCCCCCCAAAATCCTCCATGTCCCCAACGCCCCCGACGTCCCCAACACCCCCAATGTCCCCCACACCCCCCGATGTCCCCCCCGATGTCCCCGATGTCCCCCCCGATGTCCCCACCTCTGGGTGACCCCGGAGCGGGCGATGTCGGTCACCTGCCCCGTCCGCAGCATCTCCCACCCGGCCTGGGCGATCATGGCGCCGTTGTCCACGCAGAACCTAAAACGTCCCCAAATATCCCCAAAACGTCCCCAAATTGTCCCCAAATGTCCCCAAATTGTCCCCAAATTGTCCCCACCTCTCGTCGCTGGCGCAGAGCCGGGCGCCGCGCGCGTCGCACATCTCCCGCAGCATCTCCTGGAGGCGCCGGTTGCCTGCGGGGACAGCGAGGTGGCCCCGTGTCCCCTGTCCCCAAAAAATGTCCCCCTGTCCCCAAAATAATGTCCCCGGTCCCCTCCCCCAGGCCCCGCCCCCTACTCACAGCCGACCCCGCCCACCAGCAGCAGCTCCGGGGCGCGGGTCAGGGCCATGGCGCGCTCCGTCACCTCCACCAGCATGGCGAACGCCGTCTCCTGCGGGCAACGGGGTCAACGGGGTCGCCCCCGGGGGTCGCCCCATGGCCTTTGGGGTCGCCCCATGACCTTTGGGGTCAACCCACAACCCCCGGGGTCAACCCGTGACCAACGGGGTCAACCAGGACCCAATGGGGTCAATGGAGCCCCCTTGGGGTCACCCAACCCCCTTGACGTTGCCCAACCCCGTTGACATCGCCCAACCCCGTTGACATCGCCCAACCCCAAATCCCATAAATATGCCCCAAAATCCTCATAAGAAACCCAAAAGGACATGAATGGATCCCAAAAAACCCTTAAGAACCCCCAGAATCCCTTAAAATCCCCACAAATCCCCTTAAAAATCCCCAAAACCCATTAACAACCCCCCAAAACCCCCACAAGAATCCCAAAAGTCCATGAATGGATCCCAAAAACCCCTTAAGAACCCTCAAAATTCTTTAAGAATACTCAAAATCCCTTAAAAGTCCCCCAAATCCCATTAAAAACCCACAAAACCCATAAACTATCCCCAAAACCCTATGAATGGCCCCCAAAAAACCCTTAAGAACCCCCAAAATTCCTTAAGAATACTCAAAATCCCTTAAAATCCCCCCAAATCCCCTTAAAACCCCCCAAAACCCATTAACAAACCCCAAAAAACCCATAAGAACCCCAAAAGGCCATGAACGGACCCCAAAAACCCCTTAAGGACCCCCAAAAAGTCTTTAAGACCTCCTGCGGCCAACGGGGTCAACGGGGTCGCCCCCGGGGGTCGCCCCGGGACCTTTGGGGTCGCCCCGGGACCTTTGGGGTCAACCCGTGACCTTTGGGGTCAACCCGTGGCCAATGGGGTCAACCACGACCCAACGGGGTCAACGGAGCCCCGTTGACGTCGCCCAACCCCTTCGTATCCCCCAAATCCCCTAAATATGCCCCAAAATCCCCGTAAGAATCCCAAAAGTCCATGAATGGACCCCAAAAAAACCCTTAAGAACCCTCAAAAACCCTTAAGAATACTCAAAATCCCTTAAAATCCCCCCAAATCCCATTAAAAACCCACAAAACCCATAAACTATCCCCAAAACCCATTAACAACCCCCCAAAACCCCCATAAGAACCCCAAAAGACCATGAATGGACCCCAAAAAACCCTTAAAAACCCCCAAAATTCCTTAAGAATACTCAAAATCCCTTAAAATCCCCCCAAATCCCCTTAAAACCCCCCAAAACCCTTTAACAACCCCCCAAAAAACCCATAAGAACCCCAAAAGGCCATGAAGGGACCCCAAAAAACCCTTAAGGACCCCCAAAAAGTCTTTAAGACCTCCTGCGGCCAACGGGGTCAACGGGGTCGCCCCCGGGGTCACCCCGTGACCTTTGGGGTCGCCCTGTGACCTTTGGGGTCGCCCCGTGACCAATGGGGTCAACCACGACCCAATGGGGTCAACGGAGCCCCGTTGACGTCATCCAACCCCGTTGACGTCATCCAACCCCGTTGACGTCGCCCAACCCCAAATCCCCTAAATATGCCCCAAAATCCCCATAAGAATCCCAAAAGGTCATGAATGGATCCCGAAAAACCCTTAAGAACCCCCAGAATCCCTTAAAATCCCCCCAAATCCCCTTAAAAATCCCCAAAACCCATTAACAATCCCCTTAAAACCCCGCAAGAATCCCAAAAGTCCATTAATGGACCCCAAAAAACCCTTAAGAACCCCCAAAATTCCTTAAGAATACTCAAAATCCCTTAAAAGTCCCCCAAATCCCCTTAAAACCCCCAAAAACCCATTAACAACCCCCAAAAAAAAACCATAAGAACCCCAAAAGGCCATGAATGGACCCCAAAAAACCCTTAAGAACCCCCAGAATCCCTTAAGAACCCCCAGAAACCCTTAAAATCCCCCCAAATCCCCTTAAAATCCCCCCAAATCCCCTTAAAACCCCCCCAAAAACCCACAAGAATCCCAAAAGTCCATGAATGGACCCCAAAAAACCCTTAAGAACCCTCAAAACCCCTTAAGAATACTCAAAATCCCTTAAAATCCCCCCAAATCCCCTTAAAATCCCCCCAAATCCCCTTAAAAATCCCCCAAAACCCCCATAAGAACCCCAAAAGACCATGAATGGACACCCAAAAACCCCTTAAGCACCCTCAAAATTCTTTAAGAATACTCAAAATCCCTTAAAAGTCCCCCAAATCTCCTTAAAATCCCCCCAAATCCCCTTAAAATTCCCCCAAATCCCATTAACAATCCCCTTAAAACCCCATAAGAATCCCAAAAGTCCATGAATGGACCCCAAAAAACCCTTAAGAACCCTCAAAACCCCTTCAGAATACTCAAAATCCTTTAAAATTCCCCCAAATCCCCTTAAAACCCCCCAAAGTCCCTATAAGAATCCCAAAAGTCCATGAATGTACCCCAAAAAAACC
>OZ022461.1:7500-230000 GCA_963989345.1 Clangula hyemalis
ACCCTAACCCTAACCCTAACCCTAACCCTAACCCTAACCCTAACCCTAACCCTAACCCTAACCCTAACCCTAACCCTAACCCTAACCCTAACCCTAACCCTAACCCTAACCCTAACCCTAACCCTAACCCTAACCCTAACCCTAACCCTAACCCTAACCCTAACCCTAACCCTAACCCTAACCCTAACCCTAACCCTAACCCTAACCCTAACCCTAACCTAACCCTAACCCCTAACCCTAACCCTAACCCTAACCCTAACCCTAACCCTAACCCTAACCCTAACCCTAACCCTAACCCTAACCCTAACCCTAACCTAACCCTAACCCTAACCCTAACCCTAACCCTAACCTAACCCTAACCCTAACCCTAACCCTAACCCTAACCCTAACCCTAACCCTAACCCTAACCCTAACCCTAACCCTAACCCTAACCCTAACCCTAACCCTAACCTAACCCTAACCCTAACCCTAACCCTAACCCTAACCCTAACCCTAACCCTAACCCTAACCCTAACCCTAACCCTAACCCTAACCCTAACCCTAACCCTAACCCTAACCCTAACCCTAACCCTAACCCTAACCCTAACCCTAACCCTAAACCCTAACCCTAACCCTAACCCTAACCCTAACCCTAACCCTAACCCTAACCCTAACCCTAACCCTAACCCTAACCCTAACCCTAACCCTAACCCTAACCCTAACCCTAACCCTAACCCTAACCCTAACCCTAACCCTAACCCTAACCCTAACCCTAACCCTAACCCTAACCCTAACCCTAACCCTAACCTAACCCTAACCCTAACCCTAACCCTAACCCTAACCCTAACCCTAACCCTAACCCTAACCCTAACCCTAACCCTAACCCTAACCCTAACCCTAACCCTAACCCTAACCCTAACCCTAACCCTAACCCTAACCCTAACCCTAACCCTAACCCTAACCCTAACCCTAACCCTAACCCTAACCCTAACCCTAACCCTAACCCTAACCCTAACCCTAACCCTAACCCTAACCCTAACCCTAACCCTAACCCTAACCCTAACCCTAACCCTAACCCTAACCCTAACCCTAACCCTAACCCTAACCCTAACCCTAACCCTAACCCTAACCCTAACCCTAACCCTAACCCTAACCCTAACCCTAACCCTAACCCTAACCCTAACCCTAACCCTAACCCTAACCCTAACCCTAACCCTAACCCTAACCCTAACCCTACCCTAACCCTAACCCTAACCCTAACCCTAACCCTAACCCTAACCCTAACCCTAACCCTAACCTAACCCTAACCCTAACCCTAACCCTAACCCTAACCCTATCCCTAACCCTAACCCTAACCCTAACCCTAAACCCTAACCCTAACCCTAACCCTAACCCTAACCCTAACCCTAACCCTAACCCTAACCCTAACCCTAACCCTAACCCTAACCTAACCCTAACCCTAACCCTAACCCTAACCCTAACCCTAACCTAACCCTAACCCTAACCCTAACCCTAACCCTAACCCTAACCCTAACCCTAACCCTAACCCTAACCCTAACCCTAACCCTAACCCTAACCCTAACCCTAACCCTAACCCTAACCCTAACCCTAACCCTAACCCTAACCCTAACCCTAACCCTAACCCTAACCCTAACCCTAACCCTAACCCTAACCCTAACCCTAACCCTAACCCTAACCCTAACCCTAACCCTAACCCTAACCCTAACCCTAACCCTAACCCTAACCCTAACCCTAACCCTAACCCTAACCCTAACCCTAACCCTAACCCTAACCCTAACCCTAACCCTAACCCTAACCCTAACCCTAACCCTAACCTAACCCTAACCCTAACCCTAACCCTAACCCTAACCCTAACCCTAACCCTAACCCTAACCTAACCCTAACCCTAACCCTAACCCTAACCTAACCCTAACCCTAACCCTAACCTAACCCTAACCCTAACCCTAACCCTAACCCTAACCCTAACCCTAACCCTAACCCTAACCCTAACCCTAACCCTACCCTAACCCTAACCTAACCCTAACCCTAACCCTAACCCTAACCCTAACCCTAACCCTAACCCTAACCCTAACCCTAACCCTAACCCTAACCCTAACCCTAACCCTAACCCTAACCCTAACCCTAACCCTAACCCTAACCCTAACCCTAACCCTAACCCTAACCCTAACCCTAACCCTAACCCTAACCCTAACCCTAACCCTAACCCTAACCTAACCCTAACCCTAACCCTAACCCTAACCCTAACCCTAACCCTAACCCTAACCCTAACCCTAACCCTAACCCTAACCCTAACCCTAACCCTAACCCTAACCCTAACCCTAACCCTAACCCTAACCCTAACCCTAACCCTAACCCTAACCCTAACCCTAACCCTAACCCTAACCCTAACCCTAACCCTAACCCTAACCCTAACCCTAACCCTAACCCTAACCCTAACCCTAACCCTAACCCTAACCCTAACCCTAACCCTAACCCTAACCCTAACCCTAACCCTAACCCTAACCCTAACCCTAACCCTAACCCTAACCCTAACCCTAACCCTAACCCTAACCCTAACCCTAACCCTAACCCTAACCCTAACCCTAACCCTAACCCTAACCCTAACCCTAACCCTAACCCTAACCCTAACCCTAACCCTAACCCTAACCCTAACCCTAACCCTAACCCTAACCCTAACCCTAACCCTAACCCTAACCCTAACCCTAACCCTAACCCTAACCCTAACCCTAACCCTAACCCTAACCCTAACCCTAACCCTAACCCTAACCCTAACCCTAACCCTAACCCTAACCCTAACCCTAACCCTAACCCTAACCCTAACCCTAACCCTAACCCTAACCCTAACCCTAACCCTAACCCTAACCCTAACCCTAACCCTAACCCTAACCCTAACCCTAACCCTAACCCTAACCCTAACCCTAACCCTAACCCTAACCCTAACCCTAACCCTAACCCTAACCCTAACCCTAACCCTAACCCTAACCCTAACCCTAACCCTAACCCTAACCCTAACCCTAACCCTAACCCTAACCCTAACCCTAACCCTAACCCTAACCCTAACCCTAACCCTAACCCTAACCCTAACCCTAACCCTAACCCTAACCCTAACCCTAACCCTAACCCTAACCCTAACCCTAACCCTAACCCTAACCCTAACCCTAACCCTAACCCTAACCCTAACCCTAACCCTAACCCTAACCCTAACCCTAACCCTAACCCTAACCCTAACCCTAACCCTAACCCTAACCCTAACCCTAACCCTAACCCTAACCCTAACCCTAACCCTAACCCTAACCCTAACCCTAACCCTAACCCTAACCCTAACCCTAACCCTAACCCTAACCCTAACCCTAACCCTAACCCTAACCCTAACCCTAACCCTAACCCTAACCCTAACCCTAACCCTAACCCTAACCCTAACCCTAACCCTAACCCTAACCCTAACCCTAACCTAACCCTAACCCTAACCCTAACCCTAACCCTAACCCTAACCCTAACCCTAACCCTAACCCTAACCCTAACCCTAACCCTAACCCTAACCCTAACCCTAACCCTAACCCTAACCCTAACCCTAACCCTAACCCTAACCCTAACCCTAACCCTAACCCTAACCCTAACCCTAACCCTAACCCTAACCCTAACCCTAACCCTAACCCTAACCCTAACCCTAACCCTAACCCTAACCCTAACCCTAACCCTAACCCTAACCCTAACCCTAACCCTAACCCTAACCCTAACCCTAACCCTAACCCTAACCCTAACCCTAACCCTAACCCTAACCCTAACCCTAACCCTAACCCTAACCCTAACCCTAACCCTAACCCTAACCCTAACCCTAACCCTAACCCTAACCCTAACCCTAACCCTAACCCTAACCCTAACCCTAACCCTAACCCTAACCCTAACCCTAACCCTAACCCTAACCCTAACCCTAACCCTAACCCTAACCCTAACCCTAACCCTAACCCTAACCCTAACCCTAACCCTAACCCTAACCCTAACCCTAACCCTAACCCTAACCCTAACCCTAACCCTAACCCTAACCCTAACCCTAACCCTAACCCTAACCCTAACCCTAACCCTAACCCTAACCCTAACCCTAACCCTAACCCTAACCCTAACCCTAACCCTAACCCTAACCCTAACCCTAACCCTAACCCTAACCCTAACCCTAACCCTAACCCTAACCCTAACCCTAACCCTAACCCTAACCCTAACCCTAACCCTAACCCTAACCCTAACCCTAACCCTAACCCTAACCCTAACCCTAACCCTAACCCTAACCCTAACCCTAACCCTAACCCTAACCCTAACCCTAACCCTAACCCTAACCCTAACCCTAACCCTAACCCTAACCCTAACCCTAACCCTAACCCTAACCCTAACCCTAACCCTAACCCTAACCCTAACCCTAACCCTAACCCTAACCCTAACCCTAACCCTAACCCTAACCCTAACCCTAACCCTAACCCTAACCCTAACCCTAACCCTAACCCTAACCCTAACCCTAACCCTAACCCTAACCCTAACCCTAACCCTAACCCTAACCCTAACCCTAACCCTAACCCTAACCCTAACCCTAACCCTAACCCTAACCCTAACCCTAACCCTAACCCTAACCCTAACCCTAACCCTAACCCTAACCCTAACCCTAACCCTAACCCTAACCCTAACCCTAACCCTAACCCTAACCCTAACCCTAACCCTAACCCTAACCCTAACCCTAACCCTAACCCTAACCCTAACCCTAACCCTAACCCTAACCCTAACCCTAACCCTAACCCTAACCCTAACCCTAACCCTAACCCTAACCCTAACCCTAACCCTAACCCTAACCCTAACCCTAACCCTAACCCTAACCCTAACCCTAACCCTAACCCTAACCCTAACCCTAACCCTAACCCTAACCCTAACCCTAACCCTAACCCTAACCCTAACCCTAACCCTAACCCTAACCCTAACCCTAACCCTAACCCTAACCCTAACCCTAACCCTAACCCTAACCCTAACCCTAACCCTAACCCTAACCCTAACCCTAACCCTAACCCTAACCCTAACCCTAACCCTAACCCTAACCCTAACCCTAACCCTAACCCTAACCCTAACCCTAACCCTAACCCTAACCCTAACCCTAACCCTAACCCTAACCCTAACCCTAACCCTAACCCTAACCCTAACCCTAACCCTAACCCTAACCCTAACCCTAACCCTAACCCTAACCCTAACCCTAACCCTAACCCTAACCCTAACCCTAACCCTAACCCTAACCCTAACCCTAACCCTAACCCTAACCCTAACCCTAACCCTAACCCTAACCCTAACCCTAACCCTAACCCTAACCCTAACCCTAACCCTAACCCTAACCCTAACCCTAACCCTAACCCTAACCCTAACCCTAACCCTAACCCTAACCCTAACCCTAACCCTAACCCTAACCCTAACCCTAACCCTAACCCTAACCCTAACCCTAACCCTAACCCTAACCCTAACCCTAACCCTAACCCTAACCCTAACCCTAACCCTAACCCTAACCCTAACCCTAACCCTAACCCTAACCCTAACCCTAACCCTAACCCTAACCCTAACCCTAACCCTAACCCTAACCCTAACCCTAACCCTAACCCTAACCCTAACCCTAACCCTAACCCTAACCCTAACCCTAACCCTAACCCTAACCCTAACCCTAACCCTAACCCTAACCCTAACCCTAACCCTAACCCTAACCCTAACCCTAACCCTAACCCTAACCCTAACCCTAACCCTAACCCTAACCCTAACCCTAACCCTAACCCTAACCCTAACCCTAACCCTAACCCTAACCCTAACCCTAACCCTAACCCTAACCCTAACCCTAACCCTAACCCTAACCCTAACCCTAACCCTAACCCTAACCCTAACCCTAACCCTAACCCTAACCCTAACCCTAACCCTAACCCTAACCCTAACCCTAACCCTAACCCTAACCCTAACCCTAACCCTAACCCTAACCCTAACCCTAACCCTAACCCTAACCCTAACCCAACCCTAACCCTAACCCTAACCCTAACCCTAACCCTAACCCTAACCCTAACCCTAACCCTAACCCTAACCCTAACCCTAACCCTAACCCTAACCCTAATGACCCTAACCCTAACCCTAACCCTAACCCTAACCCTAATGACCCTAACCCTAACCCTAACCCTAATGACCCTAACCCTAACCCTAACCCTAACCCTAACCCTAACCCTAACCCTAACCCTAACCCTAAACCCTAACCCTAACCCTAACCCTAAACCCTAACCCTAACCCTAAACCCTAACCCTAACCCTAACCCTAACCCTAACCCTAACCCTAACCCTAACCCAAACTGAGTCTTAGAGAGTTCCTTTGACTGGCTTTTACAGTATCACCCTCGCCTCCTGCCAGCTGCTGCCCACTCAGGCTCCTCGTACAAACGTGGCCCCGCACCAACACCACTGCTCGTGCTGCCTTTGCTGCCTCGCCCTGTCCTCTCCCTCGAACCCTTGTCTCTGCCGGGACCACGTTCCACACCCAAATGCATCCCTTTGCTGTGGTCACCCTCTCCTCTGCCCAGTGGGATGGCCTGATCGCCTGCTTGCCCTGCAAGTGCTGCATGATGACTCTCAAGAGGATCTGCTCCATGAGCTTCCCTGGTACTGAGGTCAAACTGACAGGCCTGTAGTTTCCCGGGTCTGCCCTCCGGCCCTTCTTGTAGATGGGCGTCACATTTGCTAGCCGCCAGTCAGCTGGGACCTCCCCCGATAGCCAGGACTGCTGATAAATGATGGATAGGGGCCAGCTCCTCTGCCAGTTCTCTCAGTACCCTTGGGTGGATCCCATCCGGCCCCATCGATTTGTGCACATCCAAGTGTCGTAGCAGGTCACCAACCATTTCTTTGTGGATAGTGAGGGCCACATCCTGCTCCCCATCCCCTTCCACCAGCTCAGGGTACTGGGTATCCAGAGAACAACCGGTATTGCCGCTAAAGACTGAGGCAAAGAAGGCATTGAGCACCTCCGCCTTTTCCTCATCTCTTGTAACTAAGTTTCCCCCCGCATCCAGTAAAGGATGGAGATTCTCCTTAGTCCTCCTATTTGTGTTGATGTATTTATAAAAACGTTTTTTGTTATCTTTAACGGCAGTAGCCAGATTGAGTTCCAGATGAGCTTTGGCCTTCCTAATTTTGTCCCTACACAGCCTCGCTACATCCTTATAGTCCTCCCTAGTGGCCTGCCCGCTTTTCCAAAGATTATAAACCCTTTTTTTTTTCTCCTAAGCTCAAGCCACAGTTCTCTGTTGAGCCAGGCTGGTCTTCTTCCCCACTGGCTCATCTTTGGGCACATGGGGACAGACCGCTCCTGCGCCATTAAGATTTCCCTCTTGAAGAGCGCCCAGCCTTCCTGGACTCCTCTGCCCTTCAGAACCGCCTCCCAAGGAATTCCACCAACTAGTGTCCTGAGCAGCCCAAAGTCAGCCCTCCGAAAGTCCAATACAGCTGTTTTACTGGTCCCCTTCCTGGCCTCGCCAAGAATAGTGAACTCCACCATTTCGTGGTCACTCTGCCCAAGACAGCTCCCGACAACCACATCCTCCACCAGTCCTTCTCTGTTTGTGAAGAGAAGGTCTAGCGGGGCACAACCCCTGGTAGGTTCACTAACCAGCTGTGTCAGGAAGCTATCTTCCACGCTCTCCAGAAACCTCCTAGACTGCTTTCTCTGGGCTGTGTTGTGCTTCCAGGATATGTCAGGGAAGTTGAAGTCCCCCACGAGTACAAGCGCTGAAGATTTCGCAACTTCTGTCAGCTGCCTGTAGAACTCCTCATCCGTCTCCTCATCCTGGTTCGGCGGTCTATAGCAGACCCCGACCAGGACACTAGCCTTGTTGTCCCTGCCGATCCTAACCCAAAGGGACTCGACCTTGTCATTCCTAGCCTCGAGTTCTACAACATCGAAAGACTCTCTAATATAGAGAGCCACACCACCACCCCTTCTGTGCTGCCTGTCCCTTCTGAAGAGCTTATAGCCAGGCATTGCAGCACTCCAGTCATGAGAGTGGTCCCACTAGGTCTCCGTGATGGCAACCAAGTCGTAGCCTGCCTGCTGCACGATGGCTTCCAGCTCCTCCTGTTTGTTACCCATGCTGCGTGCATTGGTGTAGATGCACTTCAGCTGGGCCATTGCCCTATCCTTCGGCCTTGCCATTGTTCCCCCTGGCACAGCCCCAACAATCCTTGCTTCAGCCCCATCCCCCTTCTTACCTAGTTTAAAGCCCTCTCAATGAGCCCTGCCAGCTCCTGGCCCAGGATCCTTTTTCCCCTAAAAGATAGGGACCCGTCTGTGGCCATCAGGCCAGGTGCTGAGTAAAGTGCCCCATGGTCAAAAAACCCAAGATTTCTGCGTTGGCACCAGCCCCGGAGCCACGTGTTTAACAGGTGGACTTTCCGTGTCCTGTCTGTACCCCTCCCTGCCACCGTAGGGATGGACGAAAACACCACCTGCACTCCCGCTCCATCCACTAACCGTCCCAGCCCCCTAAAGTCTCTTTTGATAGCCTTCAGGCTTCTCTCTTCAATGTTGTCACTGCCCGCCTGGACTATCAAAAGAGGATAATAATCAGAGGGGCGAACCAGGTTGGGAAGCTTCCTGGCAACGTCCCTGACCCTGGCCCCAGGGAGGCAGCAGACTTCCCTACGGGTAGGGTCAGGCCGACAAATAGGGCCCTCTGTTCCCCTAAGAGTAGAGTCTCCAACAACAATAACCCTCCTGTCTTTCTTGATGGAGGCAGTCCTGAGGCGTGGAGTCGACCTCCTTGCCCTAGGCATCCTCCTGGGAACACTTGCTACCTCTTCCTCAGCTACTGGTCTCTCAGTCTCCAGGGCCTCAAACCTGTTGCGTAGGGGCACCTGGGAAGGTGGGGCTGGAAGGGGAGGGCATCGCCTGCGATGTCGAGCAGGGACCTGTTTCCATTCCTCCTCAACTCCCAGATCCCCTGCCTCTGCCCGACAGCAACAGGGCAGGGGGTCCACCCCCATTTGGGGTGTCTCACCCCGGTACCTCTCCTTGAGGCCCTGCAGGGAGTTACTCCACAAGTCTATCTCCCGCTCACACTCCCTGATATCCCTCAGCCTCTCGACCTCCTCCTTGAGCTCCGCCACCATGCAGACCAGGTCATCCACCTGCTCGCACCTCACGCACGCAGTGTCTCTGCCTCCCGCCGATGGCAGCAACAGGCTCAGACACTCCTTACATCCGGTGACCTGAACTGCTGCATTCTGTAACGGGTAGTCGGTCTGGGTGTGTACCGACTTCCTGGAGAGCGCACCGTGCCTGGTGGAGACCATTATCACCTAGCTAACGGCTGTCGTTAAGAGGTGTTTGTGTGGGCGGGGGGGAGCGCTCTGCCCTGCCTGCTCACGCTGCCTGTGCGAACTGTCGCGCCACTCCCTTCTGCCGCGCCACGCCCTGTTTGCCCGTCCTGTTCGCCGCGCTCCTGGTCGCTCGCGCTCCCTAGGGGCAGCTTTTGAACGGCTGGGGAGGGGGCGCTGCTGGCTCCACCTTCTCCTCGTCAGCCTCCCTCACGAGGGCTGCCGGGTCCTGGCGGCTCCCTCAAGTAGGCTCGATGCCGGAAAATTCAGCCCTGCCTGGCCCGATCCCCCGCTCCGCTGCAGAACGCATCTGCCCCGGAGCCAATCGCCTCGGCAAATGGCCGAGGAAATCATATAAGCTGAAGTGGCTCAGGTGGACCTGGACTAGGGATGTAAGGGTGAGCTGTTTGCAGCTCGATGGGCCCATGAAACGTCAGGACATCTAGGTGCCCGGCCGGCAGCCAAACACCACACAGCTGTTCGCTCACCCTCCCCCTCCCTCTCTGGGATGGGGGAGAGAAACGGAAAGTGAAGCCCGTGAGTTGAGATAAAGACAGTTTAATAAGACAGGAAAATAATAATAACAATAATAATAATAATAACAATGATGATAATACTACTACTACTAATAATGTGTACAAACAAGTGATGCACAATGCAATTGCTCACCACCCGCTGACCGATGCCCAGCCTAACCCCGAGCAGTCCGGCCCCCCTCCCCCGGCTAGCCACCCCTATATATTGTTTAGCATGACGTCAGATGGTATGGAATACCCCTTTGGCTAGTTTGGGTCACCTGTCCTGGGTCTGTCCCCTCCCAGCTCTTGCTGCACCCCCAGCCTGCCTGTTGACAGGACTGAGCAAGAAGCTGAGACGTCCTTGGCTTCGTATAAGCACTGCTCTACAACAATTAAAACATTGGGGTGTTATCAGCACTCTTCTCATCCTAAGCCAAAACATAGCATTCTACCAGCTACTAGGAAGAAAATTAACTCTGTTCTAACTGAAACCAGGACACTAGGGAGGGATGCCACATACAGATGGGCTCAAGATCAAGGGATGGACCTGACCATTGAGGTTATAACACAGGTTACCTATGAGTGTGAGACCTGTGCTGCAATCAAACGAGCCATGAGGGTAAAGTCTCCCTGAAATATGGGGAGAGGGCTTGGATTTCAATATGGTGAGGCCAGGCAGATTGACTACATTGGGCCATTCCCACAAACCCGCCAAGGGAACCAGTATACACTCACCATGGTAGAAGCAACTACTGAGTGGCTGGAAACATATTCAGTAAACCATGCCACAGCCCAAAACACTCTCTTGGGAAAGACAAGTGCTGTGGTGTCATGGTACACCAGAGAGAATTAAGTCTGACAATGGAAGTCCTTTCCGAAACAATCTTGTCACCTCCTGAGTGACATGGTACTGAGTGGGTGTATCACATCCCTTATCACCCACAAGCTTCTGGGAAGGCTGAGAGGTACAATGGACTGTTAGAGACTATGTTATGAGCATTGGGTACTGGGGCATGGAAACAATGGGACTTAAATCTACCAGAAGCCACTTGGCTAGTTAACAACAGAGGGTCAATCAGCACTCAGACCTTATCGCTCTTTATAAGTACATCAAAGGAGGCTGTAGCGAGGTGGGGGTTGGTCTGTTCTCCCACGTGCCTGGTGACAGGATGAGGGGGAATGGGCTAAAGTTGCGCCAGGGGTATTTTAGGTTGGATATTAGGAAGAACTGCTTTACTGAGAGGGTTGTGAGGCATTGGAATGGGCTGCCCAGGGAAGTGGTGGAGTCACCATCCCTGAAGGTCTTTAAAAGACGTTTAGATGTTGAACTTAGTGATATGGTTTAGTGGAGGACTTGTTAGTGTTAGGCCAGAGGTGGGACTCAATGATCTTGAGGTCTTGTCCAACCTAGACAATTCTGTGATTCTGTGTTTCTTCTGATCCTAATCCTAAACATAGCACCCTACCAGCTACTAGGAGGAAAATTAACTCTGTCCTAACTGAAACCAGGACATGGAGTCAATTCACCTTGGAAGGAACAAAAAAGGAGTGGGGCTGTTTGTGAGACCACTTGAAGAAGATCCTGTAACTCAGACACATTGCTGTTAGAGCAAAGGTGGCCGTTCAGAGGAGACCACGCTATTCAGGCTGTCCACCCTGTCAGCCAAGGGAGCTTGCACCGTGTGACTCACTCTGGGCAAAGAGTGGGCTCTGTGCTGCTCCCTGGCCACTGGGGCTGCTCCTCCATGTGGCAATTGGGCTCTTGGCCCTGAGCCCCTCCTGCAAGCTGTTGCTGCTCCCCCAGCTCCAGAGGAGATGGGAAGAGATGGCAGCTGAGACAAGTGAAGTTTTCATGGTTTCTTTATCCTTTCCCACACCGGAAACCTTATTCTGTAAGAATATAAGATGATTGGGGGAAAGTAAATAAAATAATTAATAGACAGGATGCCACAAATAGAATTAAATCTAAATCACAAGTTCAAGTAAATAATAATGATAAAAATAAAAGAATATCAAGCTACTGTATTGAGATTTTTTTATTATTATTATTTTTTTTTTTTTTTAGATAACCTGTTTGTCCCATTAGTATTATAGGTACATTATTGATGCTGAAGAAGCATGTACCCAAAGAGTGTCCACAAGACATCCTTGAGCTCCTGGTTCCTCATGCTGTAGATGACAGGGTTCACTGCTTGAGGCACCACCGAGTACAGAAATGACACCACCAGATCCAGGGATGGGGAAGAAATGGAGGCGGGCTTCAGGTAGGCAAACATGGCAGTACTGAGAGTCAGAGAGAAAACGGCTAGGTGAGGGAAGCATGTCGAGAAGGCTTTGTGCCGGCCCTGCTCAGAGGGCATCCTCAGCACTGCCCTGAAGACCTGCACATAAGAAAATGAAATGAAAATAAAACATGCAAATGCTAAACAGAGACTAACTGCAAGAAGGACAACCTCCCTGAAGCATGACTCTGAGCAAGATAGCTTGAGGATCTGGGGGATTTCACAGAAGAACTGCTCCACAGCATTGCCTTGGCAGAGGGGCAGGGAAAATGTAGTGGCTGTGTGCAGGACAGAATAGAGAAAGCCACTGGCCCAGGCAGCTGCTGCCATCTGGGCACAAGCTCTGCTGCCCAGGAGGCTCCCGTAGTGCAGGGGCTTGCAGATGGCAACGTAGCGGTCGTAGGCCATGACGGTGAGAAGGCAGTACTCTGCTCCAACCAAGAAGAATAAAAAGAAGACCTGTGCAGCACAGCCTTGATAGGAGATGGTCCTGGTGTCCCAGAGGGCATTGGCCATGGCTTTGGGCAGAGTTATGGAGATGGATCCCAGGTCGAGGAGGGCGAGGTTGAGGAGGAAGAAGTACATGGGGGTGTGCAGGCAGTGGTCACAGGCTACGGCGCTGAGGATGAGGCCGTTGCCCAGGAGGGCAGCCAGGTAGATGCCCAGGAAGATCCCAAAGTGCAGGAGCTGCAGCTCGCGCGTGTCTGCGAATGCCAGCAGGAGGAACTCACTCACAGAGCTGCTGTTGGGCATTTGCTGCCCTTCATCAAGGGCACTGCAGAGAAGAAAAAATACAGACTGTTAGGGGAAATTTCCCTGAGCAATACTCATTGCTTTTCTCATTGAAGCATTCACATTGTTTTTCTTTCTAGGGGACCTTTGTGTCTGTCCCTGGTTGTAGCCCTGCTTTGTGCTTGCTGAGTGTCCTGTACACAGCACCCACCTCTGCCCATCAGCCCCTCGATGGGCCACCTCTGCTCCACTGCAGTGGTAAATGTCGATGTTGTGGGGGCAAACTTTAGCCAGAAGTCCCATCCAGGAGAGCTGCTCTGTCAGTCCCCTGGTGCCCAGCTGCTGGCTGCTTGCAGCACTCAGGTGGGGCATGGCTGCACTCAGAGGTTGTGCTAAAAAATCACATCTCCATGTCTGCAGGCCCTAAACAAGAGCACAGGAAAAACCCTGGCACGGTCTGTAAGCAGAGAGAAGGAAAGGGATATGCTCAGGTTCTTCACTAACCTGTTTGTGCCTCAGTTCAATGCAGTAGGAATCTCAGTCACCTGTGCAAATCCAACCACTCTATTAACACAGTGCCTGTCCCAGAATCAGAGCGGGAAAAGCAGCTAGAGACTGCAGAAAGTGCCTTCTCTTTGTGGGCAGCCCCTGCCCTGCCCTTCCTCTGTCCAAGCCATTGGGCAACTCCCCTGGCAGGCTGAGTGCTGAGCCTGGCAGGCGGCAGACACCCTGCCCCAGCACACAGCCCCTGGGGCACAGCACGGACCCTGCTCTGCACCACAGCCCTGGGCACCCCTGCAGCTGCCCTGCAGCACCTTCTCCTCCACACCGCACAAGCCACGAGAGACATCCTGGCAGCTCCTGGCCAGGCAGAGACATCCCGCATCCAGAAGCCTTTTCCAGGAACCTCCCCTGCACTGTCCTGCAGCCAGAGACTTACCGTGGGCAGAGCTGTGAAGGTTTCTCCTGCACTGAGCTCTCCTCTGCCGGCACCCTCCAGGCTGCCTGGAATCCCTTTCTGCCTGGGTGCCTGTGGTCAGAGCCCCCAGCCCTGCTGCGCTGTGCAGAGGAGCTGCTCCTGGGCACAGCTGTCTCTCTGCACCAGGGCCCTCTTGCCAGGAGCTCTCCCTGTCCCAGGAGCCCGGCCCAGCTCAGCAGCACAGGCCCAGCCCAAGGCATTGCAATCACCCCTCTGGGGGCTTTGGTGATGAGCCCACAAACCTCAGGCACTGAGAGACAATTGAAAACATCTCTCCAGAAGTCCAAGTCACGTTCAAGTTTCCTGCAGTGTCCCCCTGAGGGCCAGCACTGACACAGCCTCCCTTGGAGCTCATTAGAGCAGAACACTGGAGGCACTGAGGACAAGGAGACAAAGGCAATGTGAAGGTGACACTGATGTGTGTCACCAAGCACCAGGGCCAGGCCTTGACCTCCAGCCCCTGTGAAGGGAGATCCTTTCCCTTCACACCTTGCTCAGGGCTCTTCAAGGGGCAGCAGGAGATATTGAGGTGAATGGCCAAGTGCAGGAGAGTGGTACGACCCCTGCCTGGTTCACGGGTGGAGGCGAGGAGGCAATGAGGCCCTGGTGTTTTAACAGTAAACTGTCTCCTCATAGGCCTCAGTGGCAGAGACAACAGCCATAGCCATGGGCACAAAGCCCTGGGTCCTGTTGGGACTTTCAGCCTTGCCATGGCCCTTACTCCTCTCCGAATCAGGATATCCTAGGGACTCCCAGACATGTACCTCTTTACCGGCTGGCTGTAGACACTTGTCCACGTGGTGTCACACCAGATGTGAACTGAGTCTGATAACTCAGATCATCTTGGTGGCCATGCTCCTCGTAAGGCAACTCTGTAGGAATCTGGCCTGGTTCCTAGTGAGCAGGCACCACTGCTTATATGGCATCCCTCGTGGTGCCCAGGCCCTCCTCCTCCTGGGCACTGCTCACTCAGTAAGGTCCCAGTCTGCCCTGATGTGTGGGGTTCCTCTTCCACTGGTTCAGGACTAGGCTCTTCACTTTTTAAGGTTCAAGTTGTTCCTTTAGGCAAAATCCTGTAGTTTCTCAAGATTCCCTTGGACAGATGCTCCATTCTGTCAGCTGTTCATGTCTTCAGGCAGTTGGTTCAACCTTCGTGTGATTGTGCTATCCCTGACAAGACAGCAGCATCAGGAGTTACAGGAACATTTGGATAATAGAGGAGTAACCAGTTGAATGGAATTGCAGCACAGAGTCACAGATGGGTAGGGGATGGAAGGCTGCCAAGTTCCACCTCTTCTGTGCTTCCTTCTCATGCATGCTGTCAGTTTGTCTGGAGCTGTGCCCTGAATGTTCTGGGACTGTGCAGGTAAAAATTAAAAGGACCAGAGCCCAGCTGGAGTTCAATCTGTCTATTACTGTCAAAGACAATAAAAAACTGTTGATATAAACACTTTAAATAAAGGAGGATTAAGGAGAATCATCATTCTTTATTGGATGTGGTGGGAAACCTGGTGACAAGAGATGAGGTAAAGGCAGAGGTACTTAATGCCTTCTCTGCCTCAGGCTCTAGCAGCACAACCAGTTATTCCCCCAAACATTTCTTCCTCCTCATGGCCTGTGCCAACCTTCTAGGGTGGTCTGTGTCTTTTTTTTTTTCTCTCCTGCTCTTTCCTACTATCAAAGAAAGCTCCATCAGGGTGGAAACCACTTGTGAAGTAGGCATCCCAACCCATCAGGCTCCTTGCAGCCTGGCAGCCAACCAGACACAAGTCACCTCAGCAGCATCTTCCAAGCCATGGGCCTGCTGCTGGCCTTGCAGCTTCTTGGCTACACACAGCCAAGCCTTGTGCCTGCTGCTGTCCAGTCATGGACTCAAGCAGAAGGGACAGGACAACCCATCTGGGGGCCTTCTTTCTGTCTGGGTCCTCCTGGGTCTGGAGGCAGAGGGGATCCCACAGTCAGCATGCCAGCCAGGTGCCTTCTGCTGGCCTAGCAGGGCCACTGGCAGATGTCAGCCCAAAAGTCCAGATCCCAGGGAGAAGGCAAGGGTGACCTGCCAGCTACAGACAGAAGTGACCTCACAGTCCCTTTCCGTGACACATTCCTGCTGCTGCCCTATCCACTGCAGAGGCAGAAGTGACATCACAGTCCCTGCCACAGTCACATTCCTCTTGCTGGGCCATGAGATCCTGAGGTACAGCTGACCTCTCTCTACTCCCCTAGGCACCTGGTTTTCACTTTCTGGGTTAGAGATTAAGCAAAGTTTTAGTGGGAGTGTTTGTTGCTCTGCTTGTGGTGTCAGGTCTCTGGTTAGGGAATGGGCAAGCATTATTGTTTAGGTTTGTTTTTTTTTAAGTCTCCCAAGGAGTCTAGGGTTAAATAGAGAATTTTCACGCTAGTGTTAAGGGAAGGCATTAGGGTTATCAAGAGAAAAAAAAAACTGATTCCTTTCAGTGTATTGTAGTAACATTTAGGTTTAGGGATGTAAATTACTGGCTCAAGTAAGGTAAGGGCCATATGTGACTGTTTTAAGTCAGTGTTACCACAGCATCCACATTACATGAATCCTCTTACATCTATGAAATCATAAGTTTCTGCTGGCCAAGCTCTTCTTCCCACCCTGAAATCTCATCTCTCTCTTGTCCAGGCTGCTTCTGACTTCCCCATATCTTATTGGGATCAGCTTTCTGATGACATTCATGAGTTCAGTGTATCTATCTCACCTCTGTTGGCTCCTCCATTCCTGAGAAGGAAGTGGCGTTGTAGTCAGGAGGGAAAAGGACACAAAGGTCTTTAGGATCATCCTGCACAATGTGCCTGGAACCTCCCCAAAGTCACACTTCCTGTCTATAATTTTTGTTTCACAAATGGCTTCTGTGGATCCAGGGTTATTTTTTTCTCATGCATGTTTCAATTTTGGATATGCAGAGATGGACTAAGGAAATCCAAGGCACAGATGTAACTGATCTGTTGTGGTTTAGCCCAGCCGGCAGCTAAATGAGGAGGATGTAGTGCTAAATGCTAAATCCTGCTAAATGAAGAGCCCAGCTTCAATGTGGAGGAAAAGCAGAGATGTGGCTGAGGGACTCGATGTTTTTTTTTCTACAGTACACTGTACCAAAAAATTCTCCTAGGCCTCTGTATTCAGTAAAAGAGATCAAGGATGAGAAGAGCATGTACTAAGAGGAATGCCATGAAAAGCCACCAAGACAAGGGCCATTTTCTGCCCCTGCAGGGGACTAATGCTGGGCAAGGCCCAGCTTGGGAAGCAGCCCTGTCGGAGGTTCTTGGTGGGCAGAGCTGGGCAGGTGGCAGCCATGTGCCCTGGGAGCACAGGAGGGAAGGCTGAGGGGCACCTCACTGCAGCCTGTCAGGAGCTGCAAGGCGCTCATGAAGTGTCCAGGGCCAGGCTCTGCCCCATGGCCATGAGCCCTGCCTGCCCTCCTCCTGCCAAACTGCGTGAGCTGGCTGCAGCAGAGGGGACCCCCAACCAGCCCTTGCATGGGGCTCTGCAACCTGCCTGGCCCCAGCCCTCTCCAGCGCCCTCCTTGCTGCTCTCTGATGCACGCCAACACCTCCTCATGTGTGCCCGCAAGCACATGTGCTGAGGGCCAGTGCGGCTGCTGCAGGGGCAGGGAGCTCAGCATGGCCCTTGCAGCCCCCTGCCCTGGGCCCGCCTCTCCCCTTGGCCTCAGCCCCAGCCCCAGCCTTGCCTCTGCTGGCAGGAGCGCTCTTGGCATGCGCTTCCTGGCCTCCCCTCACCTGCTCACAGCTGCTGCCCACTCAGGCTGCTGCCACAAACGTGTCCTCACCAGCAGCACCACCCCTTGAGATGCTTCTCCTGGTGTTTCTGAACAATTGAGTTTACTGGACTGTGTTTATTAAATGGCCTGGCACATCACACCCACAAATGTGTCAGGCTCTACTGGATACCAGTGCACAGTGTACCCTAATGCCATCAAGACTTAAAGAGGTAGAACTCACCTGTATTTCTGGAGTGACAGGGGGATCCCAGCAGTTAACTGTACTGGAGGCTGAAGGGAGTCTAACTGGGAAGGAATGGCAAAAGCACCCCATTGGGACTGGTCTGGAGGCTATGTGCATCCTCGGCATAGACTGCTTCAGGAGAGGGTACTTCAAAGCTCCAAGAGGGCACTACTGCTGGGGCTTTGGCATAGCAGCCTTGGGGATTGGGGACATTAAACAGTTATCTACCTTGCTAGGCCTTCCACAGAATCCTTCTGTTGTGGGTTTGCTGAGGGTTGAAGAACAGCAGGTGCCAATGGCTACCATGGTGGCGCACCTGAGGCAGCATCGTGCTAACCAAGACTCCCTGATTGCCATCCATGAGCTGGTTCATTGACTGGAGAGCCAAGGTGTAGCTGTAGAACTTGGTAGCATGGTTTAGTGATGGACTTGTCAGCACTAAGGTAAAGATGCATGACCTGGTTTACATGTCCTTGAGTAGTGTCAGGCACAATGCAATTCTTTTTGCCTTCTGCATCTATAGCACAGGAAGCATGACTTTGCCCTACTCTATTGACTGGGCAGGTCTTTTCACATTACTCAGTTTAGCTTTCTGTGGCTGGAAGGGGACGATTTCCCGAAAGAGGCCAAGTTCATGGGTACAGCTACAGTCACTTGAAGATATATTTTCTTTCCTTTTCTTCCAGAGTTTTCCACAGAAGACCCAAGAGACACCTTTGATGTCCAGGTGTCTACTAAGATTTAAGCTGAATTTCTCAGATTCCAACGGTTATTTCAATTATACTATTTTATTTTAAATTTCAATTTTATTTTATTTTATTTTATTTTATTTTATTTTATTTTATTTTATTTTATTTTATTTTATTTTATTTATTTTAATTTATTTTATTATTTATTTTGTTCCCAAGGAACACCTGACTTCTCTATAAAGGGTTTTACGTGCTGGGCTGGGCTGCAGTTACAGGGACAAAGACCACTGCTGGCAGTGGAGGTGTCAGACCTCCAGACTCTGCTTTTGCTCCTGATGGAGGTCTCCAAAGAAGTCACCCTGGATGAACAGCAATAGGAGAATAATGCTCAAAACTGAAATGCAGCAAAATTCAGACTTTGAAACAAGAAGTTTTTTATTAGGTGCTTTTTGAAATCTTCTTCCTTAACTACATCATGCAAGCTCTGCAATTAGCTGAACAAATCTTGAAGTCTTTAAGAAAACTGTGGTAGAGATGTTAGGAGTTTCTTCATTTTAATGAGGTCCATGGTGTATTTTGGTGCTCAGTCTATGAAGCTCGGGTACTGAGAGGAGAGTGATGTTACCCCTTGAGCAAGTCAAGTCAGGAGGCACAAAAGTTGAAGTGACTTGGAGTATTAATGGGCCCCACTGAGAGCTGTTAATAATGAAGCCTCCAGAGGGCCTTGTTAGGGCAGATAATTGGAGGCCATGATTACAGACAGGCAAAGCACTGTGCTGAGAAATGTCTTGGTTGGTTTTAGTGAAGCAGAAGAGCCAAGGCCTGCCACCAGCTACTGGAGGGGAGATCTTGTTCCCCATGTCTGGCTCAGGGCTCTTCCTGGCGATCTGTGGGATGTTCTGGGCAGTGTGAAGCCATGAGAAGAACAGTGGTATGACACCTCCCATCCTCTGCAAGGGTTGCAAGGAAGGAAGGAGGCCCCACTGCAATGACTACATCTCATCACCTCATAAGCTCTAGACAAGGGGACAAAATCTTCAGGGCTGTTGGGGCCTTCCATTCTCACCAGCACCCTCTGCCTTTTCCTCACTGCTGTCCCACACTTTGCCCTATTTCCTTGAAGTCTGCAGACACCCATGTCTGTTCACCACCTTGCTCTCATCCCAGCATTTCCATCATTTCACCAATCTCTCATCAACCTTCACCAGGTATTCCTTGAAACACAAAGACAGGGTTTGATCACAGACACTCTTTGGCTGACCTCTGGCACAACAGCACGACCCTTTGAGGGACATTTTTTCCTCATTGTGGCCAGTGCCAACCTTCCACATTGCATTTTGTGGCAGTTTTTTCTCTCCTGCTCTTTCCTGCTACCAAACAAAGCTCCATCAGGGTGGAAACCACTCCTGAAGCAGGCATCCCAACCCATCAGGCTTTTTGCGGCCTGGCAGCCAACCAGACACAAGTCACCTCAGCAGCATCTCCCAAGCCATGGGCCTGCTGCTGGCCTTGCAGCTTCTTGGCTAGACACAGTCAAGCCTTGTGCCTCCTGCTGTTCAGTCGTGGACTCAAGCAGAAGAGATAGGACAACCACCAGCACCACCAGGTTTTTTTCTATGAATGTTCATTATTTATTTTCACAGTTTTCTGTTGACAACACCATGGACAAGTGCAATAAACCAAATTATGCTTTCTTGATGAATAGTTTTATGCACACACTTACCAAAATACATTTCCCAGCAATGCTAATGTTTCTTCTTTTTTTTTTTTTTCTTCTCCACTTATTCTATCCTTGAAGAGCACTGTGAAGGAAAGAGTCACTGAATTAAAGAATAATGCATGTGTAAAACATTGAGACTGAGAAATGTGCTCTAGGCCATCATGAAGGGATAACAGAGAACGTCAACAGTGTTGGCCCAAGTGCCCATCAGTGAGGGATTCTGCTGGTATCTGGCTGGCAGGAGGATTTTGTACCACTAATATCCAGCCACCTTCACCCCCAAAACATCATCCACCTCTTCAGTCCAAATATCACCAATCTGGCTAAAGAGAAACTCCAGGAGACCATGGCAAAGGCCTTGCTAAAGTGCAGGTTCACCACGTTCCCTTCTTTCCCCTCCCCTTCTGCTTTACCGTTCCTTTGTTTCCTCCAAGTGTCTGAAGATGGCTGTGGCAGGACTTTCCCTATCACATTCCCAGGGTTAGAGGTAACAATTGCAGCTCTGCCAATCCTTTTTCTTGCCCTTCTTGAAGATGCATTTGATGCCCACGTTTTTCAAGTCCCCAGAAATCCCGCTCATCCAAACGCTTGACAGCCTGGTCCAGAAAGGCAGGGTAGTGTGACATAACAGAGAGGGGCATCTGCAATGAACCTATGCAAGAGGGGTTCCAGGAATCTCTCAGAGACACTTGGGGTTGTTCCTGTTTGTTCACACAGGGCAATGGCAGGCCTCTGTGAGGTGTCCACATCTGAGCAGACCTCTTACACACAGGCCTTTAGAGAGAGCTCCTGCAGCCACTGCCAGAGGCTGGGAGGCACGTCACGTGCCTCACCCTGCTCTGCCCTCCTCTGAGATACCCCAAGGCATGAGGAATGGGCACAGGACCTCGGTTCAAGGAAGCACATCCCAGAGCTGCCTTCAGGTGGCTTCCCAGGGGACGTTACTTGGCCTTGTGACACTATCTGCACCGCTGGCCTTCATGAGACTTGTAGGAATAGCTGATGGCCTTTGTGCTCCTTCGTGTTCATCTCTCCACACGCATATGATGTGCCTGCTGACACCAGCATTGGGTTTCTCTTTCCACGTCTCCCATGCACATACAGCACGCCCTGCTCTTCTGGGAAATCCTATCCCCCAAGGAGCAATGGGCAATGGCCTGGCCAGCTATTGCTGAACTTCCTGCCCATATACCCCACAGCTCTGAGCTTGTGATGGCGCTCTCCAGAGTATGAAAAATTATCGAAAAGAAAACCATATTCCAGCAATGCATTATGAGTCATATGTAGAAGACAATGGGCTTTTTTTTTTTTTTTTTTTTTTTTTTTTTTTTTTTTTTTTAAGATATCTGGTCATCAGTTTCCTCAAGGCTTCCTTGAGCTCCTGGTTCCTCATGCTGTAGATGATAGGGTTCACTGCTGGAGGCACCACCGAGTACAGAAATGACACCACCAGGTCAAGGGATGGCGAAGAGATTGAGTTGGGATTCAGGTAGGCAAACAGGACAGTGCTGACAAACATGGAGACCACGGCCAGGTGAGGGAGGCACATGGAAAAGGCTTTGTGCTGGCCCTGCTCAGAGGGCATCCTCAGCACTGCCCTGAAGATCTGCACATAGGATAACACAATGAAAATAAAACAACCAAAGACTAAGGAAAAACTGAAAACAAGTAGCTCAAATTCTCTCAGGTAGGCATCTGAGCAGGAGAGCTTGAGGATCTGGGGGATTTCACAGAAGAACTGGCTGAGAGAATTGCCATGGCAGAGGGGCAGGGAAAATGTGTTGGCCGTGTGCAGGACAGCATAGAGAAAGCCACTGGCCCAGGCAGCTGCTGCCATCTGGGCACAAGCTCTGCTGCCCAGGAGGCTCCCGTAGTGCAGGGGCTTGCAGATGGCAACGTAGCAGTCGTAGGCCATGACGGTGAGAATTGAAAACTCTGAACCAAAGAAGAAGACAAAAAAGAGGACTTGTGCAGCACAGCCTTGATAGGAGATGGTCCTGGTGTCCCAGAGGGAATTGGCCATGGCTTTGGGGACAGTGATGGAGATGCATCCCAGGTCGAGGAGGGCGAGGTTGAGGAGGAAGAAGTACATGGGGGTGTGCAGGAGGTGGTCACAGGCTACGGCGGTGAGGATGAGGCCATTGCCCAGGAGGGCAGCCAGGTAGATGCCCAGGAAGATCCCAAAGTGCAGGAGCTGCAGCTCGCGCGTGTCTGCGAATGCCAGCAGGAGGAACTCGCTCACAGAGCTGCTGTTGGGCATTTTCTGACATTGAACACAGTTGTCTGTTGAAAAAGAGAAGGCAGAAGAAAGTTAGAAGAGACTTCTCTGAGGAAAACATATTGAAAGTCTTAGAGCACTCTCATCCCAAACCTCTCTCTTTGCAGGAGAATCTTTCTGCAGCTCTACCGCTTGAGTCCTGGATGATTCTTTCTGAGGCTGGCACTGGGAGCAGGGATTCCTGTGGGCTCCAGAGGAGTCCTTCCTGCCGTGAAGCATTCGGGAAGCAGGAACAAGGGGGAAACTGAAGTTCAGTCCACTTATAAGATCCATGAACTTTGCAGTGTTGTTGCAAAGAACACCTCCCTCCAGTACAGAGCAAAGCAGATTTTCTTATGCTTAGTACAACAAGCACTCTCTACTGTTTGCCAATATGTAGAGACAGCTTAAAGCAGAGAAGCCCCAGTCCCAGTGCAGATGGACAGAATCCTCACCTTGTCTGCAAGTGCATGAGCAGGATCTCAGCTTCTCCCTCTTCGCAAAGGCTGCAGAGGCCTCACTCCAGCTGCCCACAGACAGCCAGGCAGCAGCACGGACATGGCCTTTGTGCAGAGGTGTCTTCTCCTTGGGGCACCTGGACAACACAAGGATGCCAAGAGAGAGCTGCATCCTGCTGGAGAGCAGCCTGCAGCCCAGGAGGATGCCCCTCAAACAGCTGAATACTTGAAAGCTGGGCTGTCCCAGCATCCTGGCTGCAGTGTCTGGAGGAGGTTTAGCGCTTGTCTCTTGGCTGTCCAGGGGCAGCTGGGTTATGGCTCTCCATGGACTTTCTGCCAGACGTCCTCACCTCACAGTGCAATCCAGCAGGACTCTCAAAGCCTACTGCATTGCCCACTGCCCTCCCAGAAACAAGACCCAGGAGGAGACCCTTCCAGGACCTGCAGCTGCATGGACCCACAGCCAGACACTTACCTTGTCAAAGGCTGTGCAGATTTCTCCTGCAGGCAGCTCTCAGCATCCTCCCACTCACAACTGCCTCCAAGCCCTCTCTCCTTCTTTCCTCTCCCCGTGCCAGCTGCAGTCAGATTGCAGAGCTGTCTCTCTGCACCAGGGCCCTCTTGCCAGAAGCTTTCTCTGTCCCAGGAGCCCGGCCCAGCTCAGCAGCACAGGCCCAGCCCAAGACATTGCAATCACCCCCGCTGGGGGCTTTGGTGATAACCCAACAAACCTCAGACACTGAGAGACAATGAAGAAATCTCTCAAGAAGTCCAAGTCAGAGGCAAGTTTCCTGCAGTGTCCCCCTGAGGGCCAGCACTGACACAGCCTCCCTTGGAGCTCGTTAGAGCAGAACACTGGAGGCACTGAGGACAAGGAGACAAAGACAGTGTGAAGGTGACACTGATGTGTGGACAAACTGGATGCGTGTCACCAAGCACGAGGGCCAGGCCTTGACCTCCAGCCCCTGGGAAGGGAGATCCTTTCCCTTCACACCTTGCTCCGGGCAGTAGGAGATGGGGATGTGCAGGAGAATGGTATGACCCCTGCCTGGTTCATCGGGGGATTGAGGAGGCTCTGGTACTTTAGCAATGAGCTGTCTCCTCATAGGCGTCAGTGACAGAGACAACAACACCAGCCATGGACACAAAAATCTCAGTTTGTTGGGACTTTCAGCCTTGCCTATGTCCTTGCTCCTCTGATGACCAGAGTATCTTAGCGTCTTCCAGACCTGCACCTCTTTCCCTTGTTAAAAATGTCTCAGTCTTCAAAATAGGATTAAATAAAAAAATAGGATTTATTAAAAGAATAGAGGTAAGCAAACAGCGCTGGGTGCACCGGGAGTCTCCGCTCCACCAGGACGCACCCCAGCCACATCAAGTAGCCGATTTTTATACTCCTAGACTAATACATATTCATTACTACTTCTAAAAAAAATAGGTTATTCTAATTAGCTTCCGGGGTCCAGTCCCTCCTACTGGAGCATGCGCATCAGTCTCCGGTGGTCCCTCTGGGGGTCTTTCATGCTGAAGGCTAGTAGTCTTCCTCTCCAAGTTTTTTTCTTGTCCTTCCCCTTTGTACTCCTTTGGCACCGTGTCAAGTTTATACAGCATCCCCTGCAGGTCTTGTCTCCTAGCCGTCCTTCAGCTTCCTTTTTTTCTTCTTCTTAATCTCTTGGACGCCTGGCCAGATATCAGAGGCCTGCATAGTGTTCCATAACAGTCACTAGTTGTTATCAGCTATTCTGAGGCTCCCAGACATCAAAGAAGTCATACAAACACAAATAGCTTTCTTATTGACACTTCACAAGTGATTAAAACATTCCCTACCAGCTATTTACAGGGACAGTCACACCTATAGCCGTATTAAGTTAATTTCGAAGAAGACAAAACAACAGGAAAAAGGCTGTAACTGCTAGAAATAGAAATCCGGAATAACAAAAGCAAACAAGCTCAAGAATTTGAGGAGTATTTTCTGAAGACTTGATAAATTGACTAGAATGAGGGGGAGACTGGGACACACTGCATCTGTGGTTCAGGAATCTGGCTGCCATTGCAGGGCCCCGAAGCAGACAGAAGCAGACAGGACTTTTCTTTATGGACACGAATTGTTAAAATATTCCTCACACCCTGTTGCCTGTAGACTGGGAAACTGGGTCCCAGTCTGCCCTGATGTGTGGGGTTACTCTTCCTCTGGTGTAGGACGAAGCTCTTCTCATGGTAAATGTCAAGAGGTTTCTGTTGGCAAAATCCTGCAGTTTCTCAAGGTCCTACCACACTGATGCTCCATTCTGTCAGCAGTTCATGTCTGCAGGCAGATGGTTCAACTTTCGTGTTATTGTGCTATCTGTGACAAGACAGCAGCATCAGGAGTTGCAGGAAAGTTTGGGTAACACAGGAGTAACCAGTTGAATGGAATTGTTGCACAGTCACAGAAGGGCAGGGGATGGAAGGCTGCCAGGTTCCACCGCTTCCCTGCTTCGTTTTCATGCATGCTGTCAGTTTGTCTGGAGCTGTGTCCTGAATGTTCTGGGGTTGTGCAGCTCAAAATTAGAAGAACCAAAGCCCAGCTGGTGCTAAATCTGTCTATTACTGTCAAAGACAATAAAAAACTGTTTATATAAATACTTTAAATAAAGGAGGATTAAGGAGAATCATCATTCTTATTAGATGTTGGGAAAATCTGGTGCTGATCTGGAGATAAGGTAGAGGCTGAGGTACTTATGCGGGCCCATGAAGACCCATACTGGGGCCTTCTTTCTGTCTGGGCCCTCCTGGGTATGGAGGCAGAGGGGATCCCACAGTCAGCATGCCAGCCAGGTGCCTTCTGCTGGCCTTCCAGGGCCACTGGCAGATGTCAGCCCAGAAGTACAGAAGTACAGTTCTTCCAGGGAGAAGGCAAGGGTGACCTGCCAGCTACAGACAGAAGTGACCTCACAGTCCCTTTCTGTGACACATTCCTGCTGCTGCCCTATGAACCGCAGAGACAGAAGTGGCCTCACAGTCCCTGCCACAGTCACATTCCTGCTGCTGGGGCAGGAGATCCTGAGGCAGAGCTGACCTCTCTCTAGCCCCCTAGGCACCTGGTTTTCAGTGGCCCCGAGCCCTGCCTGCCCTCCTCCTGCCACGCTCCATCAGGCGGCTGCAGCAGAGGGGACCCACAGCCAGCCCCTGGCTGGGCTCTGCCACCCGCCTCTCCAGTGCCATCCCTGCTGCCTTGGGGTGCTCTGTGAGGCGCTGGGTGACCTCACAAGGCCTGCTGGCCAGCACATCTCCTGCGAGGCAAGCAGGCCACACAGCGGCAGAGACCTCACCACATCCCTTCCATTCCCCTCTCTCCCCTCATCCCCGGCCTTGTCTCTGCTGGCACGAGCAGCCTTGGGAGGCACTTCCTGGCCTCCCCTCGATCCCAAGATCAAAGGTAAAATGGTCTCTTCCTTGACAGAGCAATGGCTTCAAATTTGAAAAGCTTCATTAGCAGATAGGTGAAACCTTTACTAGGTTTTGTTAGAGAGAAGGAAGTTTAGAAACATTCATCCCTGATGTTACTTTAGTCACTAATTAGTCAGCTTTATCTATAAGAGCCTACAGACTTGTATCTCAGCCTGAGGGCAAGGTGACCCAGGCCTAGAGCATGTGTCAGAAGATGAGGTGAGGAACTCATGCTATGCATATATCCTTGGATGTGTAACCAGCTAAGCTTTGTATGCATGCCTAAGATGAAAGAATAAGAGAAGAAAGATTTCGATGGCTTGAGCATGGACAAGAACTGGATTCAACTAACGAACATAGTGAGGAAGACTACCGATGACCACCAGAGACCCCCGAGAGACAGTGGAAACAAATGTGCATGTGTCAGCAACACTTACTGATTTTCATGAGTTACAGGAAGTAGTATGAATATGTTTTGGGGAAATCTGATTAACATGTATGTTTTGCTTGTATATAACCCCTAGAGCTCAAACAGTTCCGTAAGCACTGGAGTGATGCCCTGTGTGTCCAGCACCTCCGTAAAAGAACGCCTGCTTTCTAAAACTCCAAACTGAGTCTTAGAGAGTTCCTTTGACTGGCTTTTACAGTATCACCCTCGCCTCCTGCCAGCTGCTGCCCACTCAGGCTCCTCGTACAAACGTGGCCCCGCACCAACACCACTGCTCGTGCTGCCTTTGCTGCCTCGCCCTGTCCTCTCCCTCGAACCCTTGTCTCTGCCGGGACCACGTTCCACACCCAAATGCATCCCTTTGCTGTGGTCACCCTCTCCTCTGCCCAGTGGGATGGCAGAGCCAGGGCAGGCCATGGTAGAGTTAGGCCCTGTAGTGCCCATGCAGAGCACTTGTGGCAAAGTGGGAGCTGAGATTGGGTTCTGTGGTGCAGAGGAGGCCCCATGCAGAAAGATGAGGTTAAACAGCAACTTGCGGGGGGGGAGGGAGGGGGTGTCCATCGTGTTTTGGCATGGGAGGCTTCTGGCCACGAAGGGGCAAGGGATGGGTTGACACAACTTCTCTGGGCAACCTGTTCCATTGACCAGCACCCCCAAAGGAAAGAATGTCTTCCTTATACCTAATTTTAAAGCACCCTCTTTTAGGCCCCCTTTAGGTACTGGAAGGCTGCTATAGGGTCTCTCCAGGCTGAAGAGAACCAGCTTTCTCAGCCAGTCTTCATTGAAAAGATGCCCCAGCCTCTCTATCCTGTTTTGGGCCTCTTCTAGACTACTTCTAATAATTCCATGTCCTTCTTGAGTTTGGGGCCCCAGAGCTGAATGCAGTACTGAAAAGCAGAGCCGAGGGAGAGAATCAACTCTGTCAACCTTTGGGCCAAACTTGATTGATGCCACCCAGAATACAGTTGGCTTTCTGGGCTGCAAACTCACATTGCCAGCACAGGTTGAGCTTCTCATCCACCAGCACCCCAGCTCCTTCTCCTCAGAGCTGCTCTCTACCCATTCTCCACCCAGCCGGTATTTGTGCTTGGGATTGCCCCAGTCCAGCTGCAGGACCTTGCACTTGGCCTTTGTGCACCTCATGAGGTTCCCACAGGAAAATCTCTCAAGCCTGTCCAGGTCCATCTGCATATCATCCCTTCCCTCCAGTGTATTGACTGCACCACCCAGCTTGATGTCATCCGCATACTCACTGAGACTGCACTCAGTCACACTGTCCATGTAACTGACAAAGTGTTCAACAGTGCTGGTCCCAATACTGACCCCTGAGGAACACCACTCTTTACTGACCTCCACTTGGACATTGAGCTTGGGCTCTCCAGCTCCTTGAGGGTGACCATGCAGACAATTCCTCACCCACCAGGTGATCCATCCATCACGTCCATGTCTCTCCAACTGAGAGACAAGGCTATCATGTGGGACAGCGTCAAATGATTTGCACAAGTCAAAATGCATGACGTGAGTTGCTCTTCCCCTCGCCACCAATGCTGTAAGCCCATCGTAGAAGGCCACCAGGTTTGTCAGGCACAATCTGCCCTGTGTGAAGCCATGTTGGCTGTCACCAACAGCCACCAGGTTGCTGTCACCACCAGTCCAAAAGGCAGAGTAGCGTGATAAGTCAGAGAGAGGCATTTGCAATGAACCTGTGCAAGGAGGGTGACAAAAATCTCATGGCAACACTGGGGGTAATTACTGGAGTTCTACACAGAGAAATGTCAAGGCTCTGTGAGGTGCCCACATCTGAGCTGGCCTCGTGCACTGCTCATCCACACTGGGCTGTACAGAGACGCGAGTCCCTGCCTTACACACACACAGTGCACCACAGCACTTGCCGGGTCCCTATGGCTCCTGCAGCCACTGCCAGAGGCTGGGAGGCACCTCAGCCCTGTGGTGGGTGCATCGCCCTGCTCTGTCCTCCTCTGAGATGCCCCACAGCATGAGGAATGGGCACAGGGACCTTGAGGGTTCAAGGAAACACATCGCAGAGCTGCATTCAGCTCTTGCACTTTGGACTAGACGGTCTCTGAAGGTGCCTTCCACCTGGACTATTCTGTGCTCTTCAGGCAGATGCCCCATGGTTGTTACACTCAGGATGAAGGGACCTGAAGACACTCTGCCCCACTGGCCTTCATGACACCCCTAGGGATAGCTGATAGCCTTTGTGCTTGCTCTTCTTCCTCTCTCCATGTGTGTACGATGTGCCTGCAGGTAGCAGCAGCTGCAAAGGGTTTCTGTTCCTGTGTCTCTCCTGCACCTGGACAGGCCCTGCTCTTCTCCCAGCACATCCGATATGCCAGGGAGCCTTTGGGACTCTCGTTGAGCATGTTCTGATGTGACAGCAACTCTGAAAGACAACATGAGCCTTCAGGCGTGGCCCTTTTAGGAGGGAAATTCTGTTCTGGAGGCCAGCTGTGTCACTCATGTGCCCACTGCCTGTCCCTGCCCGCAGTCCCAGCACAGCCCCACAGCAGCACTGGCACCAAGCTACAGGAGCAGCCAGGCCTTAAACTGCCAGCAGGGCTCAGCAGGAGAGGGTGGCAGTGGCAGGAGAGCAGCTCTGCATGGACCCAGCACTGGTGCTCCCAGGCTGGACTGCCACGACTCTTTTCCCCTCCACCTCTGCACACTGTCCCTGAAGCCACAGAAAACGTCTCAGAGGAAGGATAGAAGACAAAAAGTCACTTTAATTGGTTTAAATACTCAGCAAAATGAAGAATTATATTTCCTTGTGGACAATATTTGATAAAATAAAATTGAGAAAAAAGCAGAACACCAATAACAGCACAAGAACATAAGACCCACTGGTTTCGCCTATCATGAGTAACATTACAAGTGATTTACAGAAGAAGGCGGGCATTATACTGCTCAAGAAAACCACCCAGTCATCACTTTCCACATGGCAACCTTCATCTCCTTGTTCCTCATGCTGTAGATGAAGGGGTTCACTACTGGAGGCACCACCAAGTACAGAAATGCCAGAACAACATCCAGGGAAGGGGAGGAAATTGATGGGGGCTTCAGGTGGGCAAAGATAACTGTGCTGAGAAAGAGGGAGACCACAGCCAGGTGAGGGAGGCATGTGGAAAAGGCTTTGTGCCGGCCCTGCTCAGAGGGCATCCTCAGCACAGCCCTGAAGATCTGCACATAGGACAGCACAATGAAAACAAAACAACCCCCAAATAAAAAAGCAGTAACCGTAGTAAGTTGAACTTCCCTTATGTACGAGTCTGAGCAAGAGAGCTTGAGGATTTGGGGGATTTCACAGAAGAACTGGCTGAGAGAATTGCCACAGCAGAGGGGCAGTGAAAATATGTTGGCAATGTGCAGCACAGCTTGGAGAAAGCCACTGCCCCAGGCAGCTGCTGCCATCTGGGCACAAGCTCTGCTGCCCAGGAGGCTCCCGTAGTGCAGGGGCTGGCAGATGGCAATGTAGCGGTCATAGGCCATGACAGTGAGAAGAGAAAGTTCTGCTAAATTCAAAAAGATTATAAGAAAGAGCTGTGCAACACATCCTGGATAGGGAATGGCCTTGGTGTCCCAGAGCAAATTGGCCATGGCTTTGGGCAGAGTAGTGGAGATGCAGCCCAGGTCGTTCAGGGCGAGGTTGAGGAGGAAGAAGTTCATGGGGGTGTGCAGGCGGTGGTCACAGGCTACAGCGGTGAGGATGAGGCCATTGCCCAGGATGGCAGCCAGGTAGATGCCCAGGAAGATCCCAAAGTGTAGGAGCTGCAGCTCCCGCGTTTCTGTGAATGCCAGCAGGAGGAACTCGGGGATGGAGCTGCTGTTACACATTTATTGCCCCTGGGCAAGGTAGTCTGTCCAAAAGAAGAAGTGACATTGTAAAATTTAAGGACTTCTCTGACCAAAATACTTTGCACGTCTCATAGAACAGTCACACACAACACATTCTTTCCCATTCCTTTCACAGGAGGAGCTTTCTGCAGCTGCTTGGCTTACCTCTGCTTGGTGCTCTGAGGGTGCCACAAGAAGCAGGGGGCTGTGCTGTGGGCTCTGCAGCAGTCAGTCCTGGTCTAGAGCAACAGGTAAAAGGGAACCCTGAGTGATCTGAGAAGTCCACTGAGCAAGGACATGTCCCTGTCTGCAGGAATGGGGAAGGTCAAATAACTCCTTAAGAAGCAAAATAGGTGGTGTTGGTACAGTCTGTATGCTGAGGTGTGTGAGGTGCCTCAGAGCAGCAGCAATGCTCAAGGAGCCTTAGTCTCTACTAGAGATGCTCCTACTCCATTACCATCCTTCTGCCTCAGCACATGGGCAGGAAAATGAAGCAGATTCTAAAAAGTGCACTGCCTTCAGGTAGCTCTTGCCGGGCAGTTCTGCAGTGCAGTGCCCTGGGGAGGTGTGGGGCTGTGAGCAGCCTGCCCCAGGCAGCAGGCTCTGGGCAGCAGCAGGACCCTGCCCTGCCCTGTGGTACCAGGGGGGCTCCTTCCACCCGCAGCTTCTCCCCGCAGCCCCTGGGCAGCTCCCCGGGCAGGCTGAGTGCTGAGCCTGGCAGGTAGCAGAGGCCCTGCCCCAGCACACAGCCCCTGGGGCACAGCACGGACCCTGCTCTGCACCACAGCCCTGGGCACCCCTGCCTGCACCCCCGGCTGCACTGCCTGCAGCCGGGCCCAAGAGAAGGGAGCCCTCGGGCCCTGCACGCTGACCCTGCAGCACACAAGCCCTGCATGCCCTTCAACTCCAACACCGAGCGTCCTCCTGACAGCTCCCATCAGCTGAGGGCTGGGCCAGCTCCAGGAGAGCCTGGCAGGGTGCAGCGGCATCGCCCTGCACCCAGAGACTTACCATGGGGAGGTGGCTGGCAAGATTTCTCCCTCTACCAGCTCTCCCCTGCCTTCCCCCCCACCTCAGACTGCCCTGAACCTCTCTCCCCCTTCTCTCCTCTCCCCATGCCAGCTGCAGGCAGTGCCCCCAGCAATGCTGCGCCTGGCAGAGGAGCTTGATCTGGGTGGCTGAAGCGGCTTCTCAAGTAGTCCAAGTCTGATGCAAACTCCAAAGCCTCTCACAGTGCTAACGGTCCCACTGAGGGACATTATTTATATAAATACTTCAAATAAAGGAGGATTAAGGAGAATCATCATTCTTATTAGATGTTGGGAAAATCTGGTGCTGATCTGGAGATAAGGTAGAGGCTGAGGTACTTATGCGGGCCCATGAAGACCCATACTGGGGCCTTCTTTCTGTCTGGGCCCTCCTGGGTATGGAGGCAGAGGGGATCCCACAGTCAGCATGCCAGCCAGGTGCCTTCTGCTGGCCTTCCAGGGCCACTGGCAGATGTCAGCCCAGAAGTACAGATCCCAGGGAGAAGGCAAGGGTGACCTGCCAGCTACAGACAGAAGTGACCTCACAGTCCCTTTCTGTGACACATTCCTGCTGCTGCCCTATGAACCGCAGATACAGAAGTGGCCTCACAGTCCCTGCCACAGTCACATTCCTGCTGCTGGGGCAGGAGATCCTGAGGCAGAGCTGACCTCTCTCTAGCCCCCTAGGCACCTGGTTTTCAGTGGCCCCGAGCCCTGCCTGCCCTCCTCCTGCCACGCTCCATCAGGCGGCTGCAGCAGAGGGGACCCACAGCCAGCCCCTGGCTGGGCTCTGCCACCCGCCTCTCCAGTGCTATCCCTGCTGCCTTGGGGTGCTCTGTGAGGCGCTGGGTGACCTCACAAGGCCTGCTGGCCAGCACATCTCCTGCGAGGCAAGCAGGCCATACAGCAGCAGGGACCTCACCACATCCCTTCCATTCCCCTCTCTCCCCTCATCCCCGGCCTTGTCTCTGCTGGCACGAGCAGCCTTGGGAGGCACTTCCTGGCCTCCCCTCGATCCCAAGATCAAAGGTAAAATGGTCTCTTCCTTGACAGAGCAATGGCTTCAAATTTGAAAAGCTTCATTAGCAGATAGGTGAAACCTTTACTAGGTTTTGTTAGAGAGAAGGAAGTTTAGAAACATTCACCCCCGATGTTACTTTAGTCACTAATTAGCTTTAACTATAAGAGCCTACAGACTTGTATCTCAGCCTGAAGGCAAGGTGACCCAGGCCTAGAGCATGTGTCAGAAGATGAGGTGAGGAACTCATGCTATGCATATATCCTTGGATGTGTAACCACCTAAGCTTTGTATGCATGCCTAAGATGAAAGAATAAGAGAAGAAAGATTTCGATGGCTTGAGCATGGACAAGAACTGGATTCAACTAACGAACATAGTGAGGAAGACTACCGATGACCACCAGAGACCCCTGAGAGACAGTGGAAACAAATGTGCATGTGTCAGCAACACTTACTGATTTTCATGAGTTACAGGAAGTAGTATGAATATGTTTTGGGGAAATCTGATTAACATGTATGTTTTGCTTGTATATAACCCCTAGAGCTCAAACAGTTCCGTAAGCACTGGAGTGATGCCCTGTGTGTCCAGCACCTCCGTAAAAGAACGCCTGCTTTCTAAAACTCCAAACTGAGTCTTAGAGAGTTCCTTTGACTGGCTTTTACAGTATCACCCTCGCCTCCTGCCAGCTGCTGCCCACTCAGGCTCCTCGTACAAACGTGGCCCCGCACCAACACCACTGCTCGTGCTGCCTTTGCTGCCTCGCCCTGTCCTCTCCCTCGAACCCTTGTCTCTGCCGGGACCACGTTCCACACCCAAATGCATCCCTTTGCTGTGGTCACCCTCTCCTCTGCCCAGTGGGATGGCAGAGCCAGGGCAGGCCATGGTAGAGTTAGGCCCTGTAGTGCCCATGCAGAGCACTTGTGGCAAAGTGGGAGCTGAGATTGGGTTCTGTGGTGCAGAGGAGGCCCCATGCAGAAAAGATGAGGTTAAACAGTGTCGTGGTTTAACCCGGCCGGCAGCTAAACACCACACAGCCGTTCGCTCACCCTCCCCCCTCCCTCTCTGGGACGGGGGAGAGAAATGGAAAGTGAAGCCCGTGAGTTGAGATAAAGACAGTTTAATAAGACAGGAAAATAATAATAATACTAATATTAATAATAATAATACAATGATGATAATAGTACTAATAATAATAACATGTACAAACAAGTGATGCACAATGCAATTGCTCACCACCCGCTGACCGATGCCCAGCCTAACCCCGAGCAGTCCGGCCCCCCTCCCCCGGCTAGCCACCCCTATATATTGTTTAGCATGACATCAGATGGTATGGAATACCCCTTTGGCTAGTTTGGGTCACCTGTCCTGGGTCTGTCCCCTCCCAGCTCTTGCTGCACCCCCAGCCTGCCTGTTGACAGGACAGAGCAAGCAGCTGAGACGTCCTTGGTTTAGTATAAGCACTGCTCTGCAACAATTAAAACATCGGGGTGTTATCAGCACTCTTCTCATGCTAAGCCAAAACATAGCATTCTACCAGCTACTAGGAAGAAAATTAACTCTGTTCTAACTGAAACCAGGACATCTATCCACCCCTTATTCCATACCATTTATGTCATGCTCATGTTACACTCTTTTCCATACATTCCAATTAGTCGCCATTTTCATCTAGGGTGTATAGTAGTCATGATAGTGATAACATACAGTATTATATAGTAATTAACATGGTACAATTCAATTCATGGGCTATTCTCACCCAGTATTAAATCCCCTTGAGGTACACACCGGACCTCTCCGTTCTTTTGCATCACCCACCAAGTATATCCAGGTCCCTGAGCAAAAGCAATTCCACGAATGGGTTTGCCTTTTCCTGAGGCAGGAGTAGCCCAGACCGTTTTACCCAGCATATTTCTTACATGCACTACAGGAACTTTATCCCCATCTACCGTACGTAGCAGGTTTGATTGGGCAGGTCCAGCTCGGTTGGCAGATCCCCTAGTATTGACTAACCAGGTGGCCTTTGCCAAATGCGTATCCCAATTTTTGAATGTCCCAGCGCCCATTGCTTTTAATGTAGTCTTTAACAGTCCATTGTATCGTTCAACTTTCCCGGAGGCTGGTGCATGATAGGGGATGTGATACACCCACTCAATACCATGCTCTTTGGCCCAAGTGTCTATAAGGTTGTTTCGGAAATGAGTCCCATTGTCTGACTCTATTCTTTCTGGGGTGCCGTGTCGCCATAGAACTTGCTTTTCAAGGCCCAGGATAGTGTTCCGGGCGGTGGCATGAGGCACAGGATATGTTTCCAGCCATCCGGTGGTTGCTTCCACCATTGTAAGTACGTGGCGCTTGCCATTGCGAGTTTGAGGGAGTGTGATGTAATCAATCTGCCAGGCCTCTCCATATTTATATTTCAGCCATCGTCCCCCATACCAAAGAGGCTTTGACCGTTTGGCTTGCTTGATTGCAGCACATGTTTCACAGTCATGAATGACCTGTGCTACAGCATCCATGGTCAGGTCCACCCCTCGATCACGAGCCCATCTGTATGTTGCATCTCTACCTTGATGGCCGGAGGTGTCATGGGCCCATCGGGCTATAAATAATTCACCTTTATGCTGCCAATCCAGGTCCACCTGAGCTACTTCAATCTTAGCAGCCTGATCCACCTGCTGGTTGTTTTGATGTTCTTCAGTAGCCCGATTCTTGGGCACATGAGCATCTACGTGGCGTACCTTTACAGACAGGTTCTCTACCCGAGCAGCAATATCTTGCCACAATGCAGCAGCCCAGATGGGTTTGCCTCTGCGCTGCCAGTTGTTTTGCTTCCATTGCTGTAACCATCCCCACAGAGCATTTGCTACCATCCATGAATCAGTGTAGAGATAGAGAACCGGCCATTTTTCTCGTTCAGCAATGTCTAAAGCCAGCTGAATGGCCTTCACTTCTGCAAACTGACTCGATTCACCTTCTCCCTCAGCAGCTTCTGCAACTCGTCGTGTAGGACTCCATACAGCAGCCTTCCATCTCCGATGCTTCCCCACAATATGACAGGACCCATCAGTGAACAGGGCATATTTCTTCTCATTCTCTGGTAACTGGTTGTACAGTGGGGCTTCTTCAGCACGAGTCACCTCTTCCTCTGATGATATCCCAAAGTATTTGCCTTCTGGCCAGTCCATAATCACTTCCAATATTCCTGGGCGACTGGGGTTTCCTATTCGAGCCCGCTGAGTAATCAGTGCAACCCACTTGCTCCATGTAGCATCAGTTGCATGATGTGTAGAGGAGACCCTTCCTTTGAACATCCAGCCTATTACCGGCAATCGGGGTGCTAGGAGGAGCTGCGCTTCAGTACCGACCACCTCCGAAGCAGATCGAACTCCTTCATATGCTGCCAATATCTCCTTTTCAGTTGGAGTATAGCGGGCCTCAGATCCTCTGTATCCCCGACTCCAAAACCCCAGGGGCCGACCTCGAGTTTCCCCAGGTTCTTTCTGCCAGAGGCTCCAGGTGGGGCCGTTCTCCCCGGCTGCAGTGTAGAGCACATTCTTTACCTCTGGTCCTGTTCGAACTGGCCCAAGGGCTACTGCATGAACTATTTCCTGCTTGATTTGTTCAAAGGCTTGTCGTTGCTCAGGGCCCCATTCAAACTCATTCTTCTTACGGGTTACTTGGTAGAGCGGGTTTACAATCAGACTGTAATTTGGAATGTGCATTCTCCAAAACCCCACAACACCTAGGAAAGTCTGTGTTTCTTTTTTGCTAGTTGGTGGAGACATAGCTGTTATTTTGTTGATCACATCCATTGGGATTTGACGACGTCCATCTTGCCATTTTATTCCTAAAAACTGGATCTCTCGTGCAGGTCCTTTGACTTTATTTTGTTTTATGGCAAAACCGGCTTTCAGAAGGATTTGGACTATTTTCTTTCCTTTCTCGAAAACTTCCTCTGCTGTGTCACCCCACACAATAATGTCATCGATGTACTGCAGGTGTTCAGGAGCTTCCCCCTGCTCCAGCGCAGACTGGATCAGTCCATGGCAAATGGTAGGGCTGTGTTTCCACCCCTGGGGCAGCCGATTCCAAGTATATTGGACTCCCCTCCAAGTGAAAGCAAATTGTGGCCTGCACTCTGCTGCTAGAGGGATGGAGAAAAATGCATTAGCGATATCAATTGTGGCGTACCACTTGGCTGCCTTCGATTCAAGTTCGTACTGGAGTTCCAGCATGTCCGGCACTGCAGCACTCAATGGTGGCGTGACTTCGTTCAGGCCACGATAGTCCACTGTTAGTCTCCACTCACCATTAGACTTTCGCACTGGCCATATGGGACTATTGAAAGGTGAATGAGTCTTGCTGATCACTCCTTGGCTCTCCAATTGACGAATTAGCTTATGGATGGGAAGCAGGGAGTCTCGGTTAGTGCGATATTGCCGCCGGTGCACAGTTGTGGTAGCGATTGGCACTTGCTGTTCTTCGACCCTCAGCAACCCCACAACAGAGGGGTCCTCTGAGAGACCAGGCAAGGTAGATAATTGTTTAATGCCCTCTGTCTCTAAGGCAGCTATACCAAAAGCCCACCGGAACCCTTTTGGGTCCTTGAAATATCCTCTTCTAAGATAGTCTATGCCAAGGATACATGGAGCATCCGGGCCAGTCACAATGGGATGCTTTTCCCACTCATTCCCAGTCAGACTCACTTCAGCCTCCAATACAGTCAACTGCTGAGATCCCCCTGTCACTCCACAAATACAGATGGGCTCTGGCCCTTTATAGCTCGATGGCATTACAGTACATTGTGCACCGGTGTCTACTAAAGCCTTATACTTCTGTGTGTCTGACGTGCCAGGCCATCGAATCCACACAGTCCAATAAACCCGATTGTCCCTTTCCTCCCCCTGGCTGGAGGCAGGGCCCCCCTAATCCTGGTCAGAATCTTCTTCATTTCTGTGTTTGAAGGACTGTCTGCTGGAAGTTGGAGCAGCAAACTTTTCAGAGAATCCCTTTTTCCCAATTGTTTTCTTTTGCAACTCACGTACCCGTGCCTCTAGGGTTGCGGTAGATTTTCCATCCCATTTTCTCATGTCCTCTCCATGGTCTCGTAAGTAAAACCACAGGGTGGCACGGGGTGAGTACCCACCATATCGTCTTCTTTGTGTGGATGAACGCCTACCCCTGATAGCTGAGACACTGCTTTGTACAGGTGCGGAGGAGAATAATCTCTCTTCAAGTTGGTGAACCTTCTCAGAAAGTTTCTCCCAAGTGTTCTCTTTAAGTTGGTGGACCTCTTCAGAAAGTTTCTCCACAGCTGAGACGCAGGCGTGTAAGGAAGAGGAGAGACTTTCTTCGTACTGCCGAAGTTGTTTAGCCACTTCATCCACTGTGGGTTCCTCATCCTCTTTCCAGGCCATTATTGCCAATGAGCTGGCATATGATGATGGTGCACTCCGTACAAACTTCCGCCACATGGGTCGTGTACACTTGACTTCATCCGGATCTTTGGATGTTTGTCTGAGGTCTGGATCCTCATAAATCACTTCCCGTACAGCTAATTCCCTCAGGTACTGGATTCCCTTCTCCATAGTGGTCCACTTGCTTGGTAGACATAAAAGTTCTTCCTTGAAGGGATACCTTTCCCTCACAGCTGAGAGGAGACGCCTCCAGAGGCTGTGAGATTGTGCTTCATCTGCAATTGCTTTGTCAATGCCTGCGTCTCTAGCAAGGGATCCCAGCCGTCTGGCTTCCCTGCCGTCTAATTCCACACAATTGGCTCCAGTGTCCCAGCACCGGAGCAGCCAGGTGACAAGCTGCTCACCTATACAGCGACCAAAATCTTTTCGCACATCTCGTAGCTCACGTTCGTATAGGTTTCGGGTAGTTACTGTTGATTTTTCGGTGTCCTCATCTTCCTCTTCCTGAATCCCCGATGGCCCAGCATCATCGTCTCTATACTTAGATTTGGCAGAAGACTCTCTGCGTTCTAAACGAGTTGAATCTCTATACCATTTTTTCACCTTCTCTACAGGGGCAACTTGCACTGCTACAGCTCGTTTCTCTGACCCCGTTACAGGGTCTGCCACAGGGGTTGGAATACCCTCTGCAGGGTCAACTTGCACTGCTACAGCTCGTTTCTCTGACCCCGTTACAGGGTCTGCCACAGGGGTTGGAATACCCTCTGCAGGGTCAACTTGCACTGCTACAGCTTGTTTCTCTGACCCGGCCACAGGAGCTGGAGCTGCTGCAGGGGCTGGAGCTGGGGTGGCTTCAGGAGCTGGAACTGGAGCGGCTGCAGGAGCTGGAACTGGAGCGGCTGCAGGAGCTGGAGCGGCTGCAGGAGCTGGAACTGGGGCGGCTGCAGGAGCTGGAACTGGAGTGGCTGCAGGAGCTGGAGCGGCTGCAGGAGCTGGAACTGGAGCGGCTGCAGGAGCTGGAGCGGCTGCAGGAGCTGGAGCGGCTGCAGGAGCTGGAACTGGAGCTGGAGCGGCTGCAGAGTCCACCATAGGGGTCGCAGTGGCCATTGGATTTTTAGATCTCCGGATGAGCTTCCTAAGTAGTTGTTTAACTTTAAGCAAAACCTGAAGCACATTCAGGAGGCATAACAACAAGAACATGCTGGTCTGAGTATCCCAAGGATATTCAATATCATGGAGAGCTATTGTAACAAGCTCGGAGGATAAGAGGGTGGTGAAGGAGAAAGGGAGGGTGATCAAGGAGGATAAGGGGGTGGTGAAGGAGAAAGGGAGAGTGATTGAGTAAGGAAAAATATCTTCCCCTTTCCCCTCCACAGATTGACTCCCTAATGAAAAAAGGCAACAGGTATAATTGCTAATAGTTTCCAAGATGCGGTCTCCAAGTATAGAGTCGACGATGTTACTGAGTGCAAATACCAAGTTAGAGTCATGACCAGATATCCCATCGTCTCATAAGCCATTGCTACAACACACAGTACCATAATGATCTGAAACCAGGGCCCGGAGAGGATAAACAACATGACAGAGAGCACATATGGAAAGTAATGTGTTATAATACTCAATTTGGAAAACAGGCGCAGCAGACTTGAGATTAAAGCAATCAGCATTATGACAAGTGACTATTAAGCAGGTCTAATATTTATACCAATTTTAGTTTAACACACTCTGGTCAGATCTGCCGTTATCTCAACCTTTCGTGCCCCACATTGGGCGCCAAAAAGGACTGTCGTGGTTTAACCCGGCCGGCAGCTAAACACCACACAGCCGTTCGCTCACCCTCCCCCCTCCCTCTCTGGGACGGGGGAGAGAAATGGAAAGTGAAGCCCGTGAGTTGAGATAAAGACAGTTTAATAAGACAGGAAAATAATAATAATACTAATATTAATAATAATACTAATAATAATAATAATAATACAATGATGATAATAGTACTAATAATAATAACATGTACAAACAAGTGATGCACAATGCAATTGCTCACCACCCGCTGACCGATGCCCAGCCTAACCCCGAGCAGTCCGGCCCCCCTCCCCCGGCTAGCCACCCCTATATATTGTTTAGCATGACATCAGATGGTATGGAATACCCCTTTGGCTAGTTTGGGTCACCTGTCCTGGGTCTGTCCCCTCCCAGCTCTTGCTGCACCCCCAGCCTGCCTGTTGACAGGACAGAGCAAGCAGCTGAGACGTCCTTGGTTTAGTATAAGCACTGCTCTGCAACAATTAAAACATCGGGGTGTTATCAGCACTCTTCTCATGCTAAGCCAAAACATAGCATTCTACCAGCTACTAGGAAGAAAATTAACTCTGTTCTAACTGAAACCAGGACATCTATCCACCCCTTATTCCATACCATTTATGTCATGCTCATGTTACACTCTTTTCCATACATTCCAATTAGTCGCCATTTTCATCTAGGGTGTATAGTAGTCATGATAGTGATAACATACAGTATTATATAGTAATTAACATGGTACAATTCAATTCATGGGCTATTCTCACCCAGTATTAAATCCCCTTGAGGTACACACCGGACCTCTCCGTTCTTTTGCATCACCCACCAAGTATATCCAGGTCCCTGAGCAAAAGCAATTCCACGAATGGGTTTGCCTTTTCCTGAGGCAGGAGTAGCCCAGACCGTTTTACCCAGCATATTTCTTACATGCACTACAGGAACTTTATCCCCATCTACCGTACGTAGCAGGTTTGATTGGGCAGGTCCAGCTCGGTTGGCAGATCCCCTAGTATTGACTAACCAGGTGGCCTTTGCCAAATGCGTATCCCAATTTTTGAATGTCCCAGCGCCCATTGCTTTTAATGTAGTCTTTAACAGTCCATTGTATCGTTCAACTTTCCCGGAGGCTGGTGCATGATAGGGGATGTGATACACCCACTCAATACCATGCTCTTTGGCCCAAGTGTCTATAAGGTTGTTTCGGAAATGAGTCCCATTGTCTGACTCTATTCTTTCTGGGGTGCCGTGTCGCCATAGAACTTGCTTTTCAAGGCCCAGGATAGTGTTCCGGGCGGTGGCATGAGGCACAGGATATGTTTCCAGCCATCCGGTGGTTGCTTCCACCATTGTAAGTACGTGGCGCTTGCCATTGCGAGTTTGAGGGAGTGTGATGTAATCAATCTGCCAGGCCTCTCCATATTTATATTTCAGCCATCGTCCCCCATACCAAAGAGGCTTTGACCGTTTGGCTTGCTTGATTGCAGCACATGTTTCACAGTCATGAATGACCTGTGCTACAGCATCCATGGTCAGGTCCACCCCTCGATCACGAGCCCATCTGTATGTTGCATCTCTACCTTGATGGCCGGAGGTGTCATGGGCCCATCGGGCTATAAATAATTCACCTTTATGCTGCCAATCCAGGTCCACCTGAGCTACTTCAATCTTAGCAGCCTGATCCACCTGCTGGTTGTTTTGATGTTCTTCAGTAGCCCGATTCTTGGGCACATGAGCATCTACGTGGCGTACCTTTACAGACAGGTTCTCTACCCGAGCAGCAATATCTTGCCACAATGCAGCAGCCCAGATGGGTTTGCCTCTGCGCTGCCAGTTGTTTTGCTTCCATTGCTGTAACCATCCCCACAGAGCATTTGCTACCATCCATGAATCAGTGTAGAGATAGAGAACCGGCCATTTTTCTCGTTCAGCAATGTCTAAAGCCAGCTGAATGGCCTTCACTTCTGCAAACTGACTCGATTCACCTTCTCCCTCAGCAGCTTCTGCAACTCGTCGTGTAGGACTCCATACAGCAGCCTGCTTTGCTTTTCCATACCTCCTTTCCTCTGCTGTTCTTGCCCCTGCTTTGCTGTGCTTTGCCTCAGACTTCTTTGCTTTTTCTTTCCTTTCAATGATTTGCTTTTTCTTTTGCTATGTTCCCTTGCTCTGCTTTGACTTGCTCAGCTTTGCCTTCCCTGGGCATTCTTTCGTTTGCTTTATCAGGCCATGCTTTCCTTGGTTTAGCTTTGGTTTATAGAGCTGTCACAGGTCTATAAACTGGCCTTGCTCTCACCTGCAGCTACATTTATATCCATTCACCACGACTCTTTGGACCCAGCCACCCAGCCCGTTTTTAACCCAATGAAACGTAATTCTTTCCAGGCCTTAAGCAGCCAGATCCTCTGGAAGAATGCTGTGGGAAATGGTTTCAAAAGCCTTATTGAAGTTTAGGTAGACCACATCCACAGCCTTTCCCTTGTCCACTGAGCACATCACCTTCTAATAGATTTAGATCTGACTTGTCAAGCAGGTCCTGCTTTGATAAACGGCCTGATCAGCTGGTTGTCCTGTTGTGTGATGGTACTCAAGATAATCTGCTCCATGAGTTTCCCTGGCTCAGAGGTCAGACTGACAGGCCTGTAGTTCTCGGATCCTCCTTCTGCCCCTTCTTGTAGATATCCATGATATTTGCTAGTTGACAGTTGACAGGGACCTCCCCTGATAGCCAGGACTGCTGATAAATGACGGAAAATGGCTTGGTGAGCACTTCAGCCAGCTCCCTCAGTACCAATGGGTGGATCCCATCTAGCCCCCTATACGTCTGCATATCTAGGTGGAGTAGCAGTTCTCTAACCATTTCCTCATGGATTATGAGAGCTTCATTCTGTTCGAGGTCCTTATCTACCAGCTCAGGGGCAGAGTACCAGGGTAACAACTGGTCTTGCTGCAAAACACTGAGGTAAAGAACGCACTAAGTACCTCAGCCTTTTCGTCATCTCTTTTAATTCAAATGAACAAACAAACAAAAACCATTTTTATTGTCTTTAACAGTAATAGACATATTGAGCTCCAGCTGGGTTTTGGCCATTCTAATTTTTTTTTTTTCTTTGCACAGCCTAACAACATTTAGGACTCCAGAGAAAATGACAGTGCTTCAGAGAAAATGACAGCATACATGAGAAGCACAGAAAAAGTGGAACTGGGCAACCTCCCATCCTCTACCCTTCTGTGAGCCTGTTCTGCAGCTCCATTCAACTAGTTACTCCTCTACTGTTCACACTCTCCTACAACTGCTGATACTGTTATCTTGTGAGAGCACAATTAGAATGAGACATCTCCCTGCAGATATTAACAGCTCACAGAATGTGGCATCTGTCCAGAGGAACCTTGAGAACTGCAGGATTTCCCCGATACAAACCTCTTGACATTTAGAAGGAGAAGAGCCCGGTCCTGCACCAGAGGAAGAGGAACCCCACACATCAGGGCAGACTGGGACTGTGTTGAGTGAGCAGTGCCCAGGGCACCACAAGGGATGCCATATGAGCAGTAGTGCCTGCTCACCAGGAAGCAGGCCAGCTTCCTACAGAGCTGCCTTATGAGGAGCATAGCCACCAAGAAGATCTGGATTGTCAGACTCAGCTCACATCCAGTGTGACACTACATGGACAAGTGTCTACAGCTAGCCGGTAAAGAGGTACACTGGAGTCCCTACGATGTCCTGATTTGGAGAGGAGCTAGGGCTGTGGAAAGGCTGAAAGTCCCAACAGGACCCAGGTCTCTGTGTCCATGGCTATCGCTGTTGTCTCTGCCAGTGAGACCTACGAGGAGAGAGCACCAGGGCCTCATTGCCTCCTTGCCCCTACCCATGAACCAGGAAAGGGTCGTACCATTCTCCTGCACTTGGCAATACACATCCCCATCTCCTACTGCCCCAGGAAGAGCACGGAACAAGGTGTAAAGGGAAAGGTTCTCCCTCCCAGAGGCAGGGTGTCAAGGCTTGGCCCTTGTACTTGGTGAAACACATCCAGCTTTTCCTATACATCAGTGTCACCTTCACACTGTCTTTGTCTCCTTGTCCTCACTGTCTCCAATGTTCTGCTCTAACGAGCTCCAAGGGGCAGCTGTGTCAGTGCTGGCCCTCAGGGGGACACTGCAGCATACTTGCATCTGACCTGCACTTCTGGAGAGATGTCTTCAATTGTCTCTTAGTGCTTGAGGTCTGTGGGCTCATCATCAAAGCCCCCAGAGGAGTAATTACAATGCCTTGGGCTGCTGAGCTGGGCACGGCTCCTGGGACAGAGAGAGCTCCTGGCAAGAGGCCCTGGTGCAGAGAGACAGCTCTGCCCAAGAGCAGCTCCTCTGCAAAGTGCAGCAGGTCTGGGGGCTCTGACCACAGGTGGCACGGGGAGAGGAGAGAAGGAGAGAGGGCTTGGAGGCAGTTGGGAGTGGGAGGATGCTGAGCGCTGACCGCAGGAGAAATCTGCACAGTCCTTGACAAGGTAAGTCTCTAGCTGCAAGGCCATGCAGCTGCAGGTCCTGGAAGGGTCTCCTCCTGGGTCTTGTTTCTGGGAGGGCAGTTGGCAATGCAGTAGGCTTTGAGAGTCCTGCTGGGTTGCACTGCGAGGTGAGGACGTCTGGCAGAAGCCCCTTGGAGTGCCCTAAGCCAGGTGCCCCTGGTCAGCCCAGAACACCCTGCCGTGGCCGCCCATGCCAGGCTCTCTGTCAGCTACCCCGTAGCTCCTGCAGCCATGGAGGTGCCCCTTGGCAGGGTCCTGTTGGTGGCAGGGTGCTGCAGGGCAGCGCTGAGCACAGCCGCATGGGATGGGGTCTATGAGCACGGGCAGGGGGAAAGAAGAGGTGGTCGCAGATCAGCAGCTCCCAGCAGGAACAGCTGCAGGCAGAAGAGAGAGGGGCAGGCAGCCAGAAGGAGCTGTTGCCAGAAACGCTGTGGCAGGGGGGATTCAGGCACCTCGTGGCCATGCCCTGCAGTGCAGATGCCTTCTCCTGGAGCAGTTCCTCCCTGGCTTCCTCTCCCCCTGCAACCCATGGGCTGTGGGGCAGGCATTGCCAGCACAGCAGGCAGTGTCCAGACGAGGAGAAGCTCTCAAGCTCCTTCTGGCTTGCTGTGGCTCTCCTCGATTAGCAGCCATCTACTTTTTTTTTTTTTCCTCAGGGAAACACCAGAGTGGGATGGTCCTGTAGCTCAGAGGAATGACAAAAGTGACAGAGCTGCACTGCTCAGTCTTCACCAAGGCACGGTCCCTTTGCCTCCTGGCACCCACAGGATTTCTCTGGGAGTGCACAGGTAATGTAAGGGAGTTCAAGCATCCAACACCTGTCATAAGCATTAGAAGTGTTATTGAAAGCTAAATTAAAAAAAAAAAGGGAGAGGGGGGGCAAAAAAAAAAAAAAAAAAAAAAAACCTGCAGCTCTGCTCTTCATTGGGTTGTTGACAACAACACTGAAAAGCTCATGGATGTGACAAGTGGACGGCACTTGAGTTTCTCCCATCTTTCTGCTTCCATCCTGCAGCACAGCAGGAAGGACTCCTCTGGAGCCCACAGCAGCCCCTGCTCCCAGTGCCACTATCAGCCAGCACCAGCTGGAGCTCAAGCAAGAGAGCTGCAGAAAGGTTCTCCTGCAAACAAATGCTCGGGCTGGGGGTGCTCTAAGGCTTGCAATAACTCTCCACAGAGAAGTGTGTACTAACTTTGTTCTGCCTTATCCTCTTCAACAGACAGCTGTGTTTAATGTCAGCAAATGCCCAACGTCAGCACTGTGAGTGAGTTCCTCCTGCTGGCATTTGCAGACACACGGGAGCTGCAGCTCCTGCACTTTGGGATCTTCCTGGGCATCTACCTGGCTGCCCTCCTGGGCAACGGCCTCATCCTCACCACTGTAGCCTGCAACCACCGCCTCCACACCCCCATGTACTTCTTCCTCCTCAACCTTGCCCTCCTCGACCTGGGATGCATCTCCACCACAGTCCCCAAAGCCATGGCCAATTCCCTCTGGAACACCAGGGCCATCTCCTATCAAGGGTGTGTTACACAAGTCCTCTTTTTCATATTCTTCATTGGAGCAGAGTACTCCCTTCTCACTGTCATGGCCTATGACCGCTACGTTGCCATCTGCAAGCCCCTGCACTATGGGAGCCTCCTGGGCAGCAGAGCTTGTGCCCAGATGGCAGCAGCTGCCTGGGGCAGTGGCTTTCTCAATGCTGTCCTGCACACGGCCAACACATTTTCCCTGCCCCTCTGCCACGGCAATGCTGTGGACCACTTCTTCTGTGAAATCCCCCAGATCCTCAAGCTCTCCTGCTCAGATGCCTACCTCAGAGAATTTTGGGCACTTGTCTTTACTCTTTCTTTAGTATTTCTTTGTTTTGTTTCCATTGTGGTGTCCTATGTGCTGATCTTTAGAGCGGTGATGAGGATGCCCTCTGAGCAGGGCCGGCACAAAGCCTTTTCCACATGCCTCCCTCACCTGGCTGTGGTCTCTATGACTGTCAGCACTGGCTTGTTTGCCTACCTGAAGCCTCCCTCTGTCTCTTCCCCATCCCTAGACGTGGCAGTGGCATTTTTGTACGTAGTGATGCCTCCAGCAGTGAATCCCATCATCTACAGCATGAGGAACCAGGAACTGAAAAATGCACTCAGGAAATTACTTTCATACGTACTTCTTAAGCATCATTAATATGCTCACCATCCTAACAATACTGAGCGAATGTCTCACAAAATGTTTTCTGATTTTTTTTTATTTATTTATTTTTATTTTTTAACGTGTGATAGTATTATTTTAATTTAAGGAAATTTCTTCTTATCCTCTTACATGTTGATTTTTATTTTGACCCAGTCATCTACGGTACTTCAAGAACCAATCTTCTAGTGTAGATAAAGACAATAAAGAAGCCATTAGATATTCACAGCTCTCAGATCCCATCTCATTCTCCCAATGGAGAAAGGGCTCAAGGCCAAAAGCACTGCTGTCACATTTAGGAATAGCTCAGCTTGCCTTTGGGGCTTCCCATCACTACTCAGTGGGGCAATCTGGAGCTTCACGGACTTGAATCTGGAGCTGCTCTGTGCCTGGGCCAGGCCTCTTGTGCTGGCCTGGAGAGCAGGACTGGCCCTGTGGGACACAGATACTCTGTGCTGGGGATCTCCCAGGCAAGAGACCAGGGCTCCTGCAGCTTCACGGACCTCCATCTCCTGAGCCGGGGCTGGCCCCAGCACGGGGGCTGCTGGGGAGGCCCAGAGCCGCCTTTGTCCCAGCAGCTGAGGTGCCTTGCGAGGGGCTGGGGCTGTGGTGGCCATGCCCAGAGCCCTGCAGCAGCCTGCGGTGGGCACTGCCCTGGGGCCAGCCCAGCCTGGGCTGCTGGGCTGGGCTGGGCTAGGCGGTGCTCGGCAGAGGGCAACAGCAGTGTCAGGGAGTGGTGGGAGCATGCAGGGGAGGGCTCCCAGCAGGGCTTGGTGCTGCAGAGCCAGGCCTGCATGAAGGGAGCCCAGAGCTGCAGGGGCAGGGGAGAGGAGGCTGCTGTGGGCCCTTGCTGGCCTGGGCAGAGCAGAAAGGGGGCCCAGGGCATTTGCCCCCTCACCGCAGGCTGCCAGGACCTGCAACGCACTCATGTAGCGTCCAGGGCCAGGCAGCCCCTGCATGGGGATCTGCTGCCCGCCTTGCCCCGGCCCTGTCCAGCGCCCTCCTTTCTGCTCTCTGATGCACGCCAGGACCTCCCCGTGCATGCCAGCCAGCACATCTGCTGAGGGCCAGTGCGGCTGCTGCAGGGGCAGGGAGCTCAGCATGGCCCTTGCAGCCCCCTGCCCTGGGCCCGCCTCTCCCCTTGGCCTCAGCCCCAGCCCCAGCCTTGCCTCTGCTGGCAGGAGCGCTCTTGGCATGCGCTTCCTGGCCTCCCCTCGCCTGCGCACAGCTGCTGCCCACTCAGGCTGCTGCCACAAACGTGTCCTCACCAGCAGCACCACCCCTTGAGATGCTTCTCCTGGTGTTTCTGAACAATAGAGTTTACTGGACTGTGTTTATTTAATGGCCTGGCACATCAGACCGACAAATGTGACCGGCTCTACTGGATACCGGTGCACAGTGTACCCTAATGCCATCAAGACTTAAAGAGGTAGAACTCACCTGTATTTCTGGAGTGACAGGGGGATCCCAGCAGTTAACTGTCTGGAGGCTGAAGGGAGTCTAACTGGGAAGGAATGGCAAAAGCACCCCATTGGGACTAGCCCGGAGGCTATGTGCATCCTCGGCATAGACTGCTTCAGGAGAGGGTACTTCAAAGCTCCAAGAGGGCACTACTGCTGGGGCTTTGGCATAGCAGCCTTGGGGATTGGGGACATTAAACAGTTATCTACCTTGCTAGGCCTTCCACAGAATCCTTCTGTTGTGGGTTTGCTGAGGGTTGAAGAACAGCAGGTGCCAATGGCTACCATGGTGGCGCACCTGAGGCAGCATCGTGCTAACCAAGACTCCCTGATTGCCATCCATGAGCTGGTTCATTGACTGGAGAGCCAAGGTGTAGCTGTAGAACTTGGTAGCATGGTTTAGTGATGGACTTGTCAGCACTAAGGTAAAGATGCATGACCTGGTTTACATGTCCTTGAGTAGTGTCAGGCACAATGCAATTCTTTTTGCCTTCTGCATCTATAGCACAGGAAGCATGACTTTGCCCTACTCTATTGACTGGGCAGGTCTTTTCACATTACTCAGTTTAGCTTTCTGTGGCTGGAAGGGGACGATTTCCCGAAAGAGGCCAAGTTCATGGGTACAGCTACAGTCACTTGAAGATATATTTTCTTTCCTTTTCTTCCAGAGTTTTCCACAGAAGACCCAAGAGACACCTTTGATGTCCAGGTGTCTACTAAGATTTAAGCTGAATTTCTCAGATTCCAACGGTTATTTCAATTATACTATTTTATTTTAAATTTCAATTTTATTTTATTTTATTTTATTTTATTTTATTTTATTTTATTTTATTTTATTTATTTTAATTTATTTTATTATTTATTTTGTTCCCAAGGAACACCTGACTTCTCTATAAAGGGTTTTACGTGCTGGGCTGGGCTGCAGTTACAGGGACAAAGACCACTGCTGGCAGTGGAGGTGTCAGACCTCCAGACTCTGCTTTTGCTCCTGATGGAGGTCTCCAAAGAAGTCACCCTGGATGAACAGCAATAGGAGAATAATGCTCAAAACTGAAATGCAGCAAAATTCAGACTTCGAAACAAGAAGTTTTTTATTAGGTGCTTTTTGAAATCTTCTTCCTTAACTACATCATGCAAGCTCTGCAATTAGCTGAACAAATCTTGAAGTCTTTAAGAAAACTGTGGTAGAGATGTTAGGAGTTTCTTCATTTTAATGAGGTCCATGGTGTATTTTGGTGCTCAGTCTATGAAGCTCAGGTACTGAGAGGAGAGTGATGTTACCCCTTGAGCAAGTCAAGTCAGGAGGCACAAAAGTTGAAGTGACTTCGAGTATTAATGGGCCCCACTGAGGGCTGTTACTAACGAAGCCTCCAGAGGGCCTTGTTAGGGCAGATAATTGGAGGCCATGATTACAGACAGGCAAAGCGCTGTGCTGAGAAAAGTCTTGGTTGGTTTTAGTGAAGCAGAAGAGCCAAGGCCTGCCACCAGCTACTGGAGGGGAGATCTTGTTCCCCATGTCTGGCTCAGGGCTCTTCCTGGCGATCTGTGGGATGTTCTGGGCAGTGTGAAGCCATGAGAAGAACAGTGGTATGACACCTCCCATCCTCTGCAAGGGTTGCAAGGAAGGAAGGAGGCCCCACTGCAATGACTACATCTCATCACCTCATAAGCTCTAGACAAGGGGACAAAATCTTCAGGGCTGTTGGGGCCTTCCATTCTCACCAGCACCCTCTGCCTTTTCCTCACTGCTGTCCCACACTTTGCCCTATTTCCTTGAAGTCTGCAGACACCCATGTCTGTTCACCACCTTGCTCTCATCCCAGCATTTCTTCCTCATCGAGGCCAGTGCCAACCTTCCACATTGCATTTTGTGGCAGCTTATTCTCTCCTGTTCTTTCCTACTATCAAAGGAAGCTCGATCAGGGTGGAAACCACTCCTGAAGAGGCATCCCAACCCATCAGGCTCCTTGCGGCCTGGCAGCCAACCAGACACAAGTCACTTCAGCAGCATCTCCCAAGCCATGGGCCTGCTGCTGGCCTTGCAGCTTCTTGGCTAGACACAGCCAAGCCTTGTGCCTCCTGCTGTTCAGTCACGTACTCAAGCAGAAGGGACAGGACAACCCATCTGGGGGCCTTCTATCTGTCTGGGTCCTCCTGGGTCTGTAGGCAGAGGTAATCCCACAGTCAGCATGCCAACCAAGTGCCTTCTGCTGGACTACTGGGGCCACTGGCAGATGGGCAGATATCAGCCCAAAAGTACAGATCCCAGGGAGAAGGCAAGGGTGACCTGTCAGCTACAAACAGAAGTGACCTCACAGTCCCTTTCCATGACACGTTCCTGCTGCTGCCCTATCAACTGCAGAGGCAGAAGTGACCTCACAGTCACTGCCACAGTCACATTCCCCCTGCTGGGGCAGGAGATCCTGAGGCAGATCTGACCTCCCTCTACTCTCCTAGGGACTAGATTTGACCTTTCTGGGTTAGAGATTAAGCAAATTTTTAGATGGAGCGTTTGGTGTTCTGCTTGTGGTGTCAGGTCTCTGGTTAGGGTATGGGCACACATTGTGCTTAAGGGTTTTGTTTACATCTGTCAAGAAGTCTAGGATGAAATAGAGCAATTTAATGTTAGTGTTAGGGGCAGTGATTCGGGTGAGCAAGAGAGTAAATGGAAGGGAAAGGGGCTATGGGCTGAGTTTTTCTTCAGGTGATACTTTGATTTCTGCATTACAATAGTGTATTCCTGTCAGGGTGTTTGTGTAATGTTTAGGTTGAGGGATTATTGTTACTGTTGAAAATAGTTTATAGGCCCTACAAGACTGTTTGAAGTCAGTGTTACAGCAGCCTCAACATTACATGAACCCTCTTACCTCTGCAAAGGTAAGCTTCTGAGCTCCTCCTCCCTTCTCTTCCCTCCCCCAAATCTCACATCTGTCCTGGCCAGGTTACTCCTGACCTCCTCCTATCAGTCATCTAACTGGGATCAGCTTTCTGATGGCTTTCATTATATTAAAGTACCTGTCTCACCTCTGCTGGCTACTCTATTCCGTAGTATTAGACTGCTCTATACTCTACACTCTGTTGGCCATTCTAGTCTGTTACTATGAAAGCCTCGCATGGGAACTGTTACGGCAGGTAACAGGAGGCCATGATTACAGACAGGCAAAGGCACTGTGCTGAGAAAAGTCTCAGTTTGTTTTGCTGAAGCAGAAGGCCAAGGCCTGACCCCAGCCACTGGGAGGGGAGATCCTGCACCCCCAGCACCTCCATGTCTCACTCAGGGCTCTTCCTGGGGTCTGTGGGGTAGGGGACGATGCCCATATTATCATGTGAAGGACAGCATTAGGACACCGTCCAGCGTTTTCACATGGTTGAAAGGAGAATACATTGTCCCAATGCCACGAGTATGTGAAATATGTTCATCTGATTCGTGTCGATATGGAACAATGCTAGGGCTGCATGGTATGATGAATGTGACCTTCTGTCTTACATACCCTTGGATAACCACACGTTTAAGTGAAACAGAGTGGTTAATGTATATAGTTGTTGTATCTTGCAAAAGAATCGTCTAGCAGTTCGTGTCAATAGAAGGTTTGAAGGGTAAACCTTGAGACTCGGGTCTAGGGGATAAGAGAACAAAGGAGTTTCCAAAAACTGCTGACTTTTGCATGGGACAAGTCTCTGATATCTGGGATAAGAGAACAAAGGGGTTTCAAAATAACTGCTAACTATTGCATGTGGCGCTGCACGGGTCTCTGATATCCAGCTAAGATATGACCAAATAAGAAGAAGGGGGGAAGATGAAGAACAATCGAAGGACAAAGCCTGGAAGGAAGACTATGAGCCGTCAGTACGAGCGACCCCTCAGAGGAACCACTGGAGACTGATACGCACGTGCCTGTGGGATGGTTCAGATCCCGGGAAACTAATTATAATAACCCTGCCTTTTCCAAAAAGTGGTGTAGAATATGTATTAGCCTAGGAGGATAAAAAACAGCCACCTGATGTAATAGGTGTGCGTCTTGGTGGAGAGGAGACTCCCGGCGCACCCAGTGCTGTTTGCTTGCCTCTCTTCCTTTAAGAAATTGTAAGCTTTAATTGCAATCCTATTTGGGACTCAGTCATTTATTGCAAGTATAACATGTCTCCTCATAAGCCATGGCCAAGGGGACAAAGGTGTCAGTGCTGCTGCAGCCTTCCATTCTTGTCAAAGCCCTCTGCCTTCTCCTCTGCAGACTTTCCTATGCTGTGCCACACCTCTCTGAAGGCTGCGGACAGGCACTTCTCTTCCCCACCTTGCTCTCACTCTGGTATTCCCACAATTTCAGTGATGCCTCTCCACTCCCGCCAGCTGTTCCTTCAAACACAAGGGCATGGGCTGATCCAAACTCCCTCTGGGTGACCTCTGGACCCACAGCACCAGTGCCAGTGCCTCACCTCCAAATCAAGAATTTCACCTGACTACCCACTCTAAATCTATCCTCTTTAAGTTTGAAACCATTCCCCTTGTCCTATCTCTGAACACCCTGGGAAAAAGTCTCTCCCCAGCTTTTCTGTTGGCCCACTTTAAGTACTGGATGGATGCTATAAAGTCTCCTCAGAGCCTTCTCCAGGCTGAACAACCCCAACTCCCTCAGCCTGTTTTAATAGGAGAGGTGCTCCAGCCCCTTGATCACCCTTGTGGTCCTTGTCTGGACTCACTCTAATAGCTTCAAGTCATTCTTGTATTGGGAGCCCCAGAGCTGAATGCAGTACTGCAGGTGGGGTCAGGTGGGAGTCTCATGAGGTTCCCACAAGAAACCTCTCAAGCCTATCCAGTTCCTTACCACCAAGAAGGAACATGACTTTGTACCACTAATGTCCAGCCACCCTCCCCCTCACATCATCATCCCTTTCTTCAGTCCAAATATCACCAGTCTGGCTAAAGGGAGACTCCAGAAGACCATGGCAAAGGCCTTGATAAAGTCCAGGTTCACCACATTGCCTTCTTTCCCCTTCCCTACTGCTTCAGCAATTTCTTCTTTTTTTCTGCCAAATACCTGAAGATGGCTGTGGCAGAACTTTCCCCGTCATGTCAGCAGGAGCAGAGGTGACAGTTGCAATTCTCCTCACCCTTTTATTTATTTGTTTATTGTCATTCCTTAAGATGCTTTTGATGCCTGCCTTTTCCAAGTCCCCATAAATCTCTGAGCCAAACCTCTGACAGCCCAGTCCAGAAAGTCATGGTAATGTGACATGGAGGAGAGGAACATCTGCATTGAATCTGTGCAAGAGGCATGACGGAAATCTCACACGGACAACAGGGGTTGTTCCTGGAGTCACACGGGGCAGCGTCAGGGCTCTGTGAGGTGCCTATGTCTGAGCTGGCCTCCCATGCTCCTCATACACATGGGGCTGTTGAGAGACACAGGTCCCTGCCTTGCACATGCACAGGCAGTGCACTGCAGTGCCTGCTGTGAACCTCTGGCTCCTGCAGCCACTGCCAGAGGCTGGGAGGCACGTCACGTGCCTCACCCTGCTCTGCCCTCCTCTGAGATACCCCAAGGCATGAGGAATGGGCACAGGACCTCGGTTCAAGGAAGCACATCCCAGAGCTGCCTTCAGGTGGCTTCCAAGGGGACATTACTTGGACTTGTGACACTATCTACCCAGCTGGCCTTCATGAGACTTGTAGGAATAGCTGATGGCCTTTGTGCTCCTTCGTGTTCATCTCTCCACATGCATATGATGTGCCTGCTGACACCAGCATTGGGTTTCTCTTTCCACGTCTCCCATGCACATACAGCAGGCCCTGCTCTTCTGGGTAATCCTATCCCCCGAAGAGCAAGTGAGCAAGGAGCAATGGCCTGGTCAGTCATTGCTGAGCCTCCTGCCCATACACCCCACAGCTCTGAGCTTGTGATGACGCTTTCCAGAGCATGAAAAATTATCAAAAAGAAAACCATGTTCCAGCAATGCATTATGAGTCATATGTAGAAGACAATAGAAGACAATGGGCTTTTTTTTTTTTTTTTTTTTTTTTTTTTTTTTAAGGTATCAGGTCATCAGTTTCCTCAAGGCTTCCTTGAGCTCCTGGTTCCTCATGCTGTAGATGAGGGGGTTCACTGCTGGAGGCACCACCGAGTACAGAAATGACACCACCAGGTCAAGGGATGGCGAAGAGATTGAGTTGGGATTCAGGTAGGCAAACAGGACAGTGCTGACAAACATGGAGACCACGGCCAGGTGAGGGAGACACGTGGAAAAGGCTTTGTGCCTGCCCTGCTCAGAGGGCATCCTCAGCACTGCCCTGAAGATCTGCACATAGGATAACACAGTGAAACCAAAAGAACCAAAGACTAAGGAAAAACTGAAAACAAGTAGCTCAAATTCTCTCAGGTAGGCATCTGTGCAGGAGAGCTTGAGGATCTGGGGGATTTCACAGAAGAAGTGGTCCACAGCATTGCCGTGGCAGAGGGGCAGGGAAAATGTGTTGGCTGTGTGCAGGACAGCATTGAGAAAGCCACTGGCCCAGGCAGCTGCTGCCATCTGGGCACAAGCTCTGCTGCCCAGGAGGCTCCCGTAGTGCAGGGGCTTGCAGATGGCAACGTAGCGGTCGTAGGCCATTATGGTAAGAATAGAAAACTCTGAACCAAAGAAGAATACAAAAAAGAGGACTTGTGCAGCACACCTTTGATAGGAGATGGCCCTGGTGTTCCAGAGGGAATTGGCCATGGCTTTGGGGACTGTGGTGGAGATGCATCCCAGGTCGAGGAGGGCGAGGTTGAGGAGGAAGAAGTACATGGGGGTGTGCAGGCAGTGGTCACAGGCTACGGCGCTGAGGATGAGGCCGTTGCCCAGGAGGGCAGCCAGGTAGATGCCCAGGAAGATCCCAAAGTGCAGGAGCTGCAGCTCGCGCGTGTCTGCGAATGCCAGCAGGAGGAACTCGCTCACAGAGCTGCTGTTGGGCATTTGCTGCTTTTGTACTTGCTTGTCCGTTGAAGAGGAGAAGACAGAAAAAGGTTAGAAAAGAGCTATCTCAGGAAAATAGGCAATAAAACAGAAGGCTGGCTAACTCAAAATCAGACAAATGTCAGCTCAATGAGATTTGCAGTATCGTTGCAAACAACTGAGCTGATTGCAGAGGAGAGCTGCAAGTATTTTCCTCACTTTATTTTATCCTAGTTGCCCTATCCTAGTTGAGGTATTGGATTGTGGAACTCCCTGACATTACTTCCACACTCCTGGTGAAATCCTGTGGATGTGAGGAAGCAAAGGGACTGTCCCTTGGGGAAGACTGAGCAGAGCAGCTCTGCCCATCAGTCCTCTTCTCAGCTGTCCTGTGCTACCCTTTTGTGAGCTGCAGGACCATCCCACTCAGGTGTTTCCCTGAGAAGAAACTGGAGACAGCTGAGAGCAGAGAAGCCCCAGTCCAAGTGCAGCTGGACAGAATCCTCACCTTGTCTGCAGGGGACTGATCAGGATCTTAGCTTTTTCCTCCTAGCCAGGGGTGCGGAGGCCTCACTCTAGCTGCCCCCAGACAGCCATCCAGCAGCACCAACATGGCCTTAGCACGGACCTGTCTCCTCCTTCAGGCACCTGGATAACACAAGGATGCCACGACAGAGCTGCATCCTGCTGGAGAGCAGCCGATGAGGACACCCCTCAGACAGAGCTGGATATTTGCAAGCTGGGGTATCCCAATATCCAATCTGCATCCCCTGCAGTGTCTGGAGGACGCTTGGCCACCACACTCTTGGTTGACCAGAGGTAGGTAGGTTATGACACTCCAAGGGGCTTCTGCCACACTTCCTCACCTCGCAGTGCAACCCAGCAGGACTCTCAAAGCCTACTGCATTGCCCACTGCCCTCCCAGAAACAAGACCCAGGAGGAGACCCTTCCAGGACCTGCAGCTGCATGGCCCTGCAGCCAGACACTTACCTTGTCAAGGGCTGTGCAGATTTCTCCTGCAGGCAGCTCTCAGCATCCTCCCACTCCCAACTGCCTCCAAGCCCTCTCTCCTCCTCTCCTCTCCCCATGCCACCTGTGGTCAGAGCCCCCAGCCTTGCTGCGCTGTGCAGAGGAGCTGCTCCTGGGCAGAGCTGTCTCTCTGCATCATAGGACTTTTTGAAATGTGTTTTCTCTGTCCCAGGAGCCCGGCCCAGCCCAGCAGCACAGGCCCAGCCCAAGGCATTGCAATCACCCCTCTGGGGGCTTTGCTGATGAGCCCACAAGCCTCAGACAATTGAAGACATCTCTCCAGAAGTCCAAGTCAGAGGCAAGTTTCCTGCAGTGTCCCCCTGAGGGCCAGCACTGACACAGCCTCCCTTGGAGCTCGTTAGAGCAGAACATTGGAGGCAGTGAGGACAAGGAGACAAAGGCAATTTGAAGGTGATAATGATGTGTACGAAAACTGGATGTGTTTCAGCAAGCACAAGGGCCAGGCCTTGACCTCCAGCCCCAGGCACAGGAGATCCTTTCCCTTTACACCTCGCTCAGGGCTCTTCCTGGGGCAGTAGGAGATGGGGATTTCTTTCTCTTCATGTCCAGTCTCAACATCCTGAAGTCAACATTGTGGCATTATTTCTGTCTCATACCGTTTTCTCCTAGAGAGGAAAGCTACAGCAGCTCCAAAACCACCCTTCAGGCAGTCTCAGGCTCCTTTTGCTCTGCTTGCATGCTCTATGCCACTGGGCCAGAGAAACCCAGATCTCTCAGAACCTCTACACAAGGCAGGTGCTTTAGGCCCTGAACCCCACCTTGGCAGAACCTCTTTGGGTACTGCCCTGCACCTCTCCTAAATGAGGAGCTACTCACTGGGACACCCCTGTGCAGGTGGTGTCACACCATATTGGAGCTGAGTCTGATAACTCAGATCTTCTTGGTGGCCATGCTCCTCGTAAGGCAGCTCTGTAAGAAGCTGGCCTGCTTCCTGGTGAGCAAGCGCCACTGCTCGTATGGCATCCCTTGGGGTGCCCAGGCCCTCCTCCTCCTGGACACTCCTCACTCAGCAGGGTCCCAGTCCTGATGTGTGGGGTTCCTCTTCCTCCGGTGCAGGACTGGGCTCTTCTCCTTGTAAATGTCAAGCCTTCGGATAGGGAAAATCCTGTAGTTTCTCAAGGTTCACCTGGACAGATGCTCCATTCTGTCAGCTGTTAATGTCTGCAGGCAGAGGGCTCACCCTGATTGTGATGATCTGGGGAACTTCAGGCCTGTCTGTCTGACCTCTGAGCCAGGGAAGTTCACGGAGCAGGTTATCTTGAGTAGCATCACACAACAGGACAACCAGGTGATGAGGCCAGTCAGCATGAGTTTACCAAAGCAGGTTCATCTTGACAAATCAGATCTCAATCTATGAGAAGGTGATGTGCTCAGTGGATGAGGGAATGGCTGTGGATGTGGTCTACCTAGACTTCAATAAGGTTTCTGAAGCCATTTCCCACAGCATTCTCCTTGAGGAACCAACTGCACAAGGCCGGGATGGATGTACGCTTCATTGGGTTAAAAACTGGCTGAATGGCCGGGTCCAAAGAGTTGTGGTGAATAGAGATAAATACAGCTGGAGGCCACTCACTAGTGGTGTCCCCCAGGGCTCAGTACTGGCTCCAGTTCTCTTCAATATCTTCAGCAATGATCTGGATGAGGGGATCGAGTGCACCATCAGCAAGTTTGTAGACAAGACCAAGTTAGGAGTGAGACTTGATCTACTCAAGGGTAGGAAGGCTCTGCAGAGGGATCTGGATAGGCTGAACCCATGGGCTGAGGCCAACTCTATGAAGTTCAACAAGGCTATGCGCTGGGTCCTGCCCTTGGGGAACAACAATCCCACTCATGCAGGGAGAAGAGAAGCTGGACAGCTGCCTGGGGATAAGGGCCTTAGGGATAGTGGTAGATAGTCGGCTGAATATGAACCAGCAGTGTGCTCAGGTGGCCAAGAAGGCCAACAGCATCCTGCCTTGCACCAGGAATACTGTGGTCTGCAGGACAAGACATATGTTTGTCCCCTGGTAACTCAGACCTGGTGAGGCCAAACCTCAAGTTCAGCTCTGGGGCCCCTTGTGCAAGAAGGACATGGAGCTATTGGAATGAGTCCAAAGGAGGGCCATGAGCATGATTCATGGGCTGGAGCACCTCTCCTATGAAGACGGGCTGAGGGAGTTGGGATTGTTCAGCCTGGAGAAGAGAAGGCTCTGGGGAGACCTTGTAGTGGTCTTCCAGTGCCTAAAGGGGAGTACAGGAAAGCTGGGAAGGGACTCGTCATCAAAGAGTGTAGCTATAGGACGAGGGGTAATGGTTTAAACTGAAAGAGGGTAGATTGAGGTTAGGTATTAGAAAGAAGTTCTTTACTCAGAGGGTGGTGAGGAACAGGCTGTCCAGAGAAGTTGTGGATGCCCCATCTCTGGAAGTGTTCAAGGCCAGGTTGGACGGGGCTTTGAGCAAGCTGGTCTAGTGGAAGGTGTCTCTGCCCATGTCAGGTGAGTTGGAATTATGTGATCCGTAAGGTCCTTTTATACCCAAACTATTTTGTGATTCTGTAAATATGAAACACAGCACCGTACCAGCTACTAGGAAGAAGAATTTGCTTTATTGCAGCCAAAACTAGGACAATATCCACCCCTCATTCCATAGCGTGTCTGCCGTGCTCTGGTCTGACTCTTTCCATTTAATCACCACCACCTTTCCTGTCTTTTGATATGCACACAATAATGTTATTATTAATCTATTAGTGTCTATAACATTAACATTAACATTAAGACGAACAATAATAATGTCTTCCTTTTGTGTCCTATGAAACTGTCTTTACCTTAACCCATGAACTTTTACATTTTTTATCCTCCCAGTTCTCTTCTCCGTCCCATTGGATGAATAGATTTGTAGTGCTGAGCTGCCTGCAGGGTCAAACCACAGCAAGTCTTCTTGGTGCCTAGCGTGGAGCACACAGGTTGAGATGCCAGAGCTGACCACAGCGTTTTAAAAGTAAATTGTTATAAACATCAGATCAGTTTAACAGTTGCTGATCACAATGTTGATCTTTTTGATCTGGGGTCTGTTGTGCTTGTTTTCAGAATTGTGTTGCATAGCACATTACTAACTGTCTGTCTTCCACGTCATGCTGTTTATCAGTTCTGGGGGCTGGTTTAAGGTTACTGTTTTGCTGTATTGGATAACACTGACTTCTGATGGAATAAAATTATTGCCGCCTCCATAACTCGGGAACCATCTCTGCAGCTCTTAGAAATTATTTAGAATTACACTCTTTTATACTCTTTGCCTTTTCTCCTCGAGAGTAAATCTATGCAGGGTGGGTGGTGATGGTGAGTGGAACTGGGATGGACAGTGGGGGATGCTTTTCACCACTTCTTCCCTCTCCCTTTCTCCTGCACCTCCCCTTTCTCCTCCAGGACAGGTATATAGCCTGTCCAAAGCTACTCCAAACCCTGCAACAGGCCCTGCAGACACTTGGGCTCCTGAGGTGGGCCCAAAGGTAAACTGACACACGTGACAGGCCCTATAGCCACTCCCAAACCTGCGATAGGCCCTGCAGCCACTCCAACTCATCCAAAAGGCCCTGCAGCCAGAACAACTCCTGTGTTGGGCCCTGCAGCCTCTCCAGCACCTGCAATGGGTTCCATGGCTGGGCCAGAGAACCGGCCTGTGCCAGTAGCGGTTGCCTCTACATGCAAAAGAAAACAATGGGTGTGAAAGTCAGTTTTTCTTTCGAAATGAAAGAAACTCCTATCCAGACAAGAAAGGAGGAAGAAGAAGATGAGGCAGGTTTCTCCAAAGTTGGGCCATCTTGGAAGCAGGAGGACAAAGAAGAAGAGATCATATAAACATCAGAAACCAAGCGATCCCTTTCCCAGTGTAAGCTATGAGATATGGGAAAACATTTTAGCCATCATCTTGGTGAGCACATTGTCAGCTGGCTGCTCCAGTGGGGGGAGAACAGGGCCAATAGCCTGGAATTAGAGAGCAGGGAAGCCAAGAAACCAGAATCTCCCTCTAGGGAAGGGGCGATTGACAAAGCCATTGTAAAAGGAACTTACTCCCATCATGCTTGAAGGAAAGGTCTCCCTTGAAGGAAGATCTTGTATGTCAACCAGGAAAGTGGACCACCATGCAGAGGGGTAGCCGGTACCTGAGGAAATTAGGCGTGCTGAAGGCAATTTGTAGAAACCTAGATAACAAACAGTTATCCAAAGATCCAGATGAAGTCAAGTGCACATTACCCATGTGGCAGGAGTTTGTACAGAGCACACCATCATCATACGCCAACCCATTGGCAGTAATGACCAGGAAAGACCAAGAGGAACCCATGGTGGATGAATTGGCTAGCCAACTATGGCATTACAAAGAAAGTCTCTCTTCTTCCCTATGGGCCTGTTTCTCGTCCAGAAAGAAACTTTCCCAAGAGGTCCAACAACTACAAGAGAATATGGCTTCCTCCCGACCTGCACGAACCAATAGCTCAGCTATCAGATGTAAGCATCCCCCTGCTCAAGAAAGGTGACATAGTGGGTACATACCAGGTTCCATTCTGTGCTTTTGACGGTGTGACCATGGAGAGGCCATGAGAAAATGGGATGCAAAAATCGACCTCCACCTTAGAGGCACGGGTACATGAAGCACAAGGAAAAACATTGTCAAAAAGTGGCTCATCCGAGAAAATTGCTGCTCCAGTTTCTTGCAGGAATTCCTCCAAATAGAATAATGAATACTATGAGCAGGACTAGAGGGGCCCAGCCTCCACCCTAGGGGAGGGAGAGGACAATCGGGTGTATTGGACTTTGAGGATTATTGGCCTGGCACATCAAACCAGACTTAACTGTATTGGAGGCTGAAGTGAGTCTAACGGGGAAGGAGTGGCAAATGCAACCCATTGGGACTGGCCTGGAGGCTCTGTGCAACCTTGGTATAGACTACTTCAAGAGAGGGTACTTCAAAGATCCACAAGGGTATTGGTGGGCTTTTGGCATAGCTGCCTTGGAGATGGAGGACATTAACCAGGTGTGCCTACCTTGCCCACTCTTCCACAGGACCCTCCTGCTGTGGAGGTGCTGATGGCCATTGAGCAGCAGGTGCCAATCGCTACCACAACAGTGTGCCCGAGGCAATATTGCACTAACAGAGATTCCCTGATTCCCATCCATGAGCTGGTTCATCGACTGGAGAGCCATGGAGTGATCAGGAACACTTGCTCACCCTTTAATAGTCCCATATGGACAGTGCAAAATTCTAATGGTGAGTGGAAGATAACAGTGCACTTCTGTGGCCTGAATGAAGTCCCACCACCACTGTGTGCTGCTGTGCTGGGCATGCTAGAACTTCATTCAGTACGAACTGGAGTCAAAGGCAGCCAAGTGCTATGCCACAATTAATATTGCTAATGCATTTTTCTCCATCCCTTTGGCGGCAGTACGAAGGCCACACTTTGCTTTCACATGGAGGAGTGTCCTGCCCACCTGGAATCAACTGCCCCAGGGCTGGAAGCACAGCCCTACCAATTGCCATGGGCTGATCCAGGCTGCCCTGGAACACAGGGAAGCTCCTGAACACTTCCAACATACTGATGCCCCATCACATGGGGCAACACAGCAGCAGAAGAATTTGAGAAAGGGAAGCAAATGTTCCAAATCCTTCTGAAAACTTGTATTGCCCTCAAACAAAGTAAGGTCATGGGACCTGCACACAAGAGCCTAATGCAGGCTGTCCAGGTTCTGTGGGACCCCTGCTTGGGGAAAGGTTGGGCATCGGTCAGTGTGTGATGAGCAATTGCACTGTGCATCGCTTGCTTTATACATATAACGATAATAAAAATAAGGTTTATTATTATTTATTATTAGTATTGTTACTGTTATTACTGTCTCTTCATTTTCTGTCCTTTTAACTATCTTTATTTCAACGAATTATATTTTGGGTGTTGGGTGTGAGCTAACATCTGTGTGGTGCTGAGGTGCCTGACAAGTTAAAGCACAACGTGTTTAACAACCGCAGTCCAACAGCACAAATCACGCTTTAAACTATCAGTTTCTGACATCTACAGAGAGAAGAAGTCAGTGATGACTTCAGGCTGCTTCAAACACCACCCCCCAGGAGAGACCCTGCTACCTTCAGGAGCTGTCAGCCCTGAGGCCTTGGGGACACCTCGAGGGAGCCCAATGGCACAGAGCAAGCAAGCAAAGCGGGTGCTGTGCTGCTGAGCTGGGCCGGGCTCCTGGGACAGAGAGAGCTCCTGGCAAGAGGGCCCTGGTGCAGAGAGACAGCTGTGCCCAGGAGCAGCTCCTCTGCACAGCACAGCAGGGCTGGGGGCTCTGACCGCAGCTGGCACACAGAGAGGAGAGAAGGAGAGAGGGTTTGGAGGCAGTGAGGAGCGCAACAACAGAGGGCAGCGTGTGGCAGGACACATCTGCAGGCTCTTGACACCGTGAGGCTCTGGCAGCAGGGCAGTGCAGGTGGGGTTGCTTGAGAGGTCTTCTACAGATGGCACATCCCATGGGTGATAGCATCTGTCGGGATGGGTCTCTCTGTTTCTGAAGTGCTTTAGAGAATGGCATTATGAGGAAGCATTTCAAGAGGAAGATTGACGCTTGGTTTATCTGAAGGGTAAGGCTTTTTCTGCAGTCTGTGTTTTGAGATTCCTGCAGCGGAGGGGAGGCTGATTTCATAGTAATGGATTGTTGGGGTTGTACAGCAGACTGAGCTCCTGGAGCATTGCATTGAGAAATCAAAGTGCCAGTGATTAACTTTGTGAAGTCCCTTCCCACACCTCAGCCCACAGAGTGCACCAACATCATCAGTGTGGTCCTCTCAGGTTTTATCCTAGCTGACCTTAGGAGCTGCAAATCCTCTGTGATGGCCAGTGTCCTGTCTTTGAGAGGTGTCTGCAGGCCAAAGCAGAGCACACAGCATTTGCAATGAGCAGGAGCTGCCTCCTCTGCAGGCAGAGCTGCAGCACAGGAGGGGCTGCTGAGTGTCCGTCTGTCCCTCCCTGGCCTTGCCTCCCCTGGCAGCAGCACGCTGGCATTCCTGCTGCCTTCTCCACCTGTGGAGTCTCCTTCTCTGGAGATATTCAAGGCCTGTCTGGATGCCTACCTGGGCAGCCTGCTCTAAGGAACCTGCTTTGGCAGGGGGGTTGGACCAGATGATCTCTTGAGGTCCCCTCCAAGCCCTGCAATTCTGTGATTCTGGCTGGGGATGGGGTTTCACATGCACATGAAGTGAGCCCTCGGTGTGCTTGGGGAGTGGCAAATACAGGAACAGGGTGAGGTGTCTGGAGATGTGCACTCTGAGCCTGGATTCAGCAGTGTCCTGCTTCTTTTCAGGTGAACATATGAGCATAATTATCCTACAGCTCATACACATGCCAGCAGAAGAGACCAGCCTCTATGGACAGACTGGCTGTCCCCTCTGAAAGTACAACCTGAACTAAAAGGACAGTACCTTTGCCTCTGACGATCCACAGCATTTCACTTGGAATGCAGCAGAAGTGCCCAGGATTTATGCCTTAGAGACAGTCCTCAGGTGTGGTGGGGCAGCTAGTACATAATATAGAAAATATAAATCCACCTATGTTCTTCATCTCTTGCTGTAGGTCAGGACTGACTCCTGCATTGTCCAGAGCAGAGTCGCCTGCTCCCACGGAGGCCCTAAGGCAGCATCACTAATATGGCAAGAAGATGACCTGCCAAAGGTCTGCGGATATTTGCAGAGGGAGGCTTAAAAGAGAAATGGAAATTATTTGTCTCACATAACTCTGTGGTTAATAGTCTTCCTCTGCCTTGGGCAGGACTCCATGGCAGAACCTGTAAATGCCCAACAACAGCTCTGTGAGTGAGTTCCTCCTGCTGGCATTCGCAGACACGCGGGAGCTGCAGCTCCTGCACTTTGGGATCTTCCTGGGCATCTACCTGGCTGCCCTCCTGGGCAACGGCCTCATCCTCAGCGCCGTAGCCTGTGACCACCTCCTGCACACCCCCATGTACTTCTTCCTCCTCAACCTTGCCCTCCTCGACCTGAGCTGCATCTCCATCACTGTCCCGAAAGCCATGGCCAATGCCCTCTGGAACACCAGGACCATCTCCTATCAAGGCTGTGCTGCACAGGTCTTCTTTTTATTCTTCTTGGTTGGAGCAGAGTATTCCCTTCTCACTGTCATGGCCTACGACCGCTACGTTGCCATCTGCCAGCCCCTGCACTACGGGAGCCTCCTGGGCAGCAGAGCTTGTGCCCAGATGGCAGCAGCTGCCTGGGGCAGTGGCTTTCTCAATGCTGTCCTGCACACAGCCACTACATTTTCCCTGCCCCTCTGCCACGGCAATGCTGTGGAGCAGTTCTTCTGTGAAGTCCCCCAGATCCTCAAGCTCTCCTGCTCAGATGCCTACCTCAGGGAAGTTGGGGCACTCTTGTTTAGTTTTTCTTTGGGCTTTGGTTGTTTTGTTTTCATTGCTCTGTCCTATGTGCAGGTCTTCAGGGCTGTGCTGAGGATCCCCTCTGAGCAGGGCCGGCACAAAGCCTTTTCCACGTGCCTCCCTCACCTGGTTGTGGTCTCTCTGACTCTCAGTACTGCCTTGGTTGCCTACCTGAAGCCCCCCCTCCATCTCTTCCCCATCCTTGAACACGGTGGTGTCATTTCTGTACTCGGTGGTGTCTCCAGCAGTGAACCCCCTCATCTACAGCATGAGGAACCAGGAGCTCAAGGAAGCCTTGTGGAAACTCTTTGGGTACATGCTTCTTTGGCATCAATAGTGTGCCTATAATGTTAAATGGACACACAGGTTATCTGAACAACCTCTTAGTACACTAGCTCGCAATTCTTTTATTATTATTAATATTATCTCTTAAAATTGTGATTTTTATTGAATTCTATTCATGGCACCCTGTCTATTATTACTTTTTAAATTTATTTCCTTTCACCCAATCATCTTATGTACCTACAGAACTTGGCTTGCTGTGTGGATAAAGAGAATAAAGAATCCACGAGAACTCCATTGGTCTCAGATGCTATCTCTTCCCATCTCCTCTGGAGCTGCTGCCACAAGGAGGAGCAGCCCCAGTGGACCTTGAGACTGCCCCTCACTGCCCACTGGGTTCTGCCTTTCTGCTGCCTTCGGGTCAGGGCTGCTGCTTCCCTGGAGCCATGGCCATGGCCAGCAGCAGGATGTGGCCTTTTCACCGCTGCTCTCTTTTGGCTTCCACGTTGTTCTCTTGAGCTCTTGTACTTGACTAAGCCCTTAGGTCTCATGTACGTTGCTGAAAGTCCTGTTGTCTCTGCAGTGGCATCTCTGCCACATCTCTGCTTCTTACAAAGCTGGTGTCAGGAATATACCCAAGGAGCTGCTCGCTTGTCCTGGTTTCAGCTAGGATAGAGTTAATTTTCCTCCTAGTAACTGGCAGGGTGATGTGTTTGGGATTTAAGATGAGAATAATGTTGATAACACACTGATGTTTTAATTGTTGCAGAGCAGTGGTTACACCAAGCCAAGGACATTTCAGCTTCTCGCTCTGTCCTGCAAGTGGGCAGGCTGGGGGGTGCAGCAGGAGCTGGGAGGGGACAGACCCAGGACAGCTGACCCAAACTGCCCAAAGGGGTATTCCATACCATCTGACATCATGCTAAACAATATATAGGGGTGTCTAGCCAGGGTAGGTGGGGCGGCCGCTTGGGGATAGGCTGGGCATCGGTCAGCGGGTGGTGAGCAATTGCATTGCGCATCACTTGTTTGTACACATTGTTAGTAGTAGTACTATTATCTTCATTATTGGTATTATTGTTGTTGTTATTATTATTAATAAGGAGGGAGGGGGAGGGTGACTGAACAGACGTGTGGTGTTTAGCTGCCGGCTGGGTTAAATCACAACAGTGTCAGACACAGCCTTTCACTGCCAGGTACCAGGTCAACCAATGCTGGCCCCAAACTGCGAGGAAAAAAAAAAAGTAAAACTGTTAAATACAGAAGATGGATCTTGAGGATACAAGACTGCAGGCACCTGTGGGCAGTACAGACACTGAGCTGTGGTCTCAAGGCTCCCTGGGTGGGGATTAAGAGAAAGAAGTGAGTGCCTGTCCTGTGCCACCTCCCCGCCAGCCCTGCCCTTCCACAGGTGGAGTATTTCTCTCTTAGTTGGGCACCAGCAGAGCTTTGACTCCTCATCCTCCACAGGGAGATGAGCCACAGGCCTGGCTGTGTGCGAGGGGGCAGCAGACCTGAGCAGAAGGTCATGGAGAACAGGAGAGCTGCCTGAAGACTGGAAGAAAGCTCCTGTCGTACCGCTCTTCAACAAGGGCAAGAAGGAGGACCCAGGCAACTACAGGCTGGTCAGCCTCACCTCCATCCCTGGAAAGGCAATGGAACAGCTCATCCTGGAGGTCATCTCCAGCATGTGGAAAAGAAGGTGAGCAAGAGTAGTCAGCATGGGTTCACCAAGGGAAACCATGCTTCACCAACTTGATAGGCTTCTATGATGGAATGACTAGCTGAGTGGGTGAGGGGAGAGCAGCAGATGTTGTCTACTTTGACTTCAGCAAGGCTTTCAGCACTGTCTCTCATAACATCCTCATAGGCTAGCTCAGGAAGTGTGAGATGGAGGAGTGGTCGGTGAGGTGGGATGTGAGCTGGCTGGATGGCAGAGTTCAGAGGGTCGTGCTTAGTGGAACAGAGTCTAGTTGAAGGCCTGTAGCCAGCAGTGTCTCCCAGGGACCTACACTGAGTCCAGTCCTGTTCAACTTATTTGTCAGGGACCTGGATGATGGAACAGAGTGCACCCTTGTCCTGGTTTCAGTTAGGACAGAGTTAATTTTCCTCCTAGTAGGTGTAAAGCACAATGCAATTCTTTTTGCCTTCTGCATCTATAGCACAGGATGCACGACTTTGCTCTACTCTATTGACTGGGCAGGTCTTTTCACATTACTCAGTTTAGGTTTCTGTGACTGGAAGGGGACGATTTCCCCAAAGAGTCTAAGCTCATGGGTACAGCTACAGCCACTTGAAGATATATTTTCTTTAATTTTCTTCCTGAGTTTTCCACAGAAGACCCAAGAGACACTATGGATGTCCAGGTGTCTACTAAGATTTAAGCTGAATTTCTCAGATTCCAATGGTTATTTCAATTATATTATTTTATTTTAAATTTCAATTTTATTTTATTTTATTTATTTATTTTAATTTATTTTAATATTTATTTTGTTCCCAAAGAACACCTGACTTGTCTTAGAAAGGGTTTCATGTGCTGGGCTGGGCTGCAGTTACAGGGACAAAGACCACTGCTGGCAGTGGAGGTGTCAGACCTCCAGACTCTGCTTTTCTTCCTGATGGAGGTCTCCAAAGAAGTCACCCCGGATGAACAGCAATAGGAGAATAATGCTCAAAACTGAAATGCAGCAAAATTCAGACTTCGAAACAAGAAAAGATTTTTATTAGGTGCTTTTTGAAATCTTCTTCCCTAACTACATAATGCAAGCTCTGACATTAGCTTTACAAGGAGTGAAGCTTCTTCATTTTTATGAGGTCTGTGGTGTATTTTGGTGTTCAATCTATGAAGCTATGGTACTGAGAGGAGAGTGATGTAACCGCTTGAGCAAGTCAAGTCAGGAGGCACAAAAGTTGAAGTGACTTGGAGTATTAATGGGTCCCAGTGAGGGCTGTTACTAACATAACCTCTCCAGGGATGTATGAAGGCAGAAACTGGAAAATTGGAAGCCATGATTACAGACGGGCAAAGCGCTGTGCTGAGAAAAGTGTTTTTTGGTTTTGTTGAAGCAGAAGAGCCAAGGCCTGACCCCAGCCACTGGGAGGGGAGATTCTGCACCCCCACATCTGGCTCAGGGCTCTTTCAGGGATCTGTGGGATGTGGTGGGCAGTGTGATGCCATGAGAAGAACAGTGGTATGACACATCCAAGTTGCTGCACAGGGTTGAAAGGAATCCATGAGCCCTCATCGCAATGAATATATCGTATCTCCTCATAAGCTCTAGCCAAGGGGACAAAAAACTTCAGGGTAGTTTGGGCCTACCCTTCTTAACAGCACCCTCTGCCTTGTTGTCTGCAGGCTTTCCTTTGCTGTCCCACAGTTTGACCAATTTCCTTGAAGTCTGCAAACACCCATCTCTGTTCACCACCTTGCTCTCATCCCTTGCTTTCACCCATGTCTCGTCAACCCTCACCAGCTGTTCCTTGAAACACAAAGCCAGGGTCTGATCAGAGGGTGTGCTCTGGCACCACGGCTCAACCCTTTGAGGGACATTTCTTCCTCCTTCTGGCCAATGTCCACTTCCAAGGTCCACTTTGTGGCATTTTGTTTCTCCTGCTCTTTCCTACTAACAAAGAAAACTCCATCAGGGCGGAAACCACTCGTGAAGTAGGCATCCCAACCCATCAGCCTTCTTGCGGCCTGTCAGCCAAACAGACACAAGTCACCTCAGCAGCACCTTCCATGCCATGGGCCTGCTGCTGCCCTCGCAGCTTCTTGGCTAGACACAGCCAAGCCTTGTGCCTCCTGCTGTGCAGTCATGGACTCAAGCAGAAGGGACAGGACTACCCATACTGGGGCCTTCTTTCTGTCTGGGTCCTCCTGGGTCTGGAGGCAGAGGGGATCCCACAGTCAGCATGCCAGCCAGGTGCCTTCTGCTGGCCTAGCAGGGCCACTGGCAGATGTCAGCCCAAAAGTGCAGATCTCAGGGAGAAGCCAAGGGTGACCCTTCAGCTAGTCCAGACGGAAGTGACCTTGTAGGCCCTTTCCATGAAACGTTCCTGCTGCTGCCCTATCCACTGCAGAGACAGAAGTGACCTCACAGTCCCTGCCACAGTCACATTCCTCCTGCTGGGGCACAGATCCTAAGGTAGAGCTGACCTCTCTAGTCCTTTAGGCACTAGGGCTCACCGTTGTGGGCTACAGAATAAAAAGAGTTTTAATTGTAAGGTTTTGTGTTCTTCTGTGGTTAGGGTATAGGCAAGCTCTCTGCTTTAGGGTGTTTTTAGGTCTCCCAAGAAGTCTAGGGTTAAAGAGAGCATTTTAGTGCTCGTGTTAAGAGAAGGGATTAGGGTCAGCAAGTGAGTAAAGGGAAGGAAAAGGGCTATGGGATGATTTTTTTTGAAGTTATATTTTGAGTTCAAGCATTAGAGTAATGGTTTCCTGTCGAAGTGTTGTAGTTGCATTTAGGTTCAGGGATTAAAATTACTGCTTAAAATAAGATAAGGACAATACATGACTGTTTTAAGTCAATGTTACTAGAGCAATTACATCTTACCGCTACAAACTCATTAAATTCTGCTGGCCATGCTCTTCTTTCCACCCCAAAATCTCACATCTCTCTTGTCCAGGCTGCTCCTGAACTCCCCATATCTTACTGGGATCAGCTTTCTGATGACATTCATGATCGTAGAGTATCTGTCTCACCTCTGTTCGCTACTCCCTTCCTGGGAAGGAAGTGGCGTTGTAGTCAGGAGGGAAAAGGACAAAAAAGGTCTTAAAGAGCATCCTGTACAATGTGCCCATCAGCTCTGACCTCCACAAAATTACGCTTCCTACCTACAAGTTTTGTTTCCCAAATGGCTTCTGTGGATCCAGTGTTACTTTTCCCAGGCCCTCATGCATGCTTCATTTTTGGTTGTCCAAGGATGGGATAAGGAAAGCCAAGGAATAGATGGAAGTGAGCTTGGCAAATGATGCAAAGAATAACAGGAAGAGATTCTGTAGATACATTGCTCAGAAAATAAAGGCCAAGGAGAATGTACCCCCTCTGATGAAACAGAAGGATGAACTGGTAATGACAGACATGGGGAAAGCTGAGGGACTCAGCAACATCTTTGCCTCATTCTTCACTGCCAATCAGGCTCCCCAAGTTTTTCATTTCCCTGAACCCATAGACAGAGGCTAGGGCACAAAGTCCCACCTGCTGTAAGTGAAGAGCAGATTTGAGACCAGCTGATGAAACTCAACAAGTACAAGTCTATGGGGCCTGATGACATGCATCCCAGGGTACTGAAGGAATTGGCTGATGTAGTTGCCAAGCCTCTCTCCATCGTATTTGAAAAGTCCTGGCAGTCAGGTGAAGTCCCTGCTAACTGGAACAAGGGAAATATCAGCCCTGTTTTAAAAAATGTAGAAAGGAGGACCCAGGGAACTACCAAATGGTGAGCCTCACCCCTGTGCCTGGCAAGATCATGGAAAAGATCCTCCTGGAGTCAGCGTCAAGGCACATGCAAGACAAAGAGGTGATCTCAGGCAGCATGGCTTCACCAAAGGTTAAATTGTGCCGGACTAATTTGGTGGTTTTCTACAACGGAGTGACCACATCAGATGACAAGGGAAGACCGACCAATGTTATCTACTTGGACTTCTCTAAGACCTTTGACACAGTCCCACATGACATCCCGGTCTCCAAATTGGAGAGAGACGCGTTTGATGGGTGCACCATTCAGTGCATAAGGGGTTGGCTTGAAGGTCTGTACTGGGTCTGGCTGGAATGTTAACTTTCCCTGCAGCAGCCCATACAGTGCTGTACTCTGCACTTGTAGCTGGAACAGCAGTGTTATCACACCAGTGTTGTGTCTACTGCTGAGCAGCAGTGGCACAGCATCGGGCCTCTCTCTAACCCTCCTAGGGGGTGGGCAAAAAGTGGGAAGAGAAACATCACTAGGGCAGCTGACCTAAACCAACCAAAGGGATATTCCATACCATGTGATGTCACACAGCAATAAAAGGTGGGAACAGGAAGAAGAGGGGAGGGGTGGGCTCTCGTTGTGAAGACGTCGGTCCTCCTCCCGAACACCGGCTACGTGCGTTGAGGCCCTGCTTCAAGGACGTGGTCAATCATCACTCATTTGTGGGAAGTAAAGAGCAATTTCTTTCCTCTGCACTTCCACATAGCCTTCATTTATTTTGTTTGTTTTCCTCCCTTCTTTTTATTTTCCCTTTCCCCCCTCCCTTTTCCCTTTTCCCCTTTCCCTTTTATTTCCCTTTAGTTAAATTGTTTAGTTCATAATAATCTTTATTTAATTATTATTACTATTTCCCTTTAATTAAATTATCCTTATCTCAACCCGTGAGTTGTTCTTTGCTTTACTTCTCCCCCTCCTCATCTAAAAAAGAGGGGGAGTGAGAGAGCGGTTGTGGGGTTTAGCTGCCCAGCACGGTAAAACCACCACAGTCTTTTTGGCGCCCAACGTGGGGCTCGAAGGGTTGAGATAACAATAGAATTGATTAAAACGCGTACAACTAACACACTTACCTGCTAGTAACCATGTCCATTGTCCTGTTAATAATAGCTTTGATTATATGTCATGCAATCCGTGTCATATTCTCCTTTCTCCTATATATTCGATCCGACAAAGTGCTGCAATCGGTGTTCATTTTTTTTAATTCGCTGTGCTGCCAAGCACTGACCTTGGGTTTAATCTGGAATTCAGGCTCTGCGCTGTTATCATTTGGGTCTCATGGAAACTATCTTTTAGAGAATATTCAGAACTACACTGCCTTCCTTTCCTCATCTGGACACCAGGCTATTAATAATATTAGGAATGGTACTTTTCCCTTCTTTCACAGTGGGTTAATTACAACAGTTTGGGAGTATTTTGAACATCCACCTGTAACCCATGTATTGCTGTTTCTAATTCTGAATAACAGGTTTCATTTTCTCTCTAAGATTAGTCAATTATTTAGAAAGCTTACTTGGGAACCTGTCTCGAAACAGTCTTGTGGCGAGTGGCAAGGTGTGTGGGATGATGTTGGCAGATACCTGTCACGACTGTCTCCTCCAATAGTTTTGAACTTCACCCCTGAGCAAGTGCGAAATCCTAAAAACCTGGCAGAATGTTTGAGAGTTGTATGTCCTGACCCTGATAATGCCGGAAAGCGACAGCTTGCAGCATTGTGCTGGGTCCTGGCTTACTCCTATCAAACGCTGTTTAACATTATCCAGCAACTTGAAGAGAGGGAGGAAGACTCTGAATCTGATGACCAAGTAACACATGCAGTGGCTGACCCAGAGGACCAACCGACTATGGTATCAGTCGCCCCCATAGTCAAGTCAAAACGATGGAAACGGAGGTCAGCTCGTTTAGTAAGGGAAGAAGCCTCTTCTAAGAAGGAGGAAGAAGAGGAAATGGCAAGCACCTCTAAAGCAGGGCCATCACAAAAACAGCAGGAAGAAGAGATGGAAATCATAAAGGAATCAGAAATCACTCGATCCTTATCCATGAGTGAGTTGCGAGAAATACGAAAGGATTATGGTCGACGCCCAGGTGAACACATCCTCACCTGGCTGCTTCGATGCTGGGATACTGGGGCCAATAGCCAACAATTAGAAGGCAATGAAGCCAAGCAGCTGGGATCCCTCTCTAGAGAAATGGTAATTGACAAAGTAATCGGGAGAGGAGCACAGGCCCTCAGCCTCTGGAGACGACTCCTGGCAGCAGTAAGAGAAAGATATCCCCATAAGGAAGATATTGTATATCACGTAGGCAAGTGGACCACTATGGATAAAGGTCTCCAGCATCTGCGGGAATTAGCTGTGCGGGAGATGATTTATAGTGATTTGGACAATGCCCAGACACCTCAAGACCCCGATGAAGTCCAGTGCACAACATCCATGTGGCGTAAATTTGTGCGGAGTGCACCATCAGCACATGCCAGTACACTGGCAGCAATTAGCTGGGATGAGGGGATGGGACCAACAGTGTATAATGTGACCTGCCAGCTTCAAACATATGAAGACAATCTCTCTGCTCCGCTACAGTCCTGTGTCTCAGCTGTGGAGAAACTGTCTGTAAGACTTAACCAGCTTGTAGAACAAGCATATGCCCCATATTCCCCCTCACCTAGGCAGGGTAATATTTCGGCCACTAAGACTCAGCATTTGCCTGCTCAAGAGAGAGAGTATCCAAGACGCACACCACGTGGCACCTTGTGGTTTTATCTGCGTGACCATGGGGAAGATATGAGGAAATGGGATGGTGTACCTACCTCAACCCTAGCTGCTCGGGTACGTGAACTGAAAGGAAATACAGCAGCAAGAAGAGGGGCTCCTAAGAGAAATGCTGCTCCAGTTTCTATTGGGCAATACCCCAGAGGCAGTAGAAGAGGCAGTAGAGCTGATGTTGTTCTTGACCCTGATGAAGGGACCTCTGCCTCTCATTTGCAAGAATTAAGTGGCAGACGCTCCAACCAGGACTAGAGGGGCCCTGCCTCTGGCCAGGTAGAGGAGAGGGATAACCGGATTTATTGGACTGTGTGGATCCGATGGCCTGGCACATCAGAACCACAAGAATACAATGCTCTAGTGGACACTGGCGCACAATGTACCTTAATGCCATCAGGCTACCAAGGGACAGAACTCATCCGTATCTCTGGAGTGACAGGGGGATCCCAACAACTGTCTGTACTGGAAGCTGAAGTGAGTCTAACTGGGAATGAGTGGCAAAAGCATCCCATTGTGACTGGCCCAGAGGCTCCGTGTATCCTTGGCATAGACTACCTCAAGAGAGGGTACTTCAAGGATCCAAAAGGATATCGGTGGGCTTTTGGCATAGCTGCTTTGAGCACAGAGAAGATTAGGCAGCTGTCTACCCTGCCTGGTCTTTCAGAAGACCCTTCTGTTGTAGGACTGCTGAAGGTTGAAGAACAACAGGTACCAATTGCTACTACAACGGTGCACCGACGGCAATATCGTACCAACCGAGACTCTCTGATTCCCATTCATGAGTTGGTTCACCGACTGGAGAGTCAAGGAGTAATCAGCAAGACTCGCTCACCCTTTAATAGTCCTATATGGCCAGTACGGAAGTCTAATGGCGAGTGGAGGTTAACAGTGGACTATCGAGGCCTGAATGAAGTCACACCACCGCTGAGTGCTGCAGTGCCGGACATGCTAGAACTTCAGTACGAACTAGAGTCAAAGGCAGCCAAGTGGTATGCCACAATTGATATTGCTAATGCATTTTTCTCCATCCCTTTGGCAGCAGCATGCAGGCCGCAGTTTGCTTTCACTTGGAGGGGCATCCAATACACCTGGAACCGGCTGCCCCAGGGGTGGAAGCACAGCCCTACCATTTGCCATGGACTGATCCAGTCTGCACTGGAGAAAGGGGGAGCTCCTGAGCACCTTCAGTACATTGATGACATCCTCGTGTGGGGCAACACAGCAGAAGAAGTTTTTGAGAAAGGGAAGAAAGTAATCCAAATTCTCTTGAAAGCTGGTTTTGCCATTAAACAGAGTAAGGTCAAGGGGCCTGCACAGGAAATCCAGTTCTTGGGGGTAAAATGGCAGGATGGACGTCGCCATATTCCAATGGATGTGATCAATAAAATAACAGCAATGTCTCCGCCAACTAGCAAAAAAGAAACACAAGCTTTCCTAGGCCTCGTGGGATTCTGGAGAATGCATGTGCCAGGCTATAGTCAGCTTGTGAGTCCTCTATATCGAGTGACTCGAAAGAGAAACTATTTCGAGTGGGGCCCTGAGCAACAACAGGCATTTGAACAAATCAAACAAGAAATAGCTCGTGCAGTAGCCCTTGGGCCTGTCCGTACTGGACCAGCTGTGCAAAACATACTTTATACTGCAGCTGGGGAGCATGGGCTCACCTGGAGCCTTTGGCAGAAAACCCCAGAAGAAACTCGAGGTCGACCTCTGGGCTTCTGGAGTCGGGGCTATCGAGGATCAGAAGCCAATTACACCCCAACTGAAAAAGAAATACTTACAGCATATGAGGGTGTTCGAGCTGCTTCAGAAGTTGTGGGTACAGAAGCACAGCTCCTCTTGGCACCGCGGCTACCTGTGTTACACTGGATGTTCAAAGAGAAAATTCCCACTACACACCATGCAACTGATGCTACGTGGAGTAAGTGGATAGCGTTAATTACCCAGCGGGCTCGAATGGGAAAACCTAATCGCCCAGGAATCCTGGAAGAGATTATGGACTGGCCGGAAGGCAGAGATTTTGGAGTGCCAACAGAAGAGGTAACCCGTGCTGAAGAGGCACCACCATACAATGAGTTGCCAGAAGACAGAAAGCAGTATGTGTTGTTTACTGACGGATCCTGCCGTGTGGTAGGGAGCCATCGGAAATGGAAAGCTGCTGTGTGGAGTCCCACACGACGAGTTGTGGAGGCCATGGAAGGGGAAGGCGAGTCGAGTCAGTATGCAGAAGTAAAAGCCATACAACTAGCTCTAGAGATTGCCGAAAGAGAAAAATGGCCAGCATTGTATCTTTATACTGACTCATGGATGGTGGCAAATGCTCTGTGGGGGTGGCTACAGCAATGGAAACAGAGCAACTGGCAGCGCAGAGGTAAACCTATCTGGGCTGCTACCCTGTGGCAAGATATTGCTGCCCGGGTAGAAAACCTGGATGTTAAAGTACGTCATGTAGATGCCCACATGCCCAAGAGTCGCGCTACTGAAGAACATCAGAACAACAAAGAAGTGGATCGAGCTTCGAAAATTGAAGTGGCTCAGGTGGACCTAGATTGGGAACGTAAGGGTGAGCTGTTTGTAGCTCGATGGGCCCATGAAACATCAGGACACCTGGGAAGGGATGCCACTTACAGATGGGCTCGTGATCGAGGGGTGGACTTGACCATTGAGGCCATCACACAGGTTACCCATGAGTGTGAGACCTGTGCTGCAATCAAGAAAGCCATGAAGGTAAAATCTCCCTGGAACAGGGGGAGATGGCTAGGGTTTCAATATGGTGAGGCCTGGCAAATTGACTATATCGGACCACTCCCACAAACCCGCCAAGGCAAACGATACATACTCACCATGGTAGAAGCAACTACTGGGTGGCTGGAAACATACGCTGTAAACCATGCCACGGCCCGAAACACTATTTTGGGCCTGGAAAGACAAGTATTGTGGCGTCATGGTACACCAGAGAGAATTGAATCTGACAATGGGAGTCATTTCCGAAACAATCTTATTACCTCCTGGGCCAAGAGGCATGGTATTGAGTGGGTGTACCACATCCCTTATCACCCACAAGCCTCTGGGAAGGTTGAAAGGTACAATGGACTGTTAAAGACTATGTTACAAGCATTAGGTGCTGGGACATGGAAACAATGGGACACAAATCTACCAGAAGCCACTTGGCTAGTTAACAATAGGGGGTCTGACAGCCGTGCTGGTCCTGCCGAAACAAAACCCCTACACACTGTGAAAGGAGCTAAAGTTCCCGTAGTGCATGTAGGAAGGTGGATGGGAAAGGCAGTGTGGGTTGCTCCTGCCTCGGGAAAAGGCAAACCCACTCGTGGGATTGTCTTCGCCCAAGGACCAGGGTATACCTGGTGGGTCATGCAAAAGAATGGGGATATCAAGTGTGTGCCTCAAGGAGATTTGACATTGAGAGAAAACTAATCTGTAATCTTAGTTATATGTTATAGGAAGATGCTGTAGGATCAACGACAGGTCAACATTGCAAGGAGCCGGGCAGTGCAACAAGGACTTGAGCTACGCTGGTGCTGGTGTCCAGACATCCAACTCTACCTGCCATGAATGGCCAATTTGGCAGATGAAGACCTAATCATCAACAGTTCTTATGAACATTTTCCAAAAAAGACCTATGGAATGAAAAGATACACCTGCCTATTAATCCTGTCCTGTTAAATCCTTGTCCTGTTAAAGGACAAGGAATAATGATGAGAATGTTTGTATGCTAAAGTATGGGGATCTGAGTGTGACACAAATGCTATGGAATAAGGGGTGGAGGTTGTACTGGGTCTGGCTGGAATGTTAACTTTCCCTGCAGCAGCCCATACAGTGCTGTACTCTGCACTTGTAGCTGGAACAGCAGTGTTATCACACCAGTGTTGTGTCTACTGCTGAGCAGCAGTGGCACAGCATCGGGCCTCTCTCTAACCCTCCTAGGGGGTGGGCAAAAAGTGGGAAGAGAAACATCACTAGGGCAGCTGACCTAAACCAACCAAAGGGATATTCCATACCATGTGATGTCACACAGCAATAAAAGGTGGGAACAGGAAGAAGAGGGGAGGGGTGGGCTCTCGTTGTGAAGACGTCGGTCCTCCTCCCGAACACCGGCTACGTGCGTTGAGGCCCTGCTTCAAGGACGTGGTCAATCATCACTCATTTGTGGGAAGTAAAGAGCAATTTCTTTCCTCTGCACTTCCACATAGCCTTCATTTATTTTGTTTGTTTTCCTCCCTTCTTTTTATTTTCCCTTTCCCCCCTCCCTTTTCCCTTTTCCCCTTTCCCTTTTATTTCCCTTTAGTTAAATTGTTTAGTTCATAATAATCTTTATTTAATTATTATTACTATTTCCCTTTAATTAAATTATCCTTATCTCAACCCGTGAGTTGTTCTTTGCTTTACTTCTCCCCCTCCTCATCTAAAAAAGAGGGGGAGTGAGAGAGCGGTTGTGGGGTTTAGCTGCCCAGCACGGTAAAACCACCACAAGGTCACACCCAGAGAGTGGTGCCTCTCTCACCTGGCTGTGGTCTCCCTGTTTGTCAGCACTGTCCTGTTTGCGTGCCTGAAGCCCCCCTCAATCTCTTCCCCATCCCTGGATTTGATGGTGTCATTTCTGTACTCGGTGGTACCTCCAGCAGTGAACCCCCTCATCTACAGTATGAGGAACCAGGAGCTCAAGCATGCAGTGAGGAAACTTTTTCAATACATGTTTCTTAAGCATCAGTGATGTATTCCAAAGATATATACTTAATAATAAAATATTATCATTCATATTGTGATTCATATTATATATGATTTTTATAGCTACTAGTGTTATCATAACATAATCAATAATACTGGTCCTAACAGATATCAAAGGGTATTTCAGAAAATGACAGAACATTTTAAAAATTATTTTTCTCTGTTAATATTTGAACAATATTTTATTTTGTTTTTAATAATCTAATTCTTAACATTCTGAATGTTACATTCTGTGTTGGCTTTGACTATATAATCTAATGTACATACAGAACCAGGCTTCCTTGTTTTTTAAAGGCAATAAAGAACTCAGCTGAAATTCACTGGTCTCAGTATCCTCCTCTTCCCATCTCTTCTGGAGCTGGGGAAGCAGTCCCAGCATGCAGCAGGGGCTCAGGCCCAAGAGCCCAGCTGCCACAGGTAGGAGCAGTGTACTTGGATTAGACCTTGTGGATCTAGGTGACAGTCCTGTCGTCTCTACAGCAGGGCTGGCACAAAGCCCTTTCTACGTGCCTCCCTCACCTGGCCATGGTGTCCCTCTTTCTCAGCCCTGTCATGGTTGCCTACCTGAAGCCTCCCTCCATCTCCTCCCCATCCCTGGACGCCCGGTGGCAGTTGTGTACTCCGTGCTGCCTTCAGCAGTGAACGCCCTGATCTGTAGCATGGGGAGCCAGGAGCTCAAGCATGCCTTGTGGAAATTGATAACTAGATGTGTTTTGGATGCAAGAAATTCCCTATCTGCTTCTGCACATGACTTGTAATGCCAATAAGTGGAGGAATAGCCAATATACTTTGTTTCGTTTTGTTTTGTTTGTGGCTGTGCATATGCTTATTACAGATATTAATTCAGCTAATGTTGCCCATTAAAACGATATTGTTCTTCACCTCTCCATTTCAGTTTGTACCTTTCAAATATAGCTCATAGGCGCTGTGCATGTGGAGCCACGCTCTGTGTGAATGCAAACAAACTGAAGGTGCTTGCACTGCCTTCTTTGTCTGATGTCCTTCCTCTGAGACCTGGTCTGGCTCTGCAGGGGCAGTGCCTGTGTGCAGAGGTGCAGAGGAAAAGAGTCCCACCCCAGCAGCACGGCCAGGGAGCACCAGTGCTTGGGGCATGCAGAGCTGCTCTCTTGCCACTACCACTCTCTCCTACTGAGTCCTCCTGGTGGGGTCAGGCCTGGCTGCTCCTGGAACTTGGTGCCAGTGCTGCTGTGGGGTTGTGCTGGGAGTGCAGGCAGGAAAAGGCAGTGGGCAAGGCAGTGGCACAGCTGGCCTCCACTGCAGCACTTCCCTCCTAAGGGGAGATCTCTTCCAAGGTGGACAGACCAGAGCTCAAGTGCTCAATCTGCTGTGAGCAGGCAGAGGAGAGCTGTGCAGCCCCAGGGCATGCAGCAGCCCCAGCAAAGGAGCCTGGCGAGTGATTCCTTGCAGCCCTGGGGCAATGGCAGTGACCCCATGAGCTGGGTCTGCCTCCCAGCCTGCCCAGCACAGCCCTGCAGAGTGCCCCCATGCCCCGGCCACCACAGCCTCCTTGCTCTGCCGAGCAGCACCTCTGGTTGTCATGTCAGAGATATCAGCTTTTGCCTAAAGTCATCCTTCACGGCTGAAGTGTGTCTAAGTGGGAAGGAGTGGGAAAAGCAACCCGTTGGCACTAACCCAGAGACTCTGTGCATCCTTGGAAGAGACTACATCAGGAGAGGATAGATATTTTAAGGAACCAAAAGGGTATCGGTGGGCTTTTGGCATAGCTGCCTTGGAGAAGGAGGACATTAAACTGTTGTCTACCTTGCCTTGGTCTCTCAAAGGACTATTGTGTTGTGGGGTTGATGAGGGTTGAAGGACAGCTGGTGCCAATCACTAGCACAACCGTGCACCTGAGTCAGTATAGCACCAACCAACTCCACTAACTGAGGACTATCGTGGCCTGAATGAAGTCATGCAATGCTGAGTGCTGCCATGCCAGACACGGTAGAGCTTCCATGCAAACTGGAATCAAAGGCACCCAAGTGTTTTGCCACAACTGATATCGCTAATGCTTTTTTCTCCATCAGTTTGCCAGCAGAGTGAAGGCCGCAGCTTGCTTGCAACCTGGAATCAACTGCCCCAGGGCTGGAAACACAGCCCTGATGGACTAAGGTCTGACCTAGACTGCACTGGAAGAGGAGGAAGCTCCTGAACACCTGCATTACATCGATGGCGTCATTGTGTGGGGTGACACAGCAGAGGAAGAATTTGAGAAAGGGAAGAAAATACTCCAAATTCCTCTGAAAGCTGATTTTGCATTCAAAGAAATTTAGGCCAAGGGATGTGCACAACAAATCCTGATGCAGGGATCTGGCCAGGGTCAGGGGGACCAATGCTCAGGGACAGGTTGAGCATTGGTGAGGGGCTTCTCAACAATTGCATGGTGCATCACTTGCTCTGTACATATTATTATTATTATTATTATTATTATTATTATTATTATTATTATTATTATTGTTACTATTATTATTGTTGTTGTTGTTGTTGTTGTTATAACAATTTTATCTTCCTTTTCAGTCTTTTCAAATTTTAAATCATCCATTATTGTCTGGGTCTCTGTGCTTAATGAAATGCATCCACCTGTCTACACCTCAGTGTCACCTTCACATTGCCTTTGTCTCCTTGTCCTCACTGCCTCCAATGCTCTGCTCTAATGAGCTTCAAGGGAGGCTGTGTCAGTGCTGGCCCTCGGGGGGACACTGCAGGAAACTTGAATGTGACTTGGACTTCTGGAGAGGTTCCTTCAACTTGCTCTCAGTGTCTGAGGTTTGTGGGCTCATCAGCAAAGCCCCCAGAGGGGTGATTGCAATGCCTTGGGCTGGGCCTGTGCTGCTGAGCTGGGCCGGGCTCCTGGGACAGGGAGAGCTCCTGGCAAGAGGGCCCTGGTGCAGAGAGACAGCTGTGCCCAGGAGCAGCTCCTCTGCACAGCGCAGCAGGGCTGGGGGCTCTGACCACAGGTGGCACGGGGAGAGGAGAGAAGGAGAGAAGGGGAGAAGGAGAAAAGGAGAGAAGGAGAGAAGGAGAGAGGGCTTGGAGGCAGTGAGGAGCGCAACAACAGAGGGCAGCGTGTGGCAGGACACATCTGCAGGCTCTTGACACTGTGAGGCTCTGGCAGCAGGGCAACGCAGGTGGGGTTGCCAGAGGGGTCTTCTACAGCTGGCACATCCCATGGCTGATAGCATCTGTCAGGGTGGGTCTCACTCTTCTTGTAATTTGGACTAGGAGAAACTTTAGGGAATGGCATTCATGAATGGGCATTTCAAGAGGAAGACTGAGGCTTGGTCAGTCTGAAGAGGAAGGCTTTTTTGGATTCTCTGCTTTCAGATTCTTGCAGTGGAGGTGAATCTGAGTGAGTCTGAGCACACAGCTTGTGAGATGGGGTCTGTTAGCATGAACAGGGAAGAGATGTGGGGTCAGAGAACCAGTTCCCAGCAGGGCCATGGGCAGGCGGTGAGAGGGAGCTGCTGCCAGAAATGCTGTGTGAGGGAGGGCTCAGACACCTACCTGGGAAAATCGCTGCTCTTCTCTCCCACCAGCACAGGGCAGCTCAGACCAGACGTGATGGACAGAGTGGCTGTGCTCTCTGAAGTACACTATGCACTAGAGGAATGGTATCTGTGACATTGAGGATCCACAAGGTTTCGCTTGTAGTGCAGCAGGAATGACAGTATAGGAAAAAGAAATCGCCATGGCCCTTCTCTGCTGTTAGGTGATTTGGGAGTAAAAATTTCTTCATACGAAGTGTTAAAATAATCTGAGAATACCCCATGTTCCTCTTTACTTTTTTTTTTTTTTTTTTTTTTTTTTCAATAGGTAAAGACTGTTAAGTACACTGCCCACAGCAGAGTTCCCTGCTTCCAGGGACACCCTCAGGCAGCATCAGTCAGGGCTCATGAAAGGGACCGGCCTAATGTCTGCTTAATAGGTCGAAACTGATTCAAATATCATCAGATAATTGTGTTGTATTTTCTTACTGCCTTTTCTCTCCTTGGGAGAATCCCATGGCCAGAACCAGCAAATGCCCAACAGCAGCTCTGTGGGTGAGTTCCTCCTGCTGGCATTCGCAGACACGCGCGAGCTGCAGCTCCTGCACTTTGGGATCTTCCTGGGCATCTACCTGGCTGCCCTCCTGGGCAACGGCCTCATCCTCAGCGCCATAGCCTGCGACCACCGCCTGCACACCCCCATGTACTTCTTCCTCCTCAACCTCGCCCTCCTTGACCTGGGATCCATCTCCATAACTCTGCCCAAAGCCATGGCCAATGCCCTCTGGGACAACAGGGCCATCTCCTATCAAGGCTGTGCTGCCCAACGCTTTCTCTTTGATTTTTTGGTTTTAGCTGAGTATTGCCTCCTCACCGTCATGGCCTACGACCGCTACGTTGCCATCTGCCAGCCCCTGCACTACGGGAGCCTCCTGGGCAGCAGAGCTTGTGCCCAGATGGCAGCAGCTGTCTGGGGCAGTGGCTTTCTCAATGCTGTCCTGCACACGGCCAACACATTTTCCCTGCCCCTCTGCCACGGCAATGCTGTGGACCACTTCTTCTGTGAAATCCCCCAGATCCTCAAGCTCTCCTGCTCAGATGCCTACCTCAGGGAAGTTGGGGCACTTGTGTTTAGTATTTTCTTGGCCTTTGGTTGTTTTGTTTTCATTGTGCTGTCCTACGTGCAGATCTTCAGGGTAGTGCTGAGGATGCCCTCTGAGCAGGGCCGGCACAAAGCCTTTTCCACGTGCCTCCCTCACCTGGCCGTGGTCTCCCTGTTTGTCAGCACTGCCATATTTGCCTACCTGAAGCCCCCCTCCATTTCCTCGCCATCCCTGGACCTGGTGGTTGCACTTCTGTACTCGGTGGTGCCTCCAGCAGTGAACCCCCTCATCTACAGCATGAGGAACCAGGAGCTCAAGGATGCAGTGAGGAAACTGTTTCCATACATGCTTCTTAAGCATCTGTGATGTGTGCAGAGGATGTATTCTTAATAATATGCAAATATTTTGGTTCATATTATTCATATCATTTTTATCGTTACTAGTGTTATCATAACATTGTCATTAATAATAATCCTAACAGAAAACGAAGGGTATTTGGGAAAATGAGGCAGCATTTTTAAAATTATTTTTCTCCGTTAATGTTTTAACAATGTTTTATTTTGTTTTTAATAATGTAGTTGTCAGCAGTCTGAACGTTACATTTTGTGTTAGTTTTTACGATATCATCTAATGTACATACAGAACCAGGCTTCCTTGGTACTTAAAGACAATGAAGATGTCAGCGGAAATTCATTGGTCTCAGTTTCCTTCTCTTCTCATCTCCTCTGGAGCTACGGGAGCAGTCCCAGCATCCAGGAGGGGCTGAGGGTCAAGAGCCCAGCTGCTGCAAGTAGGAGCAGTGAATTTGGATTAGACCTTGTGGATCTAGGTGACAGTCCTCTCGTCTCTATTGTAAGGCCAGCACAAAGCCTTTTCCACGTGCCTCCCTCACCTGGCCGTGGTCTCCCGGTTTGTCAGCACTGTCCTGTTTGCGTACCTGAAGCCCTCCTCCATTTCCTCCACATCCTTGGACACGGTGGTGTCATTTCTGTACTCGGTGGTGCCTCCAGCAGTGAACTCCCTCATCTACAGCATGAGGAACCAGGACCTGAAAGCCACACTGAAGAAACTGATTCTAGTGGTAATACTTAGCAATGAATTGGCTATCTCACTTTTCTAGTTTTACTCAAGTTAATCTCAGGCAATTTGTGACGATTAGGTATAGCATTCTTTAAAATTCTGTTTCCAGTTAGATGTTAGAAGTTTGCTTTCATTCCTCTTTTCCAGATGACCAGTCCTCTGTGTGACCCAGAGGCTTTCTTGGAATGTGTTTATTCCTAAATGACGCCTGGTCTCTGTTTTGGCATCTTGTTAGTAAAAAGAACTTGCACAGTGCTCAGGGCTCTCCTTCCCAAACTGGAATGCAGAAGACGCTCAGGGAATATCAGGCTCAAGGTCTTGGTGTTGTACTGGGGTTCCACCTGGACACAGGGGCATGGGGCACAGAGTCCTGGGTGAGGGTGTCAGGGCTTCACTGAGTCGTCACTGGTGGATGCCCAGTGCCCCTGGAGACCCTGACCGGTCGAGAAACAGCTTCCTGGGTTTGAATCGTGACAGGAGTGGTGGCATCAAGGAGGTAGAGGGAGCCACCAAGTCCTTTGCTGGTCTGGGCAGAGCAGGAAGGGGGCCCAGGGCATTCATCCCCTCCCTGCAGCCTGCCAGGACCTGCAAGGTGCTCATGGAGCATCCAGGGCCAGGATCTGCACCGTGGTGAGCAGGGAGAGGGCAAAGCCTCTCTGAAAAAGAGGCTGAAACTGAAAAATGTCCCTCCTCTGTCCTGTGGTGTGACAGTGCCACTGTGGAACAGGTTACCTTTATTTGATAGAGTTCTTGTGTAATTTGCTTTGATGGTGGCACAAAAAGAGCGTTCCTTCACCAGTGATGTACAACCTTCTTCATGTTAGGACACAACTCAACGTCCTTCACTCTGCTTTTTCTCATGGATGAACTGGATTAGGTCTCCTTGATTATGCTGAGGCCCAATGCAATGCTTTTGCCTTCTGCTACTTGTACTGGGTTCAGCAATAAAAGGTGGAAACAGGAAGCAGAGGGGAGGGGTGGGCTCTTGTTGGGAAAATGTCGGTCCTCCTCCCCAACACCGGCTACGTGCGTTGAGGCCCTGCTTCAAGGACGTGGTCAAGTATCGCACATTTGTGGGAAGTAGAGAGTAATTTCTTTCCTCTGCGCTTCCACATAGGCTTTATTTGTCTTGTTTGTTTGTTTTCCTTTTTTCCCTTTCCCCCTCCCTTTTCCCCTTTCACTTTTTTTCCCTAGTAGGTAAATTGTTTATTTCATAATAATCTTTCTTTAATAATAATAATAATTATTATTATTTCGCTTTAATTAAATTATCCTTATCTCAACCCGTATGTTGCTCTTTACTTTACTTCTTCCCCTCCTCATCTAAGGAGAGGGAGTGAGAGAGCGGTTGTGGTGTTTAGCTGCCTAGCACGGAAAACCACCACACTACTCCAGCACAATGTGTGTGACCTTCCCTTACTCTGCGCATTGACCTCACGGGTCATTTTGCATTTTTCACTTTCAAAACCTTAGTTGGATGGGGGCCATTTCCAAAGCGGGGCAAGCTGATGGGTTCTGGCTCAGCCATTTGAATTATGCTATACTTGAGTTTATCAGCCTGAGTTGGCTAAAGATGAGCCAGGAAGGTAAACGGATGTTCACGTGTCTAGTAGGAATATGGGAGAGTATCTCAGGTTTCCAATGGCCATTTCAAATCTAGGTCAGTCCAAGGAACCCACTGAAGAAGAGGTTTGTCTTTGAAGGGGTTTCCTGTGCTGCACTGGGTTGCAGTTGCAGGGACAAAGACCACTGCTGGCAGTGGAGGTGCCCTGGGAACTCCACCTGGCTCCACCTGATTTTCCTAAAGGGCTCCGGCCTCCTGCAGGTCTTTTCTGACGCCTGCCAGTACAGGAAAGTGCCTCAAAGACAACGGGGCCACTGGAGGTTTTCCCTGGTTATGCTTATGGTCAGACAGCAACGCTCTGCCTGAACACCCAGTTATTTCTTTAGTACTCGAATGATAAAGCCACTACTCATCAGCTCAAATCATTCAATCCCTTCTGTGAAACGTCTCATGTGAAGTGTAATTTCTTTCATGAAGAAATGCTAATTTCCATGGTCTATATTAATGGCAGGAGAAGAAATAGTGATGTTCACCTGTACTAGCATTCTCATCGCTTTGTCTATCATGGTGTGCTCCCTCGTCTTCCAGGCACAAAACCCATCTTGATTACACAGAACATGCTGAGTGCTTCCTTTCCACAGGCTTGTCTGGACCTGGACTTCCCATTGCTCTTCTGGTTTTCCCTCCCCTTACTCTTTGACCATTCGGACCGCTCTCAGTGACCCAGTTGCTGCGTTGAGTTTCAGTGAGTTCAAGCTCACCCATCTCTCAGCAGTCTTTTAATGGTGTCCTTAGTAAGACCCTCATCATTTAGCAGTGAATTAGTATGATATGGATTAATATTAACACAATTATTTCCTATTAATCACTGCAAAATACATCATGTACAGTCATCCTTTCAGGAAGGTAAACATCACTGGAGGCAACAAAATACGGAACTTGAGCTTTGTGGTTTTTTTTTGTTTTTTTTTTTTTTTTTTTTTTTTTTTTAAATTGCAGCATGATTTCCTGTTGTTTGTTTTGAAATAGGAAAACCCCTGTTCCTCCCACCTACGCAGGGCTTCAAAGGAGAAACCCTAGACCAATACCTATAGGAGAATGATGCTCTAAACTGAAACACAACAAAATTAGATGCTCTTTGAAATCTTCCCCCTTAACTAGAATAATGAAAGCTCTACAATTAGCTGAACAGTCTTGAAGACTTGAAGAAAATGGTGGGAGAGATATGGCTGCTTAGGAGGTTCAGTGTTTTAATGAGTTCCATGGAGTATTTTGGTGCTGAGTCAATGAAACTTGGGTACTGAGCGGAGAATGATGCAACTGTGCGAAAAAGCAAATGCAAAAGGAAAAGCTGAAGTGACTTGGAGTATTAATGGGCCCCACTGAGGGCTGTTACTAACAAAGTTTCCCCAGGGACATGTTAGGACAGATAATTGGAGGCCATAATTACAGACAGGCAAAGCGCTGTGCTGAGAAAAGTCTTGGTTGGTTTTGGTGAAGCAAAAGGGTCAAGGCCTGACCCCAGCCACTGCGAGGAGAGATCCTGCATCCCCCTGTCTGCCTCAGGACTTTTCTTGGGGGTCTGAGGAATGCGGTGGGCAGTGTGATGCCATGAGAAGAACACTGGTATGACACCACCCTGCCTCTGCACAGGGTTGCAAGGAAGCAAAGAGGCTGCACTGCAATGACTATATGTCCTCTTCTCATAAGCTCTAGCCAAAGGGACAGGGCCGTTGGGTCCTTCCATTCTTGCCAGCACTCTCTGCCTTCTCCTCTGCATGATTTAACATGCTGTCCCACACTTTTTCCTACTTCCTGGAAGTCTGCAGACAGCCATCTCTGTTCACCACCTTGCTCTCATCCCAGCATTTCCATCATTTCACAAATGTCTCATCAACCCTCACCAGCTGTTCCTTGAAAAAAGAAGCTAGGGTCTGATCATAGACACTCACCAGCATCCTCCAAGCCAGGGGCCTGCTGCTGGCCTTGCAGCTTCTTGGCTAGACACAGCCAAGCCTTGTGCCTGCTGCTGCCCAGTCATGGACTCAAGCAGAAGGGACAGGACAACCCATACTGGGGCCTTCTTTCTGTCCGGGTCCTCCCGGGTATGTAGGCAGAGGGGATCCCACAGTCAGCATGCCAAGCAGGTGCCTTCTGCTGGCCTAGCAGGGCCACTGGCAGATGTCAGCCCAAAAGTCCAGATCCCAGGGAGAAGTCAAGGGTGACCTGCCAGCTACAGACAGAAGTGACCTCACAGTCCGTTTCCGTGACACGTTCCTGCTGCTGCCCTATGAACCGCAGAGACAGAAGTGGCCTCACAGCCCCTGCCACAGTCACATTCCTCCTGCTGGGGCAGGGTGAGGAATTCCTCCTGGGTGAGGGTGTCAGGGCTTCACTGAGTCGTCACTGGTGGATGCCCAGTGCCCCTGGAGACCCTGACCGGTCGAGAAACAGCTTCCTGGGTTTGAATCGTGACAGGAGTGGTGGCATCAAGGAGGTAGAGGGAGCCACCAAGTCCTTTGCTGGTCTGGGCAGAGCAGGAAGGGGGCCCAGGGCATTCATCCCCTCCCTGCAGCCTGCCAGGACCTGCAAGGTGCTCATGGAGCATCCAGGGCCAGGATCTGCACCGTGGTGAGCAGGGAGAGGGCAAAGCCTCTCTGAAAAAGAGGCTGAAACTGAAAAATGTCCCTCCTCTGTCCTGTGGTGTGACAGCGCCACTGTGGAACAGGTTACCTTTATTTGATAGAGTTCTTGTGTAATTTGCTTTGATGGTGGCACAAAAAGAGCGTTCCTTCACCAGTGATGTACAACCTTCTTCATGTTAGGACACAACTCAACGTCCTTCACTCTGCTTTTTCTCATGGATGAACTGGATTAGGTCTCCTTGATTATGCTGAGGCCCAATGCAATGCTTTTGCCTTCTGCTACTTGTACTGGGTTCAGCAATAAAAGGTGGAAACAGGAAGCAGAGGGGAGGGGTGGGCTCTTGTTGGGAAAATGTCGGTCCTCCTCCCCAACACCGGCTACGTGCGTTGAGGCCCTGCTTCAAGGACGTGGTCAAGTATCGCACATTTGTGGGAAGTAGAGAGTAATTTCTTTCCTCTGCGCTTCCACATAGGCTTTATTTGTCTTGTTTGTTTGTTTTCCTTTTTTCCCTTTCCCCCTCCCTTTTCCCCTTTCACTTTTTTTCCCTAGTAGGTAAATTGTTTATTTCATAATAATCTTTCTTTAATAATAATAATAATTATTATTATTTCGCTTTAATTAAATTATCCTTATCTCAACCCGTATGTTGCTCTTTACTTTACTTCTTCCCCTCCTCATCTAAGGAGAGGGAGTGAGAGAGCGGTTGTGGTGTTTAGCTGCCTAGCACGGAAAACCACCACACTACTCCAGCACAATGTGTGTGACCTTCCCTTACTCTGCGCATTGACCTCACGGGTCATTTTGCATTTTTCACTTTCAAAACCTTAGTTGGATGGGGGCCATTTCCAAAGCGGGGCAAGCTGATGGGTTCTGGCTCAGCCATTTGAATTATGCTATACTTGAGTTTATCAGCCTGAGTTGGCTAAAGATGAGCCAGGAAGGTAAACGGATGTTCACGTGTCTAGTAGGAATATGGGAGAGTATCTCAGGTTTCCAATGGCCATTTCAAATCTAGGTCAGTCCAAGGAACCCACTGAAGAAGAGGTTTGTCTTTGAAGGGGTTTCCTGTGCTGCACTGGGTTGCAGTTGCAGGGACAAAGACCACTGCTGGCAGTGGAGGTGCCCTGGGAACTCCACCTGGCTCCACCTGATTTTCCTAAAGGGCTCCGGCCTCCTGCAGGTCTTTTCTGACGCCTGCCAGTACAGGAAAGTGCCTCAAAGACAACGGGGCCACTGGAGGTTTTCCCTGGTTATGCTTATGGTCAGACAGCAACGCTCTGCCTGAACACCCAGTTATTTCTTTAGTACTCGAATGATAAAGCCACTACTCATCAGCTCAAATCATTCAATCCCTTCTGTGAAACGTCTCATGTGAAGTGTAATTTCTTTCATGAAGAAATGCTAATTTCCATGGTCTATATTAATGGCAGGAGAAGAAATAGTGATGTTCACCTGTACTAGCATTCTCATCGCTTTGTCTATCATGGTGTGCTCCCTCGTCTTCCAGGCACAAAACCCATCTTGATTACACAGAACATGCTGAGTGCTTCCTTTCCACAGGCTTGTCTGGACCTGGACTTCCCATTGCTCTTCTGGTTTTCCCTCCCCTTACTCTTTGACCATTCGGACCGCTCTCAGTGACCCAGTTGCTGCGTTGAGTTTCAGTGAGTTCAAGCTCACCCATCTCTCAGCAGTCTTTTAATGGTGTCCTTAGTAAGACCCTCATCATTTAGCAGTGAATTAGTATGATATGGATTAATATTAACACAATTATTTCCTATTAATCACTGCAAAATACATCATGTACAGTCATCCTTTCAGGAAGGTAAACATCACTGGAGGCAACAAAATACGGAACTTGAGCTTTGTGGGTTTTTTTTTTTTTTTTTTTTTTTTTTAAATTGCAGCATGATTTCCTGTTGTTTGTTTTGAAATAGGAAAACCCCTGTTCCTCCCACCTACGCAGGGCTTCAAAGGAGAAACCCTAGACCAATACCTATAGGAGAATGATGCTCTAAACTGAAACACAACAAAATTAGATGCTCTTTGAAATCTTCCCCCTTAACTAGAATAATGAAAGCTCTACAATTAGCTGAACAGTCTTGAAGACTTGAAGAAAATGGTGGGAGAGATATGGCTGCTTAGGAGGTTCAGTGTTTTAATGAGTTCCATGGAGTATTTTGGTGCTGAGTCAATGAAACTTGGGTACTGAGCGGAGAATGATGCAACTGTGCGAAAAAGCAAATGCAAAAGGAAAAGCTGAAGTGACTTGGAGTATTAATGGGCCCCACTGAGGGCTGTTACTAACAAAGTTTCCCCAGGGACATGTTAGGACAGATAATTGGAGGCCATAATTACAGACAGGCAAAGCGCTGTGCTGAGAAAAGTCTTGGTTGGTTTTGGTGAAGCAAAAGGGTCAAGGCCTGACCCCAGCCACTGCGAGGAGAGATCCTGCATCCCCCTGTCTGCCTCAGGACTTTTCTTGGGGGTCTGAGGAATGCGGTGGGCAGTGTGATGCCATGAGAAGAACACTGGTATGACACCACCCTGCCTCTGCACAGGGTTGCAAGGAAGCAAAGAGGCTGCACTGCAATGACTATATGTCCTCTTCTCATAAGCTCTAGCCAAAGGGACAGGGCCGTTGGGTCCTTCCATTCTTGCCAGCACTCTCTGCCTTCTCCTCTGCATGATTTAACATGCTGTCCCACACTTTTTCCTACTTCCTGGAAGTCTGCAGACAGCCATCTCTGTTCACCACCTTGCTCTCATCCCAGCATTTCCATCATTTCACAAATGTCTCATCAACCCTCACCAGCTGTTCCTTGAAAAAAGAAGCTAGGGTCTGATCATAGACACTCACCAGCATCCTCCAAGCCAGGGGCCTGCTGCTGGCCTTGCAGCTTCTTGGCTAGACACAGCCAAGCCTTGTGCCTGCTGCTGCCCAGTCATGGACTCAAGCAGAAGGGACAGGACAACCCATACTGGGGCCTTCTTTCTGTCCGGGTCCTCCCGGGTATGTAGGCAGAGGGGATCCCACAGTCAGCATGCCAAGCAGGTGCCTTCTGCTGGCCTAGCAGGGCCACTGGCAGATGTCAGCCCAAAAGTCCAGATCCCAGGGAGAAGTCAAGGGTGACCTGCCAGCTACAGACAGAAGTGACCTCACAGTCCGTTTCCGTGACACGTTCCTGCTGCTGCCCTATGAACCGCAGAGACAGAAGTGGCCTCACAGCCCCTGCCACAGTCACATTCCTCCTGCTGGGGCAGGGTGAGGAATTCCTCCTGGGTGAGGGTGTCAGGGCTTCACTGAGTCGTCACTGGTGGATGCCCAGTGCCCCTGGAGACCCTGACCGGTCGAGAAACAGCTTCCTGGGTTTGAATCGTGACAGGAGTGGTGGCATCAAGGAGGTAGAGGGAGCCACCAAGTCCTTTGCTGGTCTGGGCAGAGCAGGAAGGGGGCCCAGGGCATTCATCCCCTCCCTGCAGCCTGCCAGGACCTGCAAGGTGCTCATGGAGCATCCAGGGCCAGGATCTGCACCGTGGTGAGCAGGGAGAGGGCAAAGCCTCTCTGAAAAAGAGGCTGAAACTGAAAAATGTCCCTCCTCTGTCCTGTGGTGTGACAGCGCCACTGTGGAACAGGTTACCTTTATTTGATAGAGTTCTTGTGTAATTTGCTTTGATGGTGGCACAAAAAGAGCGTTCCTTCACCAGTGATGTACAACCTTCTTCATGTTAGGACACAACTCAACGTCCTTCACTCTGCTTTTTCTCATGGATGAACTGGATTAGGTCTCCTTGATTATGCTGAGGCCCAATGCAATGCTTTTGCCTTCTGCTACTTGTACTGGGTTCAGCAATAAAAGGTGGAAACAGGAAGCAGAGGGGAGGGGTGGGCTCTTGTTGGGAAAATGTCGGTCCTCCTCCCCAACACCGGCTACGTGCGTTGAGGCCCTGCTTCAAGGACGTGGTCAAGTATCGCACATTTGTGGGAAGTAGAGAGTAATTTCTTTCCTCTGCGCTTCCACATAGGCTTTATTTGTCTTGTTTGTTTGTTTTCCTTTTTTCCCTTTCCCCCTCCCTTTTCCCCTTTCACTTTTTTTCCCTAGTAGGTAAATTGTTTATTTCATAATAATCTTTCTTTAATAATAATAATAATTATTATTATTTCGCTTTAATTAAATTATCCTTATCTCAACCCGTATGTTGCTCTTTACTTTACTTCTTCCCCTCCTCATCTAAGGAGAGGGAGTGAGAGAGCGGTTGTGGTGTTTAGCTGCCTAGCACGGAAAACCACCACACTACTCCAGCACAATGTGTGTGACCTTCCCTTACTCTGCGCATTGACCTCACGGGTCATTTTGCATTTTTCACTTTCAAAACCTTAGTTGGATGGGGGCCATTTCCAAAGCGGGGCAAGCTGATGGGTTCTGGCTCAGCCATTTGAATTATGCTATACTTGAGTTTATCAGCCTGAGTTGGCTAAAGATGAGCCAGGAAGGTAAACGGATGTTCACGTGTCTAGTAGGAATATGGGAGAGTATCTCAGGTTTCCAATGGCCATTTCAAATCTAGGTCAGTCCAAGGAACCCACTGAAGAAGAGGTTTGTCTTTGAAGGGGTTTCCTGTGCTGCACTGGGTTGCAGTTGCAGGGACAAAGACCACTGCTGGCAGTGGAGGTGCCCTGGGAACTCCACCTGGCTCCACCTGATTTTCCTAAAGGGCTCCGGCCTCCTGCAGGTCTTTTCTGACGCCTGCCAGTACAGGAAAGTGCCTCAAAGACAACGGGGCCACTGGAGGTTTTCCCTGGTTATGCTTATGGTCAGACAGCAACGCTCTGCCTGAACACCCAGTTATTTCTTTAGTACTCGAATGATAAAGCCACTACTCATCAGCTCAAATCATTCAATCCCTTCTGTGAAACGTCTCATGTGAAGTGTAATTTCTTTCATGAAGAAATGCTAATTTCCATGGTCTATATTAATGGCAGGAGAAGAAATAGTGATGTTCACCTGTACTAGCATTCTCATCGCTTTGTCTATCATGGTGTGCTCCCTCGTCTTCCAGGCACAAAACCCATCTTGATTACACAGAACATGCTGAGTGCTTCCTTTCCACAGGCTTGTCTGGACCTGGACTTCCCATTGCTCTTCTGGTTTTCCCTCCCCTTACTCTTTGACCATTCGGACCGCTCTCAGTGACCCAGTTGCTGCGTTGAGTTTCAGTGAGTTCAAGCTCACCCATCTCTCAGCAGTCTTTTAATGGTGTCCTTAGTAAGACCCTCATCATTTAGCAGTGAATTAGTATGATATGGATTAATATTAACACAATTATTTCCTATTAATCACTGCAAAATACATCATGTACAGTCATCCTTTCAGGAAGGTAAACATCACTGGAGGCAACAAAATACGGAACTTGAGCTTTGTGGTTTTTTTTTTTTTTTTTTTTTTTTAAATTGCAGCATGATTTCCTGTTGTTTGTTTTGAAATAGGAAAACCCCTGTTCCTCCCACCTACGCAGGGCTTCAAAGGAGAAACCCTAGACCAATACCTATAGGAGAATGATGCTCTAAACTGAAACACAACAAAATTAGATGCTCTTTGAAATCTTCCCCCTTAACTAGAATAATGAAAGCTCTACAATTAGCTGAACAGTCTTGAAGACTTGAAGAAAATGGTGGGAGAGATATGGCTGCTTAGGAGGTTCAGTGTTTTAATGAGTTCCATGGAGTATTTTGGTGCTGAGTCAATGAAACTTGGGTACTGAGCGGAGAATGATGCAACTGTGCGAAAAAGCAAATGCAAAAGGAAAAGCTGAAGTGACTTGGAGTATTAATGGGCCCCACTGAGGGCTGTTACTAACAAAGTTTCCCCAGGGACATGTTAGGACAGATAATTGGAGGCCATAATTACAGACAGGCAAAGCGCTGTGCTGAGAAAAGTCTTGGTTGGTTTTGGTGAAGCAAAAGGGTCAAGGCCTGACCCCAGCCACTGCGAGGAGAGATCCTGCATCCCCCTGTCTGCCTCAGGACTTTTCTTGGGGGTCTGAGGAATGCGGTGGGCAGTGTGATGCCATGAGAAGAACACTGGTATGACACCACCCTGCCTCTGCACAGGGTTGCAAGGAAGCAAAGAGGCTGCACTGCAATGACTATATGTCCTCTTCTCATAAGCTCTAGCCAAAGGGACAGGGCTGTTGGGTCCTTCCATTCTTGCCAGCACTCTCTGCCTTCTCCTCTGCATGATTTAACATGCTGTCCCACACTTTTTCCTACTTCCTGGAAGTCTGCAGACAGCCATCTCTGTTCACCACCTTGCTCTCATCCCAGCATTTCCATCATTTCACAAATGTCTCATCAACCCTCACCAGCTGTTCCTTGAAAAAAGAAGCTAGGGTCTGATCATAGACACTCACCAACATCCTCCAAGCCAGGGGCCTGCTGCTGGCCTTGCAGCTTCTTGGCTAGACACAGCCAAGCCTTGTGCCTGCTGCTGCCCAGTCATGGACTCAAGCAGAAGGGACAGGACAACCCATACTGGGGCCTTCTTTCTGTCCGGGTCCTCCCGGGTATGTAGGCAGAGGGGATCCCACAGTCAGCATGCCAAGCAGGTGCCTTCTGCTGGCCTAGCAGGGCCACTGGCAGATGTCAGCCCAAAAGTCCAGATCCCAGGGAGAAGTCAAGGGTGACCTGCCAGCTACAGACAGAAGTGACCTCACAGTCCGTTTCCGTGACACGTTCCTGCTGCTGCCCTATGAACCGCAGAGACAGAAGTGGCCTCACAGCCCCTGCCACAGTCACATTCCTCCTGCTGGGGCAGGGTGAGGAATTCCTCCTGGGTGAGGGTGTCAGGGCTTCACTGAGTCGTCACTGGTGGATGCCCAGTGCCCCTGGAGACCCTGACCGGTCGAGAAACAGCTTCCTGGGTTTGAATCGTGACAGGAGTGGTGGCATCAAGGAGGTAGAGGGAGCCACCAAGTCCTTTGCTGGTCTGGGCAGAGCAGGAAGGGGGCCCAGGGCATTCATCCCCTCCCTGCAGCCTGCCAGGACCTGCAAGGTGCTCATGGAGCATCCAGGGCCAGGATCTGCACCGTGGTGAGCAGGGAGAGGGCAAAGCCTCTCTGAAAAAGAGGCTGAAACTGAAAAATGTCCCTCCTCTGTCCTGTGGTGTGACAGCGCCACTGTGGAACAGGTTACCTTTATTTGATAGAGTTCTTGTGTAATTTGCTTTGATGGTGGCACAAAAAGAGCGTTCCTTCACCAGTGATGTACAACCTTCTTCATGTTAGGACACAACTCAACGTCCTTCACTCTGCTTTTTCTCATGGATGAACTGGATTAGGTCTCCTTGATTATGCTGAGGCCCAATGCAATGCTTTTGCCTTCTGCTACTTGTACTGGGTTCAGCAATAAAAGGTGGAAACAGGAAGCAGAGGGGAGGGGTGGGCTCTTGTTGGGAAAATGTCGGTCCTCCTCCCCAACACCGGCTACGTGCGTTGAGGCCCTGCTTCAAGGACGTGGTCAAGTATCGCACATTTGTGGGAAGTAGAGAGTAATTTCTTTCCTCTGCGCTTCCACATAGGCTTTATTTGTCTTGTTTGTTTGTTTTCCTTTTTTCCCTTTCCCCCTCCCTTTTCCCCTTTCACTTTTTTTCCCTAGTAGGTAAATTGTTTATTTCATAATAATCTTTCTTTAATAATAATAATAATTATTATTATTTCGCTTTAATTAAATTATCCTTATCTCAACCCGTATGTTGCTCTTTACTTTACTTCTTCCCCTCCTCATCTAAGGAGAGGGAGTGAGAGAGCGGTTGTGGTGTTTAGCTGCCTAGCACGGAAAACCACCACACTACTCCAGCACAATGTGTGTGACCTTCCCTTACTCTGCGCATTGACCTCACGGGTCATTTTGCATTTTTCACTTTCAAAACCTTAGTTGGATGGGGGCCATTTCCAAAGCGGGGCAAGCTGATGGGTTCTGGCTCAGCCATTTGAATTATGCTATACTTGAGTTTATCAGCCTGAGTTGGCTAAAGATGAGCCAGGAAGGTAAACGGATGTTCACGTGTCTAGTAGGAATATGGGAGAGTATCTCAGGTTTCCAATGGCCATTTCAAATCTAGGTCAGTCCAAGGAACCCACTGAAGAAGAGGTTTGTCTTTGAAGGGGTTTCCTGTGCTGCACTGGGTTGCAGTTGCAGGGACAAAGACCACTGCTGGCAGTGGAGGTGCCCTGGGAACTCCACCTGGCTCCACCTGATTTTCCTAAAGGGCTCCGGCCTCCTGCAGGTCTTTTCTGACGCCTGCCAGTACAGGAAAGTGCCTCAAAGACAACGGGGCCACTGGAGGTTTTCCCTGGTTATGCTTATGGTCAGACAGCAACGCTCTGCCTGAACACCCAGTTATTTCTTTAGTACTCGAATGATAAAGCCACTACTCATCAGCTCAAATCATTCAATCCCTTCTGTGAAACGTCTCATGTGAAGTGTAATTTCTTTCATGAAGAAATGCTAATTTCCATGGTCTATATTAATGGCAGGAGAAGAAATAGTGATGTTCACCTGTACTAGCATTCTCATCGCTTTGTCTATCATGGTGTGCTCCCTCGTCTTCCAGGCACAAAACCCATCTTGATTACACAGAACATGCTGAGTGCTTCCTTTCCACAGGCTTGTCTGGACCTGGACTTCCCATTGCTCTTCTGGTTTTCCCTCCCCTTACTCTTTGACCATTCGGACCGCTCTCAGTGACCCAGTTGCTGCGTTGAGTTTCAGTGAGTTCAAGCTCACCCATCTCTCAGCAGTCTTTTAATGGTGTCCTTAGTAAGACCCTCATCATTTAGCAGTGAATTAGTATGATATGGATTAATATTAACACAATTATTTCCTATTAATCACTGCAAAATACATCATGTACAGTCATCCTTTCAGGAAGGTAAACATCACTGGAGGCAACAAAATACGGAACTTGAGCTTTGTGGTTTTTTTTTGTTTTTTTTTTTTTTTTTTTTTTTTTAAATTGCAGCATGATTTCCTGTTGTTTGTTTTGAAATAGGAAAACCCCTGTTCCTCCCACCTACGCAGGGCTTCAAAGGAGAAACCCTAGACCAATACCTATAGGAGAATGATGCTCTAAACTGAAACACAACAAAATTAGATGCTCTTTGAAATCTTCCCCCTTAACTAGAATAATGAAAGCTCTACAATTAGCTGAACAGTCTTGAAGACTTGAAGAAAATGGTGGGAGAGATATGGCTGCTTAGGAGGTTCAGTGTTTTAATGAGTTCCATGGAGTATTTTGGTGCTGAGTCAATGAAACTTGGGTACTGAGCGGAGAATGATGCAACTGTGCGAAAAAGCAAATGCAAAAGGAAAAGCTGAAGTGACTTGGAGTATTAATGGGCCCCACTGAGGGCTGTTACTAACAAAGTTTCCCCAGGGACATGTTAGGACAGATAATTGGAGGCCATAATTACAGACAGGCAAAGCGCTGTGCTGAGAAAAGTCTTGGTTGGTTTTGGTGAAGCAAAAGGGTCAAGGCCTGACCCCAGCCACTGCGAGGAGAGATCCTGCATCCCCCTGTCTGCCTCAGGACTTTTCTTGGGGGTCTGAGGAATGCGGTGGGCAGTGTGATGCCATGAGAAGAACACTGGTATGACACCACCCTGCCTCTGCACAGGGTTGCAAGGAAGCAAAGAGGCTGCACTGCAATGACTATATGTCCTCTTCTCATAAGCTCTAGCCAAAGGGACAGGGCCGTTGGGTCCTTCCATTCTTGCCAGCACTCTCTGCCTTCTCCTCTGCATGATTTAACATGCTGTCCCACACTTTTTCCTACTTCCTGGAAGTCTGCAGACAGCCATCTCTGTTCACCACCTTGCTCTCATCCCAGCATTTCCATCATTTCACAAATGTCTCATCAACCCTCACCAGCTGTTCCTTGAAAAAAGAAGCTAGGGTCTGATCATACACACTCACCAGCATCCTCCAAGCCAGGGGCCTGCTGCTGGCCTTGCAGCTTCTTGGCTAGACACAGCCAAGCCTTGTGCCTGCTGCTGCCCAGTCATGGACTCAAGCAGAAGGGACAGGACAACCCATACTGGGGCCTTCTTTCTGTCCGGGTCCTCCCGGGTATGTAGGCAGAGGGGATCCCACAGTCAGCATGCCAAGCAGGTGCCTTCTGCTGGCCTAGCAGGGCCACTGGCAGATGTCAGCCCAAAAGTCCAGATCCCAGGGAGAAGTCAAGGGTGACCTGCCAGCTACAGACAGAAGTGACCTCACAGTCCGTTTCCGTGACACGTTCCTGCTGCTGCCCTATGAACCGCAGAGACAGAAGTGGCCTCACAGCCCCTGCCACAGTCACATTCCTCCTGCTGGGGCAGGGTGAGGAATTCCTCCTGGGTGAGGGTGTCAGGGCTTCACTGAGTCGTCACTGGTGGATGCCCAGTGCCCCTGGAGACCCTGACCGGTCGAGAAACAGCTTCCTGGGTTTGAATCGTGACAGGAGTGGTGGCATCAAGGAGGTAGAGGGAGCCACCAAGTCCTTTGCTGGTCTGGGCAGAGCAGGAAGGGGGCCCAGGGCATTCATCCCCTCCCTGCAGCCTGCCAGGACCTGCAAGGTGCTCATGGAGCATCCAGGGCCAGGATCTGCACCGTGGTGAGCAGGGAGAGGGCAAAGCCTCTCTGAAAAAGAGGCTGAAACTGAAAAATGTCCCTCCTCTGTCCTGTGGTGTGACAGCGCCACTGTGGAACAGGTTACCTTTATTTGATAGAGTTCTTGTGTAATTTGCTTTGATGGTGGCACAAAAAGAGCGTTCCTTCACCAGTGATGTACAACCTTCTTCATGTTAGGACACAACTCAACGTCCTTCACTCTGCTTTTTCTCATGGATGAACTGGATTAGGTCTCCTTGATTATGCTGAGGCCCAATGCAATGCTTTTGCCTTCTGCTACTTGTACTGGGTTCAGCAATAAAAGGTGGAAACAGGAAGCAGAGGGGAGGGGTGGGCTCTTGTTGGGAAAATGTCGGTCCTCCTCCCCAACACCGGCTACGTGCGTTGAGGCCCTGCTTCAAGGACGTGGTCAAGTATCGCACATTTGTGGGAAGTAGAGAGTAATTTCTTTCCTCTGCGCTTCCACATAGGCTTTATTTGTCTTGTTTGTTTGTTTTCCTTTTTTCCCTTTCCCCCTCCCTTTTCCCCTTTCACTTTTTTTCCCTAGTAGGTAAATTGTTTATTTCATAATAATCTTTCTTTAATAATAATAATAATTATTATTATTTCGCTTTAATTAAATTATCCTTATCTCAACCCGTATGTTGCTCTTTACTTTACTTCTTCCCCTCCTCATCTAAGGAGAGGGAGTGAGAGAGCGGTTGTGGTGTTTAGCTGCCTAGCACGGAAAACCACCACACTACTCCAGCACAATGTGTGTGACCTTCCCTTACTCTGCGCATTGACCTCATGGGTCATTTTGCATTTTTCACTTTCAAAACCTTAGTTGGATGGGGGCCATTTCCAAAGCGGGGCAAGCTGATGGGTTCTGGCTCAGCCATTTGAATTATGCTATACTTGAGTTTATCAGCCTGAGTTGGCTAAAGATGAGCCAGGAAGGTAAACGGATGTTCACGTGTCTAGTAGGAATATGGGAGAGTATCTCAGGTTTCCAATGGCCATTTCAAATCTAGGTCAGTCCAAGGAACCCACTGAAGAAGAGGTTTGTCTTTGAAGGGGTTTCCTGTGCTGCACTGGGTTGCAGTTGCAGGGACAAAGACCACTGCTGGCAGTGGAGGTGCCCTGGGAACTCCACCTGGCTCCACCTGATTTTCCTAAAGGGCTCCGGCCTCCTGCAGGTCTTTTCTGACGCCTGCCAGTACAGGAAAGTGCCTCAAAGACAACGGGGCCACTGGAGGTTTTCCCTGGTTATGCTTATGGTCAGACAGCAACGCTCTGCCTGAACACCCAGTTATTTCTTTAGTACTCGAATGATAAAGCCACTACTCATCAGCTCAAATCATTCAATCCCTTCTGTGAAACGTCTCATGTGAAGTGTAATTTCTTTCATGAAGAAATGCTAATTTCCATGGTCTATATTAATGGCAGGAGAAGAAATAGTGATGTTCACCTGTACTAGCATTCTCATCGCTTTGTCTATCATGGTGTGCTCCCTCGTCTTCCAGGCACAAAACCCATCTTGATTACACAGAACATGCTGAGTGCTTCCTTTCCACAGGCTTGTCTGGACCTGGACTTCCCATTGCTCTTCTGGTTTTCCCTCCCCTTACTCTTTGACCATTCGGACCGCTCTCAGTGACCCAGTTGCTGCGTTGAGTTTCAGTGAGTTCAAGCTCACCCATCTCTCAGCAGTCTTTTAATGGTGTCCTTAGTAAGACCCTCATCATTTAGCAGTGAATTAGTATGATATGGATTAATATTAACACAATTATTTCCTATTAATCACTGCAAAATACATCATGTACAGTCATCCTTTCAGGAAGGTAAACATCACTGGAGGCAACAAAATACGGAACTTGAGCTTTGTGGTTTTTTTTTTTTTTTTTTTTTTTTTTTAAATTGCAGCATGATTTCCTGTTGTTTGTTTTGAAATAGGAAAACCCCTGTTCCTCCCACCTACGCAGGGCTTCAAAGGAGAAACCCTAGACCAATACCTATAGGAGAATGATGCTCTAAACTGAAACACAACAAAATTAGATGCTCTTTGAAATCTTCCCCCTTAACTAGAATAATGAAAGCTCTACAATTAGCTGAACAGTCTTGAAGACTTGAAGAAAATGGTGGGAGAGATATGGCTGCTTAGGAGGTTCAGTGTTTTAATGAGTTCCATGGAGTATTTTGGTGCTGAGTCAATGAAACTTGGGTACTGAGCGGAGAATGATGCAACTGTGCGAAAAAGCAAATGCAAAAGGAAAAGCTGAAGTGACTTGGAGTATTAATGGGCCCCACTGAGGGCTGTTACTAACAAAGTTTCCCCAGGGACATGTTAGGACAGATAATTGGAGGCCATAATTACAGACAGGCAAAGCGCTGTGCTGAGAAAAGTCTTGGTTGGTTTTGGTGAAGCAAAAGGGTCAAGGCCTGACCCCAGCCACTGCGAGGAGAGATCCTGCATCCCCCTGTCTGCCTCAGGACTTTTCTTGGGGGTCTGAGGAATGCGGTGGGCAGTGTGATGCCATGAGAAGAACACTGGTATGACACCACCCTGCCTCTGCACAGGGTTGCAAGGAAGCAAAGAGGCTGCACTGCAATGACTATATGTCCTCTTCTCATAAGCTCTAGCCAAAGGGACAGGGCCGTTGGGTCCTTCCATTCTTGCCAGCACTCTCTGCCTTCTCCTCTGCATGATTTAACATGCTGTCCCACACTTTTTCCTACTTCCTGGAAGTCTGCAGACAGCCATCTCTGTTCACCACCTTGCTCTCATCCCAGCATTTCCATCATTTCACAAATGTCTCATCAACCCTCACCAGCTGTTCCTTGAAAAAAGAAGCTAGGGTCTGATCATAGACACTCACCAGCATCCTCCAAGCCAGGGGCCTGCTGCTGGCCTTGCAGCTTCTTGGCTAGACACAGCCAAGCCTTGTGCCTGCTGCTGCCCAGTCATGGACTCAAGCAGAAGGGACAGGACAACCCATACTGGGGCCTTCTTTCTGTCCGGGTCCTCCCGGGTATGTAGGCAGAGGGGATCCCACAGTCAGCATGCCAAGCAGGTGCCTTCTGCTGGCCTAGCAGGGCCACTGGCAGATGTCAGCCCAAAAGTCCAGATCCCAGGGAGAAGTCAAGGGTGACCTGCCAGCTACAGACAGAAGTGACCTCACAGTCCGTTTCCGTGACACGTTCCTGCTGCTGCCCTATGAACCGCAGAGACAGAAGTGGCCTCACAGCCCCTGCCACAGTCACATTCCTCCTGCTGGGGCAGGGTGAGGAATTCCTCCTGGGTGAGGGTGTCAGGGCTTCACTGAGTCGTCACTGGTGGATGCCCAGTGCCCCTGGAGACCCTGACCGGTCGAGAAACAGCTTCCTGGGTTTGAATCGTGACAGGAGTGGTGGCATCAAGGAGGTAGAGGGAGCCACCAAGTCCTTTGCTGGTCTGGGCAGAGCAGGAAGGGGGCCCAGGGCATTCATCCCCTCCCTGCAGCCTGCCAGGACCTGCAAGGTGCTCATGGAGCATCCAGGGCCAGGATCTGCACCGTGGTGAGCAGGGAGAGGGCAAAGCCTCTCTGAAAAAGAGGCTGAAACTGAAAAATGTCCCTCCTCTGTCCTGTGGTGTGACAGCGCCACTGTGGAACAGGTTACCTTTATTTGATAGAGTTCTTGTGTAATTTGCTTTGATGGTGGCACAAAAAGAGCGTTCCTTCACCAGTGATGTACAACCTTCTTCATGTTAGGACACAACTCAACGTCCTTCACTCTGCTTTTTCTCATGGATGAACTGGATTAGGTCTCCTTGATTATGCTGAGGCCCAATGCAATGCTTTTGCCTTCTGCTACTTGTACTGGGTTCAGCAATAAAAGGTGGAAACAGGAAGCAGAGGGGAGGGGTGGGCTCTTGTTGGGAAAATGTCGGTCCTCCTCCCCAACACCGGCTACGTGCGTTGAGGCCCTGCTTCAAGGACGTGGTCAAGCATCGCACATTTGTGGGAAGTAGAGAGTAATTTCTTTCCTCTGCGCTTCCACATAGGCTTTATTTGTCTTGTTTGTTTGTTTTCCTTTTTTCCCTTTCCCCCTCCCTTTTCCCCTTTCACTTTTTTTCCCTAGTAGGTAAATTGTTTATTTCATAATAATCTTTCTTTAATAATAATAATAATTATTATTATTTCGCTTTAATTAAATTATCCTTATCTCAACCCGTATGTTGCTCTTTACTTTACTTCTTCCCCTCCTCATCTAAGGAGAGGGAGTGAGAGAGCGGTTGTGGTGTTTAGCTGCCTAGCACGGAAAACCACCACACTACTCCAGCACAATGTGTGTGACCTTCCCTTACTCTGCGCATTGACCTCACGGGTCATTTTGCATTTTTCACTTTCAAAACCTTAGTTGGATGGGGGCCATTTCCAAAGCGGGGCAAGCTGATGGGTTCTGGCTCAGCCATTTGAATTATGCTATACTTGAGTTTATCAGCCTGAGTTGGCTAAAGATGAGCCAGGAAGGTAAACGGATGTTCACGTGTCTAGTAGGAATATGGGAGAGTATCTCAGGTTTCCAATGGCCATTTCAAATCTAGGTCAGTCCAAGGAACCCACTGAAGAAGAGGTTTGTCTTTGAAGGGGTTTCCTGTGCTGCACTGGGTTGCAGTTGCAGGGACAAAGACCACTGCTGGCAGTGGAGGTGCCCTGGGAACTCCACCTGGCTCCACCTGATTTTCCTAAAGGGCTCCGGCCTCCTGCAGGTCTTTTCTGACGCCTGCCAGTACAGGAAAGTGCCTCAAAGACAACGGGGCCACTGGAGGTTTTCCCTGGTTATGCTTATGGTCAGACAGCAACGCTCTGCCTGAACACCCAGTTATTTCTTTAGTACTCGAATGATAAAGCCACTACTCATCAGCTCAAATCATTCAATCCCTTCTGTGAAACGTCTCATGTGAAGTGTAATTTCTTTCATGAAGAAATGCTAATTTCCATGGTCTATATTAATGGCAGGAGAAGAAATAGTGATGTTCACCTGTACTAGCATTCTCATCGCTTTGTCTATCATGGTGTGCTCCCTCGTCTTCCAGGCACAAAACCCATCTTGATTACACAGAACATGCTGAGTGCTTCCTTTCCACAGGCTTGTCTGGACCCGGACTTCCCATTGCTCTTCTGGTTTTCCCTCCCCTTACTCTTTGACCATTCGGACCGCTCTCAGTGACCCAGTTGCTGCGTTGAGTTTCAGTGAGTTCAAGCTCACCCATCTCTCAGCAGTCTTTTAATGGTGTCCTTAGTAAGACCCTCATCATTTAGCAGTGAATTAGTATGATATGGATTAATATTAACACAATTATTTCCTATTAATCACTGCAAAATACATCATGTACAGTCATCCTTTCAGGAAGGTAAACATCACTGGAGGCAACAAAATACGGAACTTGAGCTTTGTGGGTTTTTTTTTTGTTTTTTTTTTTTTTTTTTTTTTTTAAATTGCAGCATGATTTCCTGTTGTTTGTTTTGAAATAGGAAAACCCCTGTTCCTCCCACCTACGCAGGGCTTCAAAGGAGAAACCCTAGACCAATACCTATAGGAGAATGATGCTCTAAACTGAAACACAACAAAATTAGATGCTCTTTGAAATCTTCCCCCTTAACTAGAATAATGAAAGCTCTACAATTAGCTGAACAGTCTTGAAGACTTGAAGAAAATGGTGGGAGAGATATGGCTGCTTAGGAGGTTCAGTGTTTTAATGAGTTCCATGGAGTATTTTGGTGCTGAGTCAATGAAACTTGGGTACTGAGCGGAGAATGATGCAACTGTGCGAAAAAGCAAATGCAAAAGGAAAAGCTGAAGTGACTTGGAGTATTAATGGGCCCCACTGAGGGCTGTTACTAACAAAGTTTCCCCAGGGACATGTTAGGACAGATAATTGGAGGCCATAATTACAGACAGGCAAAGCGCTGTGCTGAGAAAAGTCTTGGTTGGTTTTGGTGAAGCAAAAGGGTCAAGGCCTGACCCCAGCCACTGCGAGGAGAGATCCTGCATCCCCCTGTCTGCCTCAGGACTTTTCTTGGGGGTCTGAGGAATGCGGTGGGCAGTGTGATGCCATGAGAAGAACACTGGTATGACACCACCCTGCCTCTGCACAGGGTTGCAAGGAAGCAAAGAGGCTGCACTGCAATGACTATATGTCCTCTTCTCATAAGCTCTAGCCAAAGGGACAGGGCTGTTGGGTCCTTCCATTCTTGCCAGCACTCTCTGCCTTCTCCTCTGCATGATTTAACATGCTGTCCCACACTTTTTCCTACTTCCTGGAAGTCTGCAGACAGCCATCTCTGTTCACCACCTTGCTCTCATCCCAGCATTTCCATCATTTCACAAATGTCTCATCAACCCTCACCAGCTGTTCCTTGAAAAAAGAAGCTAGGGTCTGATCATAGACACTCACCAACATCCTCCAAGCCAGGGGCCTGCTGCTGGCCTTGCAGCTTCTTGGCTAGACACAGCCAAGCCTTGTGCCTGCTGCTGCCCAGTCATGGACTCAAGCAGAAGGGACAGGACAACCCATACTGGGGCCTTCTTTCTGTCCGGGTCCTCCCGGGTATGTAGGCAGAGGGGATCCCACAGTCAGCATGCCAAGCAGGTGCCTTCTGCTGGCCTAGCAGGGCCACTGGCAGATGTCAGCCCAAAAGTCCAGATCCCAGGGAGAAGTCAAGGGTGACCTGCCAGCTACAGACAGAAGTGACCTCACAGTCCGTTTCCGTGACACGTTCCTGCTGCTGCCCTATGAACCGCAGAGACAGAAGTGGCCTCACAGCCCCTGCCACAGTCACATTCCTCCTGCTGGGGCAGGGTGAGGAATTCCTCCTGGGTGAGGGTGTCAGGGCTTCACTGAGTCGTCACTGGTGGATGCCCAGTGCCCCTGGAGACCCTGACCGGTCGAGAAACAGCTTCCTGGGTTTGAATCGTGACAGGAGTGGTGGCATCAAGGAGGTAGAGGGAGCCACCAAGTCCTTTGCTGGTCTGGGCAGAGCAGGAAGGGGGCCCAGGGCATTCATCCCCTCCCTGCAGCCTGCCAGGACCTGCAAGGTGCTCATGGAGCATCCAGGGCCAGGATCTGCACCGTGGTGAGCAGGGAGAGGGCAAAGCCTCTCTGAAAAAGAGGCTGAAACTGAAAAATGTCCCTCCTCTGTCCTGTGGTGTGACAGCGCCACTGTGGAACAGGTTACCTTTATTTGATAGAGTTCTTGTGTAATTTGCTTTGATGGTGGCACAAAAAGAGCGTTCCTTCACCAGTGATGTACAACCTTCTTCATGTTAGGACACAACTCAACGTCCTTCACTCTGCTTTTTCTCATGGATGAACTGGATTAGGTCTCCTTGATTATGCTGAGGCCCAATGCAATGCTTTTGCCTTCTGCTACTTGTACTGGGTTCAGCAATAAAAGGTGGAAACAGGAAGCAGAGGGGAGGGGTGGGCTCTTGTTGGGAAAATGTCGGTCCTCCTCCCCAACACCGGCTACGTGCGTTGAGGCCCTGCTTCAAGGACGTGGTCAAGTATCGCACATTTGTGGGAAGTAGAGAGTAATTTCTTTCCTCTGCGCTTCCACATAGGCTTTATTTGTCTTGTTTGTTTGTTTTCCTTTTTTCCCTTTCCCCCTCCCTTTTCCCCTTTCACTTTTTTTCCCTAGTAGGTAAATTGTTTATTTCATAATAATCTTTCTTTAATAATAATAATAATTATTATTATTTCGCTTTAATTAAATTATCCTTATCTCAACCCGTATGTTGCTCTTTACTTTACTTCTTCCCCTCCTCATCTAAGGAGAGGGAGTGAGAGAGCGGTTGTGGTGTTTAGCTGCCTAGCACGGAAAACCACCACACTACTCCAGCACAATGTGTGTGACCTTCCCTTACTCTGCGCATTGACCTCACGGGTCATTTTGCATTTTTCACTTTCAAAACCTTAGTTGGATGGGGGCCATTTCCAAAGCGGGGCAAGCTGATGGGTTCTGGCTCAGCCATTTGAATTATGCTATACTTGAGTTTATCAGCCTGAGTTGGCTAAAGATGAGCCAGGAAGGTAAACGGATGTTCACGTGTCTAGTAGGAATATGGGAGAGTATCTCAGGTTTCCAATGGCCATTTCAAATCTAGGTCAGTCCAAGGAACCCACTGAAGAAGAGGTTTGTCTTTGAAGGGGTTTCCTGTGCTGCACTGGGTTGCAGTTGCAGGGACAAAGACCACTGCTGGCAGTGGAGGTGCCCTGGGAACTCCACCTGGCTCCACCTGATTTTCCTAAAGGGCTCCGGCCTCCTGCAGGTCTTTTCTGACGCCTGCCAGTACAGGAAAGTGCCTCAAAGACAACGGGGCCACTGGAGGTTTTCCCTGGTTATGCTTATGGTCAGACAGCAACGCTCTGCCTGAACACCCAGTTATTTCTTTAGTACTCGAATGATAAAGCCACTACTCATCAGCTCAAATCATTCAATCCCTTCTGTGAAACGTCTCATGTGAAGTGTAATTTCTTTCATGAAGAAATGCTAATTTCCATGGTCTATATTAATGGCAGGAGAAGAAATAGTGATGTTCACCTGTACTAGCATTCTCATCGCTTTGTCTATCATGGTGTGCTCCCTCGTCTTCCAGGCACAAAACCCATCTTGATTACACAGAACATGCTGAGTGCTTCCTTTCCACAGGCTTGTCTGGACCTGGACTTCCCATTGCTCTTCTGGTTTTCCCTCCCCTTACTCTTTGACCATTCGGACCGCTCTCAGTGACCCAGTTGCTGCGTTGAGTTTCAGTGAGTTCAAGCTCACCCATCTCTCAGCAGTCTTTTAATGGTGTCCTTAGTAAGACCCTCATCATTTAGCAGTGAATTAGTATGATATGGATTAATATTAACACAATTATTTCCTATTAATCACTGCAAAATACATCATGTACAGTCATCCTTTCAGGAAGGTAAACATCACTGGAGGCAACAAAATACGGAACTTGAGCTTTGTGGGTTTTTTTTTTTTTTTTTTTTTTTTTTTTTTTTTTAAATTGCAGCATGATTTCCTGTTGTTTGTTTTGAAATAGGAAAACCCCTGTTCCTCCCACCTACGCAGGGCTTCAAAGGAGAAACCCTAGACCAATACCTATAGGAGAATGATGCTCTAAACTGAAACACAACAAAATTAGATGCTCTTTGAAATCTTCCCCCTTAACTAGAATAATGAAAGCTCTACAATTAGCTGAACAGTCTTGAAGACTTGAAGAAAATGGTGGGAGAGATATGGCTGCTTAGGAGGTTCAGTGTTTTAATGAGTTCCATGGAGTATTTTGGTGCTGAGTCAATGAAACTTGGGTACTGAGCGGAGAATGATGCAACTGTGCGAAAAAGCAAATGCAAAAGGAAAAGCTGAAGTGACTTGGAGTATTAATGGGCCCCACTGAGGGCTGTTACTAACAAAGTTTCCCCAGGGACATGTTAGGACAGATAATTGGAGGCCATAATTACAGACAGGCAAAGCGCTGTGCTGAGAAAAGTCTTGGTTGGTTTTGGTGAAGCAAAAGGGTCAAGGCCTGACCCCAGCCACTGCGAGGAGAGATCCTGCATCCCCCTGTCTGCCTCAGGACTTTTCTTGGGGGTCTGAGGAATGCGGTGGGCAGTGTGATGCCATGAGAAGAACACTGGTATGACACCACCCTGCCTCTGCACAGGGTTGCAAGGAAGCAAAGAGGCTGCACTGCAATGACTATATGTCCTCTTCTCATAAGCTCTAGCCAAAGGGACAGGGCCGTTGGGTCCTTCCATTCTTGCCAGCACTCTCTGCCTTCTCCTCTGCATGATTTAACATGCTGTCCCACACTTTTTCCTACTTCCTGGAAGTCTGCAGACAGCCATCTCTGTTCACCACCTTGCTCTCATCCCAGCATTTCCATCATTTCACAAATGTCTCATCAACCCTCACCAGCTGTTCCTTGAAAAAAGAAGCTAGGGTCTGATCATAGACACTCACCAGCATCCTCCAAGCCAGGGGCCTGCTGCTGGCCTTGCAGCTTCTTGGCTAGACACAGCCAAGCCTTGTGCCTGCTGCTGCCCAGTCATGGACTCAAGCAGAAGGGACAGGACAACCCATACTGGGGCCTTCTTTCTGTCCGGGTCCTCCCGGGTATGTAGGCAGAGGGGATCCCACAGTCAGCATGCCAAGCAGGTGCCTTCTGCTGGCCTAGCAGGGCCACTGGCAGATGTCAGCCCAAAAGTCCAGATCCCAGGGAGAAGTCAAGGGTGACCTGCCAGCTACAGACAGAAGTGACCTCACAGTCCGTTTCCGTGACACGTTCCTGCTGCTGCCCTATGAACCGCAGAGACAGAAGTGGCCTCACAGCCCCTGCCACAGTCACATTCCTCCTGCTGGGGCAGGGTGAGGAATTCCTCCTGGGTGAGGGTGTCAGGGCTTCACTGAGTCGTCACTGGTGGATGCCCAGTGCCCCTGGAGACCCTGACCGGTCGAGAAACAGCTTCCTGGGTTTGAATCGTGACAGGAGTGGTGGCATCAAGGAGGTAGAGGGAGCCACCAAGTCCTTTGCTGGTCTGGGCAGAGCAGGAAGGGGGCCCAGGGCATTCATCCCCTCCCTGCAGCCTGCCAGGACCTGCAAGGTGCTCATGGAGCATCCAGGGCCAGGATCTGCACCGTGGTGAGCAGGGAGAGGGCAAAGCCTCTCTGAAAAAGAGGCTGAAACTGAAAAATGTCCCTCCTCTGTCCTGTGGTGTGACAGCGCCACTGTGGAACAGGTTACCTTTATTTGATAGAGTTCTTGTGTAATTTGCTTTGATGGTGGCACAAAAAGAGCGTTCCTTCACCAGTGATGTACAACCTTCTTCATGTTAGGACACAACTCAACGTCCTTCACTCTGCTTTTTCTCATGGATGAACTGGATTAGGTCTCCTTGATTATGCTGAGGCCCAATGCAATGCTTTTGCCTTCTGCTACTTGTACTGGGTTCAGCAATAAAAGGTGGAAACAGGAAGCAGAGGGGAGGGGTGGGCTCTTGTTGGGAAAATGTCGGTCCTCCTCCCCAACACCGGCTACGTGCGTTGAGGCCCTGCTTCAAGGACGTGGTCAAGTATCGCACATTTGTGGGAAGTAGAGAGTAATTTCTTTCCTCTGCGCTTCCACATAGGCTTTATTTGTCTTGTTTGTTTGTTTTCCTTTTTTCCCTTTCCCCCTCCCTTTTCCCCTTTCACTTTTTTTCCCTAGTAGGTAAATTGTTTATTTCATAATAATCTTTCTTTAATAATAATAATAATTATTATTATTTCGCTTTAATTAAATTATCCTTATCTCAACCCGTATGTTGCTCTTTACTTTACTTCTTCCCCTCCTCATCTAAGGAGAGGGAGTGAGAGAGCGGTTGTGGTGTTTAGCTGCCTAGCACGGAAAACCACCACACTACTCCAGCACAATGTGTGTGACCTTCCCTTACTCTGCGCATTGACCTCACGGGTCATTTTGCATTTTTCACTTTCAAAACCTTAGTTGGATGGGGGCCATTTCCAAAGCGGGGCAAGCTGATGGGTTCTGGCTCAGCCATTTGAATTATGCTATACTTGAGTTTATCAGCCTGAGTTGGCTAAAGATGAGCCAGGAAGGTAAACGGATGTTCACGTGTCTAGTAGGAATATGGGAGAGTATCTCAGGTTTCCAATGGCCATTTCAAATCTAGGTCAGTCCAAGGAACCCACTGAAGAAGAGGTTTGTCTTTGAAGGGGTTTCCTGTGCTGCACTGGGTTGCAGTTGCAGGGACAAAGACCACTGCTGGCAGTGGAGGTGCCCTGGGAACTCCACCTGGCTCCACCTGATTTTCCTAAAGGGCTCCGGCCTCCTGCAGGTCTTTTCTGACGCCTGCCAGTACAGGAAAGTGCCTCAAAGACAACGGGGCCACTGGAGGTTTTCCCTGGTTATGCTTATGGTCAGACAGCAACGCTCTGCCTGAACACCCAGTTATTTCTTTAGTACTCGAATGATAAAGCCACTACTCATCAGCTCAAATCATTCAATCCCTTCTGTGAAACGTCTCATGTGAAGTGTAATTTCTTTCATGAAGAAATGCTAATTTCCATGGTCTATATTAATGGCAGGAGAAGAAATAGTGATGTTCACCTGTACTAGCATTCTCATCGCTTTGTCTATCATGGTGTGCTCCCTCGTCTTCCAGGCACAAAACCCATCTTGATTACACAGAACATGCTGAGTGCTTCCTTTCCACAGGCTTGTCTGGACCTGGACTTCCCATTGCTCTTCTAGTTTTCCCTCCCCTTACTCTTTGACCATTCGGACCGCTCTCAGTGACCCAGTTGCTGCGTTGAGTTTCAGTGAGTTCAAGCTCACCCATCTCTCAGCAGTCTTTTAATGGTGTCCTTAGTAAGACCCTCATCATTTAGCAGTGAATTAGTATGATATGGATTAATATTAACACAATTATTTCCTATTAATCACTGCAAAATACATCATGTACAGTCATCCTTTCAGGAAGGTAAACATCACTGGAGGCAACAAAATACGGAACTTGAGCTTTGTGGGTTTTTTTTTTTTTTTTTTTTTTTTTTTTTTTTTTTTTTTAAATTGCAGCATGATTTCCTGTTGTTTGTTTTGAAATAGGAAAACCCCTGTTCCTCCCACCTACGCAGGGCTTCAAAGGAGAAACCCTAGACCAATACCTATAGGAGAATGATGCTCTAAACTGAAACACAACAAAATTAGATGCTCTTTGAAATCTTCCCCCTTAACTAGAATAATGAAAGCTCTACAATTAGCTGAACAGTCTTGAAGACTTGAAGAAAATGGTGGGAGAGATATGGCTGCTTAGGAGGTTCAGTGTTTTAATGAGTTCCATGGAGTATTTTGGTGCTGAGTCAATGAAACTTGGGTACTGAGCGGAGAATGATGCAACTGTGCGAAAAAGCAAATGCAAAAGGAAAAGCTGAAGTGACTTGGAGTATTAATGGGCCCCACTGAGGGCTGTTACTAACAAAGTTTCCCCAGGGACATGTTAGGACAGATAATTGGAGGCCATAATTACAGACAGGCAAAGCGCTGTGCTGAGAAAAGTCTTGGTTGGTTTTGGTGAAGCAAAAGGGTCAAGGCCTGACCCCAGCCACTGCGAGGAGAGATCCTGCATCCCCCTGTCTGCCTCAGGACTTTTCTTGGGGGTCTGAGGAATGCGGTGGGCAGTGTGATGCCATGAGAAGAACACTGGTATGACACCACCCTGCCTCTGCACAGGGTTGCAAGGAAGCAAAGAGGCTGCACTGCAATGACTATATGTCCTCTTCTCATAAGCTCTAGCCAAAGGGACAGGGCCGTTGGGTCCTTCCATTCTTGCCAGCACTCTCTGCCTTCTCCTCTGCATGATTTAACATGCTGTCCCACACTTTTTCCTACTTCCTGGAAGTCTGCAGACAGCCATCTCTGTTCACCACCTTGCTCTCATCCCAGCATTTCCATCATTTCACAAATGTCTCATCAACCCTCACCAGCTGTTCCTTGAAAAAAGAAGCTAGGGTCTGATCATAGACACTCACCAACATCCTCCAAGCCAGGGGCCTGCTGCTGGCCTTGCAGCTTCTTGGCTAGACACAGCCAAGCCTTGTGCCTGCTGCTGCCCAGTCATGGACTCAAGCAGAAGGGACAGGACAACCCATACTGGGGCCTTCTTTCTGTCCGGGTCCTCCCGGGTATGTAGGCAGAGGGGATCCCACAGTCAGCATGCCAAGCAGGTGCCTTCTGCTGGCCTAGCAGGGCCACTGGCAGATGTCAGCCCAAAAGTCCAGATCCCAGGGAGAAGTCAAGGGTGACCTGCCAGCTACAGACAGAAGTGACCTCACAGTCCGTTTCCGTGACACGTTCCTGCTGCTGCCCTATGAACCGCAGAGACAGAAGTGGCCTCACAGCCCCTGCCACAGTCACATTCCTCCTGCTGGGGCAGGGTGAGGAATTCCTCCTGGGTGAGGGTGTCAGGGCTTCACTGAGTCGTCACTGGTGGATGCCCAGTGCCCCTGGAGACCCTGACCGGTCGAGAAACAGCTTCCTGGGTTTGAATCGTGACAGGAGTGGTGGCATCAAGGAGGTAGAGGGAGCCACCAAGTCCTTTGCTGGTCTGGGCAGAGCAGGAAGGGGGCCCAGGGCATTCATCCCCTCCCTGCAGCCTGCCAGGACCTGCAAGGTGCTCATGGAGCATCCAGGGCCAGGATCTGCACCGTGGTGAGCAGGGAGAGGGCAAAGCCTCTCTGAAAAAGAGGCTGAAACTGAAAAATGTCCCTCCTCTGTCCTGTGGTGTGACAGCGCCACTGTGGAACAGGTTACCTTTATTTGATAGAGTTCTTGTGTAATTTGCTTTGATGGTGGCACAAAAAGAGCGTTCCTTCACCAGTGATGTACAACCTTCTTCATGTTAGGACACAACTCAACGTCCTTCACTCTGCTTTTTCTCATGGATGAACTGGATTAGGTCTCCTTGATTATGCTGAGGCCCAATGCAATGCTTTTGCCTTCTGCTACTTGTACTGGGTTCAGCAATAAAAGGTGGAAACAGGAAGCAGAGGGGAGGGGTGGGCTCTTGTTGGGAAAATGTCGGTCCTCCTCCCCAACACCGGCTACGTGCGTTGAGGCCCTGCTTCAAGGACGTGGTCAAGTATCGCACATTTGTGGGAAGTAGAGAGTAATTTCTTTCCTCTGCGCTTCCACATAGGCTTTATTTGTCTTGTTTGTTTGTTTTCCTTTTTTCCCTTTCCCCCTCCCTTTTCCCCTTTCACTTTTTTTCCCTAGTAGGTAAATTGTTTATTTCATAATAATCTTTCTTTAATAATAATAATAATTATTATTATTTCGCTTTAATTAAATTATCCTTATCTCAACCCGTATGTTGCTCTTTACTTTACTTCTTCCCCTCCTCATCTAAGGAGAGGGAGTGAGAGAGCGGTTGTGGTGTTTAGCTGCCTAGCACGGAAAACCACCACACTACTCCAGCACAATGTGTGTGACCTTCCCTTACTCTGCGCATTGACCTCACGGGTCATTTTGCATTTTTCACTTTCAAAACCTTAGTTGGATGGGGGCCATTTCCAAAGCGGGGCAAGCTGATGGGTTCTGGCTCAGCCATTTGAATTATGCTATACTTGAGTTTATCAGCCTGAGTTGGCTAAAGATGAGCCAGGAAGGTAAACGGATGTTCACGTGTCTAGTAGGAATATGGGAGAGTATCTCAGGTTTCCAATGGCCATTTCAAATCTAGGTCAGTCCAAGGAACCCACTGAAGAAGAGGTTTGTCTTTGAAGGGGTTTCCTGTGCTGCACTGGGTTGCAGTTGCAGGGACAAAGACCACTGCTGGCAGTGGAGGTGCCCTGGGAACTCCACCTGGCTCCACCTGATTTTCCTAAAGGGCTCCGGCCTCCTGCAGGTCTTTTCTGACGCCTGCCAGTACAGGAAAGTGCCTCAAAGACAACGGGGCCACTGGAGGTTTTCCCTGGTTATGCTTATGGTCAGACAGCAACGCTCTGCCTGAACACCCAGTTATTTCTTTAGTACTCGAATGATAAAGCCACTACTCATCAGCTCAAATCATTCAATCCCTTCTGTGAAACGTCTCATGTGAAGTGTAATTTCTTTCATGAAGAAATGCTAATTTCCATGGTCTATATTAATGGCAGGAGAAGAAATAGTGATGTTCACCTGTACTAGCATTCTCATCGCTTTGTCTATCATGGTGTGCTCCCTCGTCTTCCAGGCACAAAACCCATCTTGATTACACAGAACATGCTGAGTGCTTCCTTTCCACAGGCTTGTCTGGACCTGGACTTCCCATTGCTCTTCTGGTTTTCCCTCCCCTTACTCTTTGACCATTCGGACCGCTCTCAGTGACCCAGTTGCTGCGTTGAGTTTCAGTGAGTTCAAGCTCACCCATCTCTCAGCAGTCTTTTAATGGTGTCCTTAGTAAGACCCTCATCATTTAGCAGTGAATTAGTATGATATGGATTAATATTAACACAATTATTTCCTATTAATCACTGCAAAATACATCATGTACAGTCATCCTTTCAGGAAGGTAAACATCACTGGAGGCAACAAAATACGGAACTTGAGCTTTGTGGTTTTTTTTTTTTTTTTTGGTTTTTTTTTTTTTTTTTTTTAAATTGCAGCATGATTTCCTGTTGTTTGTTTTGAAATAGGAAAACCCCTGTTCCTCCCACCTACGCAGGGCTTCAAAGGAGAAACCCTAGACCAATACCTATAGGAGAATGATGCTCTAAACTGAAACACAACAAAATTAGATGCTCTTTGAAATCTTCCCCCTTAACTAGAATAATGAAAGCTCTACAATTAGCTGAACAGTCTTGAAGACTTGAAGAAAATGGTGGGAGAGATATGGCTGCTTAGGAGGTTCAGTGTTTTAATGAGTTCCATGGAGTATTTTGGTGCTGAGTCAATGAAACTTGGGTACTGAGCGGAGAATGATGCAACTGTGCGAAAAAGCAAATGCAAAAGGAAAAGCTGAAGTGACTTGGAGTATTAATGGGCCCCACTGAGGGCTGTTACTAACAAAGTTTCCCCAGGGACATGTTAGGACAGATAATTGGAGGCCATAATTACAGACAGGCAAAGCGCTGTGCTGAGAAAAGTCTTGGTTGGTTTTGGTGAAGCAAAAGGGTCAAGGCCTGACCCCAGCCACTGCGAGGAGAGATCCTGCATCCCCCTGTCTGCCTCAGGACTTTTCTTGGGGGTCTGAGGAATGCGGTGGGCAGTGTGATGCCATGAGAAGAACACTGGTATGACACCACCCTGCCTCTGCACAGGGTTGCAAGGAAGCAAAGAGGCTGCACTGCAATGACTATATGTCCTCTTCTCATAAGCTCTAGCCAAAGGGACAGGGCTGTTGGGTCCTTCCATTCTTGCCAGCACTCTCTGCCTTCTCCTCTGCATGATTTAACATGCTGTCCCACACTTTTTCCTACTTCCTGGAAGTCTGCAGACAGCCATCTCTGTTCACCACCTTGCTCTCATCCCAGCATTTCCATCATTTCACAAATGTCTCATCAACCCTCACCAGCTGTTCCTTGAAAAAAGAAGCTAGGGTCTGATCATAGACACTCACCAACATCCTCCAAGCCAGGGGCCTGCTGCTGGCCTTGCAGCTTCTTGGCTAGACACAGCCAAGCCTTGTGCCTGCTGCTGCCCAGTCATGGACTCAAGCAGAAGGGACAGGACAACCCATACTGGGGCCTTCTTTCTGTCCGGGTCCTCCCGGGTATGTAGGCAGAGGGGATCCCACAGTCAGCATGCCAAGCAGGTGCCTTCTGCTGGCCTAGCAGGGCCACTGGCAGATGTCAGCCCAAAAGTCCAGATCCCAGGGAGAAGTCAAGGGTGACCTGCCAGCTACAGACAGAAGTGACCTCACAGTCCGTTTCCGTGACACGTTCCTGCTGCTGCCCTATGAACCGCAGAGACAGAAGTGGCCTCACAGCCCCTGCCACAGTCACATTCCTCCTGCTGGGGCAGGGTGAGGAATTCCTCCTGGGTGAGGGTGTCAGGGCTTCACTGAGTCGTCACTGGTGGATGCCCAGTGCCCCTGGAGACCCTGACCGGTCGAGAAACAGCTTCCTGGGTTTGAATCGTGACAGGAGTGGTGGCATCAAGGAGGTAGAGGGAGCCACCAAGTCCTTTGCTGGTCTGGGCAGAGCAGGAAGGGGGCCCAGGGCATTCATCCCCTCCCTGCAGCCTGCCAGGACCTGCAAGGTGCTCATGGAGCATCCAGGGCCAGGATCTGCACCGTGGTGAGCAGGGAGAGGGCAAAGCCTCTCTGAAAAAGAGGCTGAAACTGAAAAATGTCCCTCCTCTGTCCTGTGGTGTGACAGCGCCACTGTGGAACAGGTTACCTTTATTTGATAGAGTTCTTGTGTAATTTGCTTTGATGGTGGCACAAAAAGAGCGTTCCTTCACCAGTGATGTACAACCTTCTTCATGTTAGGACACAACTCAACGTCCTTCACTCTGCTTTTTCTCATGGATGAACTGGATTAGGTCTCCTTGATTATGCTGAGGCCCAATGCAATGCTTTTGCCTTCTGCTACTTGTACTGGGTTCAGCAATAAAAGGTGGAAACAGGAAGCAGAGGGGAGGGGTGGGCTCTTGTTGGGAAAATGTCGGTCCTCCTCCCCAACACCGGCTACGTGCGTTGAGGCCCTGCTTCAAGGACGTGGTCAAGTATCGCACATTTGTGGGAAGTAGAGAGTAATTTCTTTCCTCTGCGCTTCCACATAGGCTTTATTTGTCTTGTTTGTTTGTTTTCCTTTTTTCCCTTTCCCCCTCCCTTTTCCCCTTTCACTTTTTTTCCCTAGTAGGTAAATTGTTTATTTCATAATAATCTTTCTTTAATAATAATAATAATTATTATTATTTCGCTTTAATTAAATTATCCTTATCTCAACCCGTATGTTGCTCTTTACTTTACTTCTTCCCCTCCTCATCTAAGGAGAGGGAGTGAGAGAGCGGTTGTGGTGTTTAGCTGCCTAGCACGGAAAACCACCACACTACTCCAGCACAATGTGTGTGACCTTCCCTTACTCTGCGCATTGACCTCACGGGTCATTTTGCATTTTTCACTTTCAAAACCTTAGTTGGATGGGGGCCATTTCCAAAGCGGGGCAAGCTGATGGGTTCTGGCTCAGCCATTTGAATTATGCTATACTTGAGTTTATCAGCCTGAGTTGGCTAAAGATGAGCCAGGAAGGTAAACGGATGTTCACGTGTCTAGTAGGAATATGGGAGAGTATCTCAGGTTTCCAATGGCCATTTCAAATCTAGGTCAGTCCAAGGAACCCACTGAAGAAGAGGTTTGTCTTTGAAGGGGTTTCCTGTGCTGCACTGGGTTGCAGTTGCAGGGACAAAGACCACTGCTGGCAGTGGAGGTGCCCTGGGAACTCCACCTGGCTCCACCTGATTTTCCTAAAGGGCTCCGGCCTCCTGCAGGTCTTTTCTGACGCCTGCCAGTACAGGAAAGTGCCTCAAAGACAACGGGGCCACTGGAGGTTTTCCCTGGTTATGCTTATGGTCAGACAGCAACGCTCTGCCTGAACACCCAGTTATTTCTTTAGTACTCGAATGATAAAGCCACTACTCATCAGCTCAAATCATTCAATCCCTTCTGTGAAACGTCTCATGTGAAGTGTAATTTCTTTCATGAAGAAATGCTAATTTCCATGGTCTATATTAATGGCAGGAGAAGAAATAGTGATGTTCACCTGTACTAGCATTCTCATCGCTTTGTCTATCATGGTGTGCTCCCTCGTCTTCCAGGCACAAAACCCATCTTGATTACACAGAACATGCTGAGTGCTTCCTTTCCACAGGCTTGTCTGGACCTGGACTTCCCATTGCTCTTCTGGTTTTCCCTCCCCTTACTCTTTGACCATTCGGACCGCTCTCAGTGACCCAGTTGCTGCGTTGAGTTTCAGTGAGTTCAAGCTCACCCATCTCTCAGCAGTCTTTTAATGGTGTCCTTAGTAAGACCCTCATCATTTAGCAGTGAATTAGTATGATATGGATTAATATTAACACAATTATTTCCTATTAATCACTGCAAAATACATCATGTACAGTCATCCTTTCAGGAAGGTAAACATCACTGGAGGCAACAAAATACGGAACTTGAGCTTTGTGTTTTTTTTTTTTTTTTTTTTTTTTTTTTTTTTTTTAAATTGCAGCATGATTTCCTGTTGTTTGTTTTGAAATAGGAAAACCCCTGTTCCTCCCACCTACGCAGGGCTTCAAAGGAGAAACCCTAGACCAATACCTATAGGAGAATGATGCTCTAAACTGAAACACAACAAAATTAGATGCTCTTTGAAATCTTCCCCCTTAACTAGAATAATGAAAGCTCTACAATTAGCTGAACAGTCTTGAAGACTTGAAGAAAATGGTGGGAGAGATATGGCTGCTTAGGAGGTTCAGTGTTTTAATGAGTTCCATGGAGTATTTTGGTGCTGAGTCAATGAAACTTGGGTACTGAGCGGAGAATGATGCAACTGTGCGAAAAAGCAAATGCAAAAGGAAAAGCTGAAGTGACTTGGAGTATTAATGGGCCCCACTGAGGGCTGTTACTAACAAAGTTTCCCCAGGGACATGTTAGGACAGATAATTGGAGGCCATAATTACAGACAGGCAAAGCGCTGTGCTGAGAAAAGTCTTGGTTGGTTTTGGTGAAGCAAAAGGGTCAAGGCCTGACCCCAGCCACTGCGAGGAGAGATCCTGCATCCCCCTGTCTGCCTCAGGACTTTTCTTGGGGGTCTGAGGAATGCGGTGGGCAGTGTGATGCCATGAGAAGAACACTGGTATGACACCACCCTGCCTCTGCACAGGGTTGCAAGGAAGCAAAGAGGCTGCACTGCAATGACTATATGTCCTCTTCTCATAAGCTCTAGCCAAAGGGACAGGGCTGTTGGGTCCTTCCATTCTTGCCAGCACTCTCTGCCTTCTCCTCTGCATGATTTAACATGCTGTCCCACACTTTTTCCTACTTCCTGGAAGTCTGCAGACAGCCATCTCTGTTCACCACCTTGCTCTCATCCCAGCATTTCCATCATTTCACAAATGTCTCATCAACCCTCACCAGCTGTTCCTTGAAAAAAGAAGCTAGGGTCTGATCATAGACACTCACCAACATCCTCCAAGCCAGGGGCCTGCTGCTGGCCTTGCAGCTTCTTGGCTAGACACAGCCAAGCCTTGTGCCTGCTGCTGCCCAGTCATGGACTCAAGCAGAAGGGACAGGACAACCCATACTGGGGCCTTCTTTCTGTCCGGGTCCTCCCGGGTATGTAGGCAGAGGGGATCCCACAGTCAGCATGCCAGCCAGGTGCCTTCTGCTGGCCTTCCAGGGCCACTGGCAGATGTCAGCCCAAAAGTCCAGATCCCAGGGAGAAGTCAAGGGTGACCTGCCAGCTACAGACAGAAGTGACCTCACAGTCCGTTTCCGTGACACGTTCCTGCTGCTGCCCTATGAACCGCAGAGACAGAAGTGGCCTCACAGCCCCTGCCACAGTCACATTCCTCCTGCTGGGGCAGGGTGAGGAATTCCTCCTGGGTGAGGGTGTCAGGGCTTCACTGAGTCGTCACTGGTGGATGCCCAGTGCCCCTGGAGACCCTGACCGGTCGAGAAACAGCTTCCTGGGTTTGAATCGTGACAGGAGTGGTGGCATCAAGGAGGTAGAGGGAGCCACCAAGTCCTTTGCTGGTCTGGGCAGAGCAGGAAGGGGGCCCAGGGCATTCATCCCCTCCCTGCAGCCTGCCAGGACCTGCAAGGTGCTCATGGAGCATCCAGGGCCAGGATCTGCACCGTGGTGAGCAGGGAGAGGGCAAAGCCTCTCTGAAAAAGAGGCTGAAACTGAAAAATGTCCCTCCTCTGTCCTGTGGTGTGACAGCGCCACTGTGGAACAGGTTACCTTTATTTGATAGAGTTCTTGTGTAATTTGCTTTGATGGTGGCACAAAAAGAGCGTTCCTTCACCAGTGATGTACAACCTTCTTCATGTTAGGACACAACTCAACGTCCTTCACTCTGCTTTTTCTCATGGATGAACTGGATTAGGTCTCCTTGATTATGCTGAGGCCCAATGCAATGCTTTTGCCTTCTGCTACTTGTACTGGGTTCAGCAATAAAAGGTGGAAACAGGAAGCAGAGGGGAGGGGTGGGCTCTTGTTGGGAAAATGTCGGTCCTCCTCCCCAACACCGGCTACGTGCGTTGAGGCCCTGCTTCAAGGACGTGGTCAAGTATCGCACATTTGTGGGAAGTAGAGAGTAATTTCTTTCCTCTGCGCTTCCACATAGGCTTTATTTGTCTTGTTTGTTTGTTTTCCTTTTTTCCCTTTCCCCCTCCCTTTTCCCCTTTCACTTTTTTTCCCTAGTAGGTAAATTGTTTATTTCATAATAATCTTTCTTTAATAATAATAATAATTATTATTATTTCGCTTTAATTAAATTATCCTTATCTCAACCCGTATGTTGCTCTTTACTTTACTTCTTCCCCTCCTCATCTAAGGAGAGGGAGTGAGAGAGCGGTTGTGGTGTTTAGCTGCCTAGCACGGAAAACCACCACACTACTCCAGCACAATGTGTGTGACCTTCCCTTACTCTGCGCATTGACCTCACGGGTCATTTTGCATTTTTCACTTTCAAAACCTTAGTTGGATGGGGGCCATTTCCAAAGCGGGGCAAGCTGATGGGTTCTGGCTCAGCCATTTGAATTATGCTATACTTGAGTTTATCAGCCTGAGTTGGCTAAAGATGAGCCAGGAAGGTAAACGGATGTTCACGTGTCTAGTAGGAATATGGGAGAGTATCTCAGGTTTCCAATGGCCATTTCAAATCTAGGTCAGTCCAAGGAACCCACTGAAGAAGAGGTTTGTCTTTGAAGGGGTTTCCTGTGCTGCACTGGGTTGCAGTTGCAGGGACAAAGACCACTGCTGGCAGTGGAGGTGCCCTGGGAACTCCACCTGGCTCCACCTGATTTTCCTAAAGGGCTCCGGCCTCCTGCAGGTCTTTTCTGACGCCTGCCAGTACAGGAAAGTGCCTCAAAGACAACGGGGCCACTGGAGGTTTTCCCTGGTTATGCTTATGGTCAGACAGCAACGCTCTGCCTGAACACCCAGTTATTTCTTTAGTACTCGAATGATAAAGCCACTACTCATCAGCTCAAATCATTCAATCCCTTCTGTGAAACGTCTCATGTGAAGTGTAATTTCTTTCATGAAGAAATGCTAATTTCCATGGTCTATATTAATGGCAGGAGAAGAAATAGTGATGTTCACCTGTACTAGCATTCTCATCGCTTTGTCTATCATGGTGTGCTCCCTCGTCTTCCAGGCACAAAACCCATCTTGATTACACAGAACATGCTGAGTGCTTCCTTTCCACAGGCTTGTCTGGACCTGGACTTCCCATTGCTCTTCTGGTTTTCCCTCCCCTTACTCTTTGACCATTCGGACCGCTCTCAGTGACCCAGTTGCTGCGTTGAGTTTCAGTGAGTTCAAGCTCACCCATCTCTCAGCAGTCTTTTAATGGTGTCCTTAGTAAGACCCTCATCATTTAGCAGTGAATTAGTATGATATGGATTAATATTAACACAATTATTTCCTATTAATCACTGCAAAATACATCATGTACAGTCATCCTTTCAGGAAGGTAAACATCACTGGAGGCAACAAAATACGGAACTTGAGCTTTGTGGTTTTTTTTTGTTTTTGTTTTTGTTTTTTTTTTTTTTTAAATTGCAGCATGATTTCCTGTTGTTTGTTTTGAAATAGGAAAACCCCTGTTCCTCCCACCTACGCAGGGCTTCAAAGGAGAAACCCTAGACCAATACCTATAGGAGAATGATGCTCTAAACTGAAACACAACAAAATTAGATGCTCTTTGAAATCTTCCCCCTTAACTAGAATAATGAAAGCTCTACAATTAGCTGAACAGTCTTGAAGACTTGAAGAAAATGGTGGGAGAGATATGGCTGCTTAGGAGGTTCAGTGTTTTAATGAGTTCCATGGAGTATTTTGGTGCTGAGTCAATGAAACTTGGGTACTGAGCGGAGAATGATGCAACTGTGCGAAAAAGCAAATGCAAAAGGAAAAGCTGAAGTGACTTGGAGTATTAATGGGCCCCACTGAGGGCTGTTACTAACAAAGTTTCCCCAGGGACATGTTAGGACAGATAATTGGAGGCCATAATTACAGACAGGCAAAGCGCTGTGCTGAGAAAAGTCTTGGTTGGTTTTGGTGAAGCAAAAGGGTCAAGGCCTGACCCCAGCCACTGCGAGGAGAGATCCTGCATCCCCCTGTCTGCCTCAGGACTTTTCTTGGGGGTCTGAGGAATGCGGTGGGCAGTGTGATGCCATGAGAAGAACACTGGTATGACACCACCCTGCCTCTGCACAGGGTTGCAAGGAAGCAAAGAGGCTGCACTGCAATGACTATATGTCCTCTTCTCATAAGCTCTAGCCAAAGGGACAGGGCTGTTGGGTCCTTCCATTCTTGCCAGCACTCTCTGCCTTCTCCTCTGCATGATTTAACATGCTGTCCCACACTTTTTCCTACTTCCTGGAAGTCTGCAGACAGCCATCTCTGTTCACCACCTTGCTCTCATCCCAGCATTTCCATCATTTCACAAATGTCTCATCAACCCTCACCAGCTGTTCCTTGAAAAAAGAAGCTAGGGTCTGATCATAGACACTCACCAACATCCTCCAAGCCAGGGGCCTGCTGCTGGCCTTGCAGCTTCTTGGCTAGACACAGCCAAGCCTTGTGCCTGCTGCTGCCCAGTCATGGACTCAAGCAGAAGGGACAGGACAACCCATACTGGGGCCTTCTTTCTGTCCGGGTCCTCCCGGGTATGTAGGCAGAGGGGATCCCACAGTCAGCATGCCAAGCAGGTGCCTTCTGCTGGCCTAGCAGGGCCACTGGCAGATGTCAGCCCAAAAGTCCAGATCCCAGGGAGAAGTCAAGGGTGACCTGCCAGCTACAGACAGAAGTGACCTCACAGTCCGTTTCCGTGACACGTTCCTGCTGCTGCCCTATGAACCGCAGAGACAGAAGTGGCCTCACAGCCCCTGCCACAGTCACATTCCTCCTGCTGGGGCAGGGTGAGGAATTCCTCCTGGGTGAGGGTGTCAGGGCTTCACTGAGTCGTCACTGGTGGATGCCCAGTGCCCCTGGAGACCCTGACCGGTCGAGAAACAGCTTCCTGGGTTTGAATCGTGACAGGAGTGGTGGCATCAAGGAGGTAGAGGGAGCCACCAAGTCCTTTGCTGGTCTGGGCAGAGCAGGAAGGGGGCCCAGGGCATTCATCCCCTCCCTGCAGCCTGCCAGGACCTGCAAGGTGCTCATGGAGCATCCAGGGCCAGGATCTGCACCGTGGTGAGCAGGGAGAGGGCAAAGCCTCTCTGAAAAAGAGGCTGAAACTGAAAAATGTCCCTCCTCTGTCCTGTGGTGTGACAGCGCCACTGTGGAACAGGTTACCTTTATTTGATAGAGTTCTTGTGTAATTTGCTTTGATGGTGGCACAAAAAGAGCGTTCCTTCACCAGTGATGTACAACCTTCTTCATGTTAGGACACAACTCAACATCCTTCACTCTGCTTTTTCTCATGGATGAACTGGATTAGGTCTCCTTGATTATGCTGAGGCCCAATGCAATGCTTTTGCCTTCTGCTACTTGTACTGGGTTCAGCAATAAAAGGTGGAAACAGGAAGCAGAGGGGAGGGGTGGGCTCTTGTTGGGAAAATGTCGGTCCTCCTCCCCAACACCGGCTACGTGCGTTGAGGCCCTGCTTCAAGGACGTGGTCAAGTATCGCACATTTGTGGGAAGTAGAGAGTAATTTCTTTCCTCTGCGCTTCCACATAGGCTTTATTTGTCTTGTTTGTTTGTTTTCCTTTTTTCCCTTTCCCCCTCCCTTTTCCCCTTTCACTTTTTTTCCCTAGTAGGTAAATTGTTTATTTCATAATAATCTTTCTTTAATAATAATAATAATTATTATTATTTCGCTTTAATTAAATTATCCTTATCTCAACCCGTATGTTGCTCTTTACTTTACTTCTTCCCCTCCTCATCTAAGGAGAGGGAGTGAGAGAGCGGTTGTGGTGTTTAGCTGCCTAGCACGGAAAACCACCACACTACTCCAGCACAATGTGTGTGACCTTCCCTTACTCTGCGCATTGACCTCACGGGTCATTTTGCATTTTTCACTTTCAAAACCTTAGTTGGATGGGGGCCATTTCCAAAGCGGGGCAAGCTGATGGGTTCTGGCTCAGCCATTTGAATTATGCTATACTTGAGTTTATCAGCCTGAGTTGGCTAAAGATGAGCCAGGAAGGTAAACGGATGTTCACGTGTCTAGTAGGAATATGGGAGAGTATCTCAGGTTTCCAATGGCCATTTCAAATCTAAGTCAGTCCAAGGAACCCACTGAAGAAGAGGTTTGTCTTTGAAGGGGTTTCCTGTGCTGCACTGGGTTGCAGTTGCAGGGACAAAGACCACTGCTGGCAGTGGAGGTGCCCTGGGAACTCCACCTGGCTCCACCTGATTTTCCTAAAGGGCTCCGGCCTCCTGCAGGTCTTTTCTGACGCCTGCCAGTACAGGAAAGTGCCTCAAAGACAACGGGGCCACTGGAGGTTTTCCCTGGTTATGCTTATGGTCAGACAGCAACGCTCTGCCTGAACACCCAGTTATTTCTTTAGTACTCGAATGATAAAGCCACTACTCATCAGCTCAAATCATTCAATCCCTTCTGTGAAACGTCTCATGTGAAGTGTAATTTCTTTCATGAAGAAATGCTAATTTCCATGGTCTATATTAATGGCAGGAGAAGAAATAGTGATGTTCACCTGTACTAGCATTCTCATCGCTTTGTCTATCATGGTGTGCTCCCTCGTCTTCCAGGCACAAAACCCATCTTGATTACACAGAACATGCTGAGTGCTTCCTTTCCACAGGCTTGTCTGGACCTGGACTTCCCATTGCTCTTCTGGTTTTCCCTCCCCTTACTCTTTGACCATTCGGACCGCTCTCAGTGACCCAGTTGCTGCGTTGAGTTTCAGTGAGTTCAAGCTCACCCATCTCTCAGCAGTCTTTTAATGGTGTCCTTAGTAAGACCCTCATCATTTAGCAGTGAATTAGTATGATATGGATTAATATTAACACAATTATTTCCTATTAATCACTGCAAAATACATCATGTACAGTCATCCTTTCAGGAAGGTAAACATCACTGGAGGCAACAAAATACGGAACTTGAGCTTTGTGGTTTTTTTTTTTTTTTTTTTTTTTTTTTTTTTTAAATTGCAGCATGATTTCCTGTTGTTTGTTTTGAAATAGGAAAACCCCTGTTCCTCCCACCTACGCAGGGCTTCAAAGGAGAAACCCTAGACCAATACCTATAGGAGAATGATGCTCTAAACTGAAACACAACAAAATTAGATGCTCTTTGAAATCTTCCCCCTTAACTAGAATAATGAAAGCTCTACAATTAGCTGAACAGTCTTGAAGACTTGAAGAAAATGGTGGGAGAGATATGGCTGCTTAGGAGGTTCAGTGTTTTAATGAGTTCCATGGAGTATTTTGGTGCTGAGTCAATGAAACTTGGGTACTGAGCGGAGAATGATGCAACTGTGCGAAAAAGCAAATGCAAAAGGAAAAGCTGAAGTGACTTGGAGTATTAATGGGCCCCACTGAGGGCTGTTACTAACAAAGTTTCCCCAGGGACATGTTAGGACAGATAATTGGAGGCCATAATTACAGACAGGCAAAGCGCTGTGCTGAGAAAAGTCTTGGTTGGTTTTGGTGAAGCAAAAGGGTCAAGGCCTGACCCCAGCCACTGCGAGGAGAGATCCTGCATCCCCCTGTCTGCCTCAGGACTTTTCTTGGGGGTCTGAGGAATGCGGTGGGCAGTGTGATGCCATGAGAAGAACACTGGTATGACACCACCCTGCCTCTGCACAGGGTTGCAAGGAAGCAAAGAGGCTGCACTGCAATGACTATATGTCCTCTTCTCATAAGCTCTAGCCAAAGGGACAGGGCTGTTGGGTCCTTCCATTCTTGCCAGCACTCTCTGCCTTCTCCTCTGCATGATTTAACATGCTGTCCCACACTTTTTCCTACTTCCTGGAAGTCTGCAGACAGCCATCTCTGTTCACCACCTTGCTCTCATCCCAGCATTTCCATCATTTCACAAATGTCTCATCAACCCTCACCAGCTGTTCCTTGAAAAAAGAAGCTAGGGTCTGATCATAGACACTCACCAGCATCCTCCAAGCCAGGGGCCTGCTGCTGGCCTTGCAGCTTCTTGGCTAGACACAGCCAAGCCTTGTGCCTGCTGCTGCCCAGTCATGGACTCAAGCAGAAGGGACAGGACAACCCATACTGGGGCCTTCTTTCTGTCCGGGTCCTCCCGGGTATGTAGGCAGAGGGGATCCCACAGTCAGCATGCCAAGCAGGTGCCTTCTGCTGGCCTAGCAGGGCCACTGGCAGAGGGAAAATGTGTTGGCCGTGTGCAGGACAGCATTGAGAAAGCCACTGGCCCAGGCAGCTGCTGCCATCTGGGCACAAGCTCTGCTGCCCAGGAGGCTCCCGTAGTGCAGGGGCTTGCAGATGGCAACGTAGCGGTCGTAGGCCATGACGGTGAGAAGGCAGTACTCTGCTCCAACCAAGAAGAATTAAAAGAAGACCTGTGCAGCACAGCCTTGATAGGAGATGGTCCTGGTGTCCCAGAGGGCATTGGCCATGGCTTTGGGCAGAGTTATGGAGATGGATCCCAGGTCGAGGAGGGCGAGGTTGAGGAGGAAGAAGTACATGGGGGTGTGCAGGCGGTGGTCACAGGCTACGGCGCTGAGGATGAGGCCGTTGCCCAGGAGGGCAGCCAGGTAGATGCCCAGGAAGATCCCAAAGTGCAGGAGCTGCAGCTCGCGCGTGTCTGCGAATGCCAGCAGGAGGAACTCACTCACAGAGCTGCTGTTGGGCATTTGCTGGCTCTGGACACAGTTGTCTGCTGAAGAGGAGAAGGCAGAACAAATTGACAACAAACTTCTCTGAGGAAAACCTACTGCAAGCCTTAAAGCACCACTGCACCTGTGCCTCTCTCTTTGCAGGAGAACCTCTCTGCAGCTCTCTCACTTGGGCTCTGGCTGGTGCTGGTTGAGAGTGGCACTGGGAGCAGGGGCTGCTGTGGGCTGTAGAGGAGTCCTTCCTGCTGTGCAGCAGTAGGGAAGCAGAAACATGTGGGAAATTCAGATTCAATCCACTTGTTAGGTCAATGAGATTTGCAGTGTTGTTGGAAACAACTCATCTGTGTGCAGAGTTCAAGAAGCCATTACCCACTACTCTTGTTCTAAGCTGCCCTGTATCTCCCGTCTTTGAGATGCACGACCATCCCACTCTGTTTTTTCCCTGAGAAGAAACTGGAGAAAGCTGAGGGCAGAGAACCCCAAGTCCAAGTGCAGCTGGGTAGAAAACTCAGCTTGTCTCTGGGGGACTGAGCAGGACCTCAGCTCTTCCTGCTTTGCTTCACACTATGCTGCCCACAGACAGCCATCCAGCAGCATGGACAGGGCCTTAGCACATAGGTGTCTTGTTCTTGGGGCACCTGGATAACACAAGGATGCCGCTAGAGAGCTGCATCCTGCTGGAGAGAAGCCTCCAACCCAGGAGGATGCCCCATGAACAGAGCTGGATTTCCACAAGCTGGGGTGTCCCAGCATCCCAGCTGCACCCCTGCAGTGTCTGGAGGAGGCTTGGCCACTCTGCTCATGGCTGTCCAGGGGCAGCTGGCTTAGGGTACTCTAAGGGACTTCTGCCAGACTTCCTCACCTCGCAGTGCAACCCAGCAGGACTCTCAAAGCCTACTGCATTGCCCACTGCCCTCCCAGCAACAAGACCCAGGAGGAGACCCTTCCAGGACCTGCAGCTGCATGGACCTGCAGGCAGACACTTACCTTGTCAAGGGCTGTGCAGATTTCTCCTGCAGGCAGCTCTCAGCATCCTCCCACTCACAACTGCCTCCAAGCCCTCTCTCCTTTTCTCCTCTCCATGTCTCTGCTGTGGTCAGAGCCCCCAGCCCTGCTGCGCTGTGCAGAAGAGCTGCTCCTGGGCACAGCTGTCTCTCTGCACCAGGGCCCTCTTGCCATGAGCTCTCCCTGTCCCAGGAGCCCGGCCCAGCTCAGCAGCACAGGCCCAGCCCAAGGCATTGCAATCACCCCTCTGGGGGCTTTGCTGATGAGCCCACAAACCTCAGACACTGAGAGACAATGGAAGACATCTCTCCAGAAGTCCAAGTCAGAGGCAAGTTTCCTGCAGTGTCCCCCTGAGGGCCAGCACTGACACAGCCTCCCTTGGAGCTCATTAGAGCAGAACACTGGAGGCACTGAGGACAAGGAGACAAAGACAGTGTGAAGGTGACACTGATGTGTGGACAAACTGGATGCGTGTCACCAAGCACGAGGGCCAGGCCTTGACCTCCAGCCCCTGGGAAGGGAGATCCTTTCCCTTCACACCTTGCTCCGGGCAGTAGGAGATGGGGATGTGCAGGAGAATGGTATGACCCCTGCCTGGTTCATCGGGGGATTGAGGAGGCTCTGGTACTTTAGCAATGAGCTGTCTCCTCATAGGCGTCAGTGACAGAGACAACAACACCAGCCATGGACACAAAAATCTCAGTTTGTTGGGACTTTCAGCCTTGCCTATGTCCTTGCTCCTCTGATGAGCAGAGGATCTTAGCGTCTTCCAGACCTGCACCTCTTTCCCTGTTGCCTGTAGACTGGGAAACTGGGTCCCAGTCTGCCCTGATGTGTGGGGTTACTCTTCCTCTGGTGTAGGACGAAGCTCTTCTCATGGTAAATGTCAAGAGGTTTCTGTTGGCAAAATCCTGCAGTTTCTCAAGGTCCTACCACACTGATGCTCCATTCTGTCAGCAGTTCATGTCTGCAGGCAGATGGTTCAACCTTCGTGTGATTGTGCTATCTGTGACAAGACAGCAGCATCAGGAGTTGCAGGAAAGTTTGGGTAACACAGGAGTAACCAGTGGAATGGAATTGCTGCACAGAGTCCCAGAAGGGCAGGGGATGGAAGGCTGCCAGGTTCCACCGCTTCCCTGCTTCCTTTTCATGCATGCTGTCAGTTTGTCTGGAGCTGTGTCCTGAATGTTCTGGGGCTGTGCGGGTCAAAGTTAGAAGGGCCAAAGCCCAGCTGGAGCTAAATCTGTCTTTTACTGTCAAAGACAATAAAAAACTATTGATATAAATACTTTAAATAAAGGAGGATTAAGGAGAATCATCATTCTTATTAGATGTTGGGAAAATCTGGTGCTGACCTGGAGATAAGGTAGAGGCTGAGGTACCTATGCGGGCCCATGAAGACCCATACTGGGGCCTTCTTTCCGTCTGGGTCCTCCTGGGTACGGAGGCAGAGGGGATCCCACAGTCAGCATGCCAGCCAGTTGCCTTCTGCTGGCCTTCCAGGGCCACTGGCAGATGTCAGCCCAAAAGTCCAGATCCCAGGGAGAAGGCAAGGGTGACCTGCCAGCTACAGACAGAAGTGACCTCACAGTCCCTTTCCGTGACACATTCCTGCTGCTGCCCTATGAACCGCAGAGACAGAAGTGGCCTCACAGCCCCTGCCACAGTCACATTCCTGCTGCTGGGGCAGGAGATCCTGAGGCAGAGCTGAGCTCATCAGAGCATTCCCACCCATCTCCTCCTTGTGGCCCACAAGCTGATCAGATCCATGGCCCCTCCAATTCATTTGGAGTTAGGGTTTTGTTTAGGACCCTTAAGCAGTTTTCTAGTGTTAAATAGGCCATTTTTATTGCTAGTATTAAGGGCTGAGATCAGAGTGATTAAGAGAGTAAGAGCTAGGGGAAGCGGCTATGGGCTGAGTTTTGTCTTGGAGGGATACTATGAGGTCAGTCATTAGAGTAGATGATTCCTGTCAGGGTGCTGAGTAGTATTTAGGTGTAGGAACTAAGTTTATAGGTTGAAGCTGGGGATTAGCCTCATATGACTATTTTAAGTCACAGTTACTCTATTCCTGAGAAAAGTGGCACTTAAGACATGTTGGAAATGCCCTGGGCCCCCTTCCTGCTCTGCCCAGGCCAGCAAGGACCCAGAGCGCTTTCCTCTCCTCTGTCCCTGCTGCTCTGGGCTCCCTTCATGCAGCCCTGGCTCTGCAGCACCAAGCCCTGCTGGGAGCCCTGCCCTGCATGCTGCCACCACTTCCAGACGCTACTGTTGCACTTTGTCAGGCAATGCCCAGCCCAGCCCAGCCCAGTCCAGCCCAGCAGCCCAGGCTGGGCTGGCCCCAGGGCAGTGCCCACCGCAGGCTGCTGCAGGGCTCTGGGCACGGCCACCACAGCCCCAGCCCCTCGCAAGGCACCGCAGCTGCTGGGACAAAGGCGGCTCTGGGCCTCCCCAGCAGCCCCCGTGCTGGGGCCAGCCCCGGCTCAGGAGATGGAGGTCCGTGAAGCTGCAGGAGCCCTGGTCTCTTGCCTGGGAGATCCCCAGCACACAGTGCCTGTGCCCCGCAGGGCCAGCCCCGCTCCCCAGGCCAGCACAAGAGGCCTGGCCCAGCCACAGAGCAGCTCCAGAGTCCTCTCCTGGCCATGGCCATGGCTCCAGGGAAGCAGCAGCCCTGACCCGAAGGAAGCAGAGAGGCAGAGCCCAACGGGCAGTGAGGGGCAGCCCCAAGGGCCACCGGGGCGGCTCCTCCATGTGTCAGCTGGGCTCTTGGTCCTGAGCCCCTCCTGCGTGCTGGGGCTGCTGAGACCAGCGAATTCCATCTGGAGTCTTTATTGAGAGTAGTAAGATTTTTGGTTAAATATATATATATAATTATAATAATTATCAGGTAGGAAACACAGAACATTCAGAATATTCAGAAATAACTTCAGAAGACAGTATAAAAGGAAAATGATACAAAAGATTGTCTTAATAGATTTATTTATTTTTTAAAGACTCTTCTTAGGATTGTGGTCCCATTATAAATGATAAAGAGGCCTATATCCAGGGTTTCCTCAAGGCTTCCTTGAGCTCCTGGTTCCTCATGCTGTAGATGAGGGGGTTCACTGCTGGAGGCACCACCGAGTACAGAAATGACACCACCAGGTCCAGGGATGGGGAAGAGATTAAGTTGGGCATCAGGTAGGCAAACAGGACAGTGCTGACGAACAGAGAGACCACAGCGAGGTGAGGGAGGCATGTGGAAAAGGCTTTGTGCCGGCCCTGCTCAGAGGGCATCCTCAGCACTGCCCTGAAGATCTGCACGTAGGACAGCACAATGAAAACAAAACAACCAAAGCCCAAAGAAAAACTAAACACGAGTGCCCCAACTTCCCTGAGGTAGGCATCTGAGCAGGAGAGCTTGAGGATCTGGGGGATTTCACAGAAGAACTGGCTGAGAGAATTGCCATGGCAGAGGGGCAGGGAAAATGTGTTGGCCGTGTGCAGGACAGCATTGAGAAAGCCACTGGCCCAGGCAGCTGCTGCCATCTGGGCACAAGCTCTGCTGCCCAGGAGGCTCCCGTAGTGCAGGGGCTTGCAGATGGCAACGTAGCGGTCGTAGGCCATGACGGTGAGAAGGCAGTACTCTGCTCCAACCAAGAAGAATAAAAAGAAGACCTGTGCAGCACAGCCTTGATAGGAGATGGTCCTGGTGTCCCAGAGGGCATTGGCCATGGCTTTGGGCAGAGTTATGGAGATGGATCCCAGGTCGAGGAGGGCGAGGTTGAGGAGGAAGAAGTACATGGGGGTGTGCAGGCGGTGGTCACAGGCTACGGCGCTGAGGATGAGGCCGTTGCCCAGGAGGGCAGCCAGGTAGATGCCCAGGAAGATCCCAAAGTGCAGGAGCTGCAGCTCGCGCGTGTCTGCGAATGCCAGCAGGAGGAACTCACTCACAGAGCTGCTGTTGGGCATTTGCTGGCTCTGGACACAGTTGTCTGCTGAAGAGGAGAAGGCAGAACAAATTGACAACAAACTTCTCTGAGGAAAACCTACTGCAAGCCTTAAAGCACCACTGCACCTGTGCCTCTCTCTTTGCAGGAGAACCTCTCTGCAGCTCTCTCACTTGGGCTCTGGCTGGTGCTGGTTGAGAGTGGCACTGGGAGCAGGGGCTGCTGTGGGCTGTAGAGGAGTCCTTCCTGCTGTGCAGCAGTAGGGAAGCAGAAACATGTGGGAAATTCAGATTCAATCCACTTGTTAGGTCAATGAGATTTGCAGTGTTGTTGGAAACAACTCATCTGTGTGCAGAGTTCAAGAAGCCATTACCCACTACTCTTGTTCTAAGCTGCCCTGTATCTCCCGTCTTTGAGATGCACGACCATCCCACTCTGTTTTTTCCCTGAGAAGAAACTGGAGAAAGCTGAGGGCAGAGAACCCCAAGTCCAAGTGCAGCTGGGTAGAAAACTCAGCTTGTCTCTGGGGGACTGAGCAGGACCTCAGCTCTTCCTGCTTTGCTTCACACTATGCTGCCCACAGACAGCCATCCAGCAGCATGGACAGGGCCTTAGCACATAGGTGTCTTGTTCTTGGGGCACCTGGATAACACAAGGATGCCGCTAGAGAGCTGCATCCTGCTGGAGAGAAGCCTCCAACCCAGGAGGATGCCCCATGAACAGAGCTGGATTTCCACAAGCTGGGGTGTCCCAGCATCCCAGCTGCACCCCTGCAGTGTCTGGAGGAGGCTTGGCCACTCTGCTCATGGCTGTCCAGGGGCAGCTGGCTTAGGGTACTCTAAGGGACTTCTGCCAGACTTCCTCACCTCGCAGTGCAACCCAGCAGGACTCTCAAAGCCTACTGCATTGCCCACTGCCCTCCCAGCAACAAGACCCAGGAGGAGACCCTTCCAGGACCTGCAGCTGCATGGACCTGCAGGCAGACACTTACCTTGTCAAGGGCTGTGCAGATTTCTCCTGCAGGCAGCTCTCAGCATCCTCCCACTCACAACTGCCTCCAAGCCCTCTCTCCTTTTCTCCTCTCCATGTCTCTGCTGTGGTCAGAGCCCCCAGCCCTGCTGCGCTGTGCAGAAGAGCTGCTCCTGGGCACAGCTGTCTCTCTGCACCAGGGCCCTCTTGCCATGAGCTCTCCCTGTCCCAGGAGCCCGGCCCAGCTCAGCAGCACAGGCCCAGCCCAAGGCATTGCAATCACCCCTCTGGGGGCTTTGCTGATGAGCCCACAAACCTCAGACACTGAGAGACAATGGAAGACATCTCTCCAGAAGTCCAAGTCAGAGGCAAGTTTCCTGCAGTGTCCCCCTGAGGGCCAGCACTGACACAGCCTCCCTTGGAGCTCATTAGAGCAGAACACTGGAGGCACTGAGGACAAGGAGACAAAGACAGTGTGAAGGTGACACTGACGTGTGGACAAACTGGATGCGTGTCACCAAGCACGAGGGCCAGGCCTTGACCTCCAGCCCCTGGGAAGGGAGATCCTTTCCCTTCACACCTTGCTCCGGGCAGTAGGAGATGGGGATGTGCAGGAGAATGGTATGACCCCTGCCTGGTTCATCGGGGGATTGAGGAGGCTCTGGTACTTTAGCAATGAGCTGTCTCCTCATAGGCGTCAGTGACAGAGACAACAACACCAGCCATGGACACAAAAATCTCAGTTTGTTGGGACTTTCAGCCTTGCCTATGTCCTTGCTCCTCTGATGAGCAGAGGATCTTAGCGTCTTCCAGACCTGCACCTCTTTCCCTGTTGCCTGTAGACTGGGAAACTGGGTCCCAGTCTGCCCTGATGTGTGGGGTTACTCTTCCTCTGGTGTAGGACGAAGCTCTTCTCATGGTAAATGTCAAGAGGTTTCTGTTGGCAAAATCCTGCAGTTTCTCAAGGTCCTACCACACTGATGCTCCATTCTGTCAGCAGTTCATGTCTGCAGGCAGATGGTTCAACCTTCGTGTGATTGTGCTATCTCTGACAAGACAGCAGCATCAGGAGTTGCAGGAAAGTTTGGGTAACACAGGAGTAACCAGTGGAATGGAATTGCTGCACAGAGTCCCAGAAGGGCAGGGGATGGAAGGCTGCCAGGTTCCACCGCTTCCCTGCTTCCTTTTCATGCATGCTGTCAGTTTGTCTGGAGCTGTGTCCTGAATGTTCTGGGGCTGTGCGGGTCAAAGTTAGAAGGGCCAAAGCCCAGCTGGAGCTAAATCTGTCTTTTACTGTCAAAGACAATAAAAAACTATTGATATAAATACTTTAAATAAAGGAGGATTAAGGAGAATCATCATTCTTATTAGATGTTGGGAAAATCTGGTGCTGACCTGGAGATAAGGTAGAGGCTGAGGTACCTATGCGGGCCCATGAAGACCCATACTGGGGCCTTCTTTCCGTCTGGGTCCTCCTGGGTACGGAGGCAGAGGGGATCCCACAGTCAGCATGCCAGCCAGTTGCCTTCTGCTGGCCTTCCAGGGCCACTGGCAGATGTCAGCCCAAAAGTCCAGATCCCAGGGAGAAGGCAAGGGTGACCTGCCAGCTACAGACAGAAGTGACCTCACAGTCCCTTTCCGTGACACATTCCTGCTGCTGCCCTATGAACCGCAGAGACAGAAGTGGCCTCACAGCCCCTGCCACAGTCACATTCCTGCTGCTGGGGCAGGAGATCCTGAGGCAGAGCTGAGCTCATCAGAGCATTCCCACCCATCTCCTCCTTGTGGCCCACAAGCTGATCAGATCCATGGCCCCTCCAATTCATTTGGAGTTAGGGTTTTGTTTAGGACCCTTAAGCAGTTTTCTAGTGTTAAATAGGCCATTTTTATTGCTAGTATTAAGGGCTGAGATCAGAGTGATTAAGAGAGTAAGAGCTAGGGGAAGCGGCTATGGGCTGAGTTTTGTCTTGGAGGGATACTATGAGGTCAGTCATTAGAGTAGATGATTCCTGTCAGGGTGCTGAGTAGTATTTAGGTGTAGGAACTAAGTTTATAGGTTGAAGCTGGGGATTAGCCTCATATGACTATTTTAAGTCACAGTTACTCTATTCCTGAGAAAAGTGGCACTTAAGACATGTTGGAAATGCCCTGGGCCCCCTTCCTGCTCTGCCCAGGCCAGCAAGGACCCAGAGCGCTTTCCTCTCCTCTGTCCCTGCTGCTCTGGGCTCCCTTCATGCAGCCCTGGCTCTGCAGCACCAAGCCCTGCTGGGAGCCCTGCCCTGCATGCTGCCACCACTTCCAGACGCTACTGTTGCACTTTGTCAGGCAATGCCCAGCCCAGCCCAGCCCAGTCCAGCCCAGCAGCCCAGGCTGGGCTGGCCCCAGGGCAGTGCCCACCGCAGGCTGCTGCAGGGCTCTGGGCACGGCCACCACAGCCCCAGCCCCTCGCAAGGCACCGCAGCTGCTGGGACAAAGGCGGCTCTGGGCCTCCCCAGCAGCCCCCGTGCTGGGGCCAGCCCCGGCTCAGGAGATGGAGGTCCGTGAAGCTGCAGGAGCCCTGGTCTCTTGCCTGGGAGATCCCCAGCACACAGTGCCTGTGCCCCGCAGGGCCAGCCCCGCTCCCCAGGCCAGCACAAGAGGCCTGGCCCAGCCACAGAGCAGCTCCAGAGTCCTCTCCTGGCCATGGCCATGGCTCCAGGGAAGCAGCAGCCCTGACCCGAAGGAAGCAGAGAGGCAGAGCCCAACGGGCAGTGAGGGGCAGCCCCAAGGGCCACCGGGGCGGCTCCTCCATGTGTCAGCTGGGCTCTTGGTCCTGAGCCCCTCCTGCGTGCTGGGGCTGCTGAGACCAGCGAATTCCATCTGGAGTCTTTATTGAGAGTAGTAAGATTTTTGGTTAAATATATATATATAATTATAATAATTATCAGGTAGGAAACACAGAACATTCAGAATATTCAGAAATAACTTCAGAAGACAGTATAAAAGGAAAATGATACAAAAGATTGTCTTAATAGATTTATTTATTTTTTAAAGACTCTTCTTAGGATTGTGGTCCCATTATAAATGATAAAGAGGCCTATATCCAGGGTTTCCTCAAGGCTTCCTTGAGCTCCTGGTTCCTCATGCTGTAGATGAGGGGGTTCACTGCTGGAGGCACCACCGAGTACAGAAATGACACCACCAGGTCCAGGGATGGGGAAGAGATTAAGTTGGGCATCAGGTAGGCAAACAGGACAGTGCTGACGAACAGAGAGACCACAGCGAGGTGAGGGAGGCATGTGGAAAAGGCTTTGTGCCGGCCCTGCTCAGAGGGCATCCTCAGCACTGCCCTGAAGATCTGCACGTAGGACAGCACAATGAAAACAAAACAACCAAAGCCCAAAGAAAAACTAAACACGAGTGCCCCAACTTCCCTGAGGTAGGCATCTGAGCAGGAGAGCTTGAGGATCTGGGGGATTTCACAGAAGAACTGGCTGAGAGAATTGCCATGGCAGAGGGGCAGGGAAAATGTGTTGGCCGTGTGCAGGACAGCATTGAGAAAGCCACTGGCCCAGGCAGCTGCTGCCATCTGGGCACAAGCTCTGCTGCCCAGGAGGCTCCCGTAGTGCAGGGGCTTGCAGATGGCAACGTAGCGGTCGTAGGCCATGACGGTGAGAAGGCAGTACTCTGCTCCAACCAAGAAGAATAAAAAGAAGACCTGTGCAGCACAGCCTTGATAGGAGATGGTCCTGGTGTCCCAGAGGGCATTGGCCATGGCTTTGGGCAGAGTTATGGAGATGGATCCCAGGTCGAGGAGGGCGAGGTTGAGGAGGAAGAAGTACATGGGGGTGTGCAGGCGGTGGTCACAGGCTACGGCGCTGAGGATGAGGCCGTTGCCCAGGAGGGCAGCCAGGTAGATGCCCAGGAAGATCCCAAAGTGCAGGAGCTGCAGCTCGCGCGTGTCTGCGAATGCCAGCAGGAGGAACTCACTCACAGAGCTGCTGTTGGGCATTTGCTGGCTCTGGACACAGTTGTCTGCTGAAGAGGAGAAGGCAGAACAAATTGACAACAAACTTCTCTGAGGAAAACCTACTGCAAGCCTTAAAGCACCACTGCACCTGTGCCTCTCTCTTTGCAGGAGAACCTCTCTGCAGCTCTCTCACTTGGGCTCTGGCTGGTGCTGGTTGAGAGTGGCACTGGGAGCAGGGGCTGCTGTGGGCTGTAGAGGAGTCCTTCCTGCTGTGCAGCAGTAGGGAAGCAGAAACATGTGGGAAATTCAGATTCAATCCACTTGTTAGGTCAATGAGATTTGCAGTGTTGTTGGAAACAACTCATCTGTGTGCAGAGTTCAAGAAGCCATTACCCACTACTCTTGTTCTAAGCTGCCCTGTATCTCCCGTCTTTGAGATGCACGACCATCCCACTCTGTTTTTTCCCTGAGAAGAAACTGGAGAAAGCTGAGGGCAGAGAACCCCAAGTCCAAGTGCAGCTGGGTAGAAAACTCAGCTTGTCTCTGGGGGACTGAGCAGGACCTCAGCTCTTCCTGCTTTGCTTCACACTATGCTGCCCACAGACAGCCATCCAGCAGCATGGACAGGGCCTTAGCACATAGGTGTCTTGTTCTTGGGGCACCTGGATAACACAAGGATGCCGCTAGAGAGCTGCATCCTGCTGGAGAGAAGCCTCCAACCCAGGAGGATGCCCCATGAACAGAGCTGGATTTCCACAAGCTGGGGTGTCCCAGCATCCCAGCTGCACCCCTGCAGTGTCTGGAGGAGGCTTGGCCACTCTGCTCATGGCTGTCCAGGGGCAGCTGGCTTAGGGTACTCTAAGGGACTTCTGCCAGACTTCCTCACCTCGCAGTGCAACCCAGCAGGACTCTCAAAGCCTACTGCATTGCCCACTGCCCTCCCAGCAACAAGACCCAGGAGGAGACCCTTCCAGGACCTGCAGCTGCATGGACCTGCAGGCAGACACTTACCTTGTCAAGGGCTGTGCAGATTTCTCCTGCAGGCAGCTCTCAGCATCCTCCCACTCACAACTGCCTCCAAGCCCTCTCTCCTTTTCTCCTCTCCATGTCTCTGCTGTGGTCAGAGCCCCCAGCCCTGCTGCGCTGTGCAGAAGAGCTGCTCCTGGGCACAGCTGTCTCTCTGCACCAGGGCCCTCTTGCCATGAGCTCTCCCTGTCCCAGGAGCCCGGCCCAGCTCAGCAGCACAGGCCCAGCCCAAGGCATTGCAATCACCCCTCTGGGGGCTTTGCTGATGAGCCCACAAACCTCAGACACTGAGAGACAATGGAAGACATCTCTCCAGAAGTCCAAGTCAGAGGCAAGTTTCCTGCAGTGTCCCCCTGAGGGCCAGCACTGACACAGCCTCCCTTGGAGCTCATTAGAGCAGAACACTGGAGGCACTGAGGACAAGGAGACAAAGACAGTGTGAAGGTGACACTGATGTGTGGACAAACTGGATGCGTGTCACCAAGCACGAGGGCCAGGCCTTGACCTCCAGCCCCTGGGAAGGGAGATCCTTTCCCTTCACACCTTGCTCCGGGCAGTAGGAGATGGGGATGTGCAGGAGAATGGTATGACCCCTGCCTGGTTCATCGGGGGATTGAGGAGGCTCTGGTACTTTAGCAATGAGCTGTCTCCTCATAGGCGTCAGTGACAGAGACAACAACACCAGCCATGGACACAAAAATCTCAGTTTGTTGGGACTTTCAGCCTTGCCTATGTCCTTGCTCCTCTGATGAGCAGAGGATCTTAGCGTCTTCCAGACCTGCACCTCTTTCCCTGTTGCCTGTAGACTGGGAAACTGGGTCCCAGTCTGCCCTGATGTGTGGGGTTACTCTTCCTCTGGTGTAGGACGAAGCTCTTCTCATGGTAAATGTCAAGAGGTTTCTGTTGGCAAAATCCTGCAGTTTCTCAAGGTCCTACCACACTGATGCTCCATTCTGTCAGCAGTTCATGTCTGCAGGCAGATGGTTCAACCTTCGTGTGATTGTGCTATCTCTGACAAGACAGCAGCATCAGGAGTTGCAGGAAAGTTTGGGTAACACAGGAGTAACCAGTGGAATGGAATTGCTGCACAGAGTCCCAGAAGGGCAGGGGATGGAAGGCTGCCAGGTTCCACCGCTTCCCTGCTTCCTTTTCATGCATGCTGTCAGTTTGTCTGGAGCTGTGTCCTGAATGTTCTGGGGCTGTGCGGGTCAAAGTTAGAAGGGCCAAAGCCCAGCTGGAGCTAAATCTGTCTTTTACTGTCAAAGACAATAAAAAACTATTGATATAAATACTTTAAATAAAGGAGGATTAAGGAGAATCATCATTCTTATTAGATGTTGGGAAAATCTGGTGCTGACCTGGAGATAAGGTAGAGGCTGAGGTACCTATGCGGGCCCATGAAGACCCATACTGGGGCCTTCTTTCCGTCTGGGTCCTCCTGGGTACGGAGGCAGAGGGGATCCCACAGTCAGCATGCCAGCCAGGTGCCTTCTGCTGGCCTTCCAGGGCCACTGGCAGATGTCAGCCCAAAAGTACAGATCCCAGGGAGAAGGCAAGGGTGACCTGCCAGCTACAGACAGAAGTGACCTCACAGTCCCTTTCCGTGACACATTCCTGCTGCTGCCCTATGAACCGCAGAGACAGAAGTGACCTCACAGTCCCTGCCACAGTCACATTCCTGCTGCTGGGGCAGGAGATCCTGAGGCAGAGCTGAGCTCATCAGAGCATTCCCACCCATCTCCTCCTTGTGGCCCACAAGCTGATCAGATCCATGGCCCCTCCAATTCATTTGGAGTTAGGGTTTTGTTTAGGACCCTTAAGCAGTTTTCTAGTGTTAAATAGGCCATTTTTATTGCTAGTATTAAGGGCTGAGATCAGAGTGATTAAGAGAGTAAGAGCTAGGGGAAGCGGCTATGGGCTGAGTTTTGTCTTGGAGGGATACTATGAGGTCAGTCATTAGAGTAGATGATTCCTGTCAGGGTGCTGAGTAGTATTTAGGTGTAGGAACTAAGTTTATAGGTTGAAGCTGGGGATTAGCCTCATATGACTATTTTAAGTCACAGTTACTCTATTCCTGAGAAAAGTGGCACTTAAGACATGTTGGAAATGCCCTGGGCCCCCTTCCTGCTCTGCCCAGGCCAGCAAGGACCCAGAGCGCTTTCCTCTCCTCTGTCCCTGCTGCTCTGGGCTCCCTTCATGCAGCCCTGGCTCTGCAGCACCAAGCCCTGCTGGGAGCCCTGCCCTGCATGCTGCCACCACTTCCAGACGCTACTGTTGCACTTTGTCAGGCAATGCCCAGCCCAGCCCAGCCCAGCCCAGTCCAGCCCAGCAGCCCAGGCTGGGCTGGCCCCAGGGCAGTGCCCACCGCAGGCTGCTGCAGGGCTCTGGGCACGGCCACCACAGCCCCAGCCCCTCGCAAGGCACCGCAGCTGCTGGGACAAAGGCGGCTCTGGGCCTCCCCAGCAGCCCCCGTGCTGGGGCCAGCCCCGGCTCAGGAGATGGAGGTCCGTGAAGCTGCAGGAGCCCTGGTCTCTTGCCTGGGAGATCCCCAGCACACAGTGCCTGTGCCCCGCAGGGCCAGCCCCGCTCCCCAGGCCAGCACAAGAGGCCTGGCCCAGCCACAGAGCAGCTCCAGAGTCCTCTCCTGGCCATGGCCATGGCTCCAGGGAAGCAGCAGCCCTGACCCGAAGGAAGCAGAGAGGCAGAGCCCAACGGGCAGTGAGGGGCAGCCCCAAGGGCCACCGGGGCGGCTCCTCCATGTGTCAGCTGGGCTCTTGGTCCTGAGCCCCTCCTGCGTGCTGGGGCTGCTGAGACCAGCGAATTCCATCTGGAGTCTTTATTGAGAGTAGTAAGATTTTTGGTTAAATATATATATATAATTATAATAATTATCAGGTAGGAAACACAGAACATTCAGAATATTCAGAAATAACTTCAGAAGACAGTATAAAAGGAAAATGATACAAAAGATTGTCTTAATAGATTTATTTATTTTTTAAAGACTCTTCTTAGGATTGTGGTCCCATTATAAATGATAAAGAGGCCTATATCCAGGGTTTCCTCAAGGCTTCCTTGAGCTCCTGGTTCCTCATGCTGTAGATGAGGGGGTTCACTGCTGGAGGCACCACCGAGTACAGAAATGACACCACCAGGTCCAGGGATGGGGAAGAGATTAAGTTGGGCATCAGGTAGGCAAACAGGACAGTGCTGACGAACAGAGAGACCACAGCGAGGTGAGGGAGGCATGTGGAAAAGGCTTTGTGCCGGCCCTGCTCAGAGGGCATCCTCAGCACTGCCCTGAAGATCTGCACGTAGGACAGCACAATGAAAACAAAACAACCAAAGCCCAAAGAAAAACTAAACACGAGTGCCCCAACTTCCCTGAGGTAGGCATCTGAGCAGGAGAGCTTGAGGATCTGGGGGATTTCACAGAAGAACTGGCTGAGAGAATTGCCATGGCAGAGGGGCAGGGAAAATGTGTTGGCCGTGTGCAGGACAGCATTGAGAAAGCCACTGGCCCAGGCAGCTGCTGCCATCTGGGCACAAGCTCTGCTGCCCAGGAGGCTCCCGTAGTGCAGGGGCTTGCAGATGGCAACGTAGCGGTCGTAGGCCATGACGGTGAGAAGGCAGTACTCTGCTCCAACCAAGAAGAATTAAAAGAAGACCTGTGCAGCACAGCCTTGATAGGAGATGGTCCTGGTGTCCCAGAGGGCATTGGCCATGGCTTTGGGCAGAGTTATGGAGATGGATCCCAGGTCGAGGAGGGCGAGGTTGAGGAGGAAGAAGTACATGGGGGTGTGCAGGCGGTGGTCACAGGCTACGGCGCTGAGGATGAGGCCGTTGCCCAGGAGGGCAGCCAGGTAGATGCCCAGGAAGATCCCAAAGTGCAGGAGCTGCAGCTCGCGCGTGTCTGCGAATGCCAGCAGGAGGAACTCACTCACAGAGCTGCTGTTGGGCATTTGCTGGCTCTGGACACAGTTGTCTGCTGAAGAGGAGAAGGCAGAACAAATTGACAACAAACTTCTCTGAGGAAAACCTACTGCAAGCCTTAAAGCACCACTGCACCTGTGCCTCTCTCTTTGCAGGAGAACCTCTCTGCAGCTCTCTCACTTGGGCTCTGGCTGGTGCTGGTTGAGAGTGGCACTGGGAGCAGGGGCTGCTGTGGGCTGTAGAGGAGTCCTTCCTGCTGTGCAGCAGTAGGGAAGCAGAAACATGTGGGAAATTCAGATTCAATCCACTTGTTAGGTCAATGAGATTTGCAGTGTTGTTGGAAACAACTCATCTGTGTGCAGAGTTCAAGAAGCCATTACCCACTACTCTTGTTCTAAGCTGCCCTGTATCTCCCGTCTTTGAGATGCACGACCATCCCACTCTGTTTTTTCCCTGAGAAGAAACTGGAGAAAGCTGAGGGCAGAGAACCCCAAGTCCAAGTGCAGCTGGGTAGAAAACTCAGCTTGTCTCTGGGGGACTGAGCAGGACCTCAGCTCTTCCTGCTTTGCTTCACACTATGCTGCCCACAGACAGCCATCCAGCAGCATGGACAGGGCCTTAGCACATAGGTGTCTTGTTCTTGGGGCACCTGGATAACACAAGGATGCCGCTAGAGAGCTGCATCCTGCTGGAGAGAAGCCTCCAACCCAGGAGGATGCCCCATGAACAGAGCTGGATTTCCACAAGCTGGGGTGTCCCAGCATCCCAGCTGCACCCCTGCAGTGTCTGGAGGAGGCTTGGCCACTCTGCTCATGGCTGTCCAGGGGCAGCTGGCTTAGGGTACTCTAAGGGACTTCTGCCAGACTTCCTCACCTCGCAGTGCAACCCAGCAGGACTCTCAAAGCCTACTGCATTGCCCACTGCCCTCCCAGCAACAAGACCCAGGAGGAGACCCTTCCAGGACCTGCAGCTGCATGGACCTGCAGGCAGACACTTACCTTGTCAAGGGCTGTGCAGATTTCTCCTGCAGGCAGCTCTCAGCATCCTCCCACTCACAACTGCCTCCAAGCCCTCTCTCCTTTTCTCCTCTCCATGTCTCTGCTGTGGTCAGAGCCCCCAGCCCTGCTGCGCTGTGCAGAAGAGCTGCTCCTGGGCACAGCTGTCTCTCTGCACCAGGGCCCTCTTGCCATGAGCTCTCCCTGTCCCAGGAGCCCGGCCCAGCTCAGCAGCACAGGCCCAGCCCAAGGCATTGCAATCACCCCTCTGGGGGCTTTGCTGATGAGCCCACAAACCTCAGACACTGAGAGACAATGGAAGACATCTCTCCAGAAGTCCAAGTCAGAGGCAAGTTTCCTGCAGTGTCCCCCTGAGGGCCAGCACTGACACAGCCTCCCTTGGAGCTCATTAGAGCAGAACACTGGAGGCACTGAGGACAAGGAGACAAAGACAGTGTGAAGGTGACACTGATGTGTGGACAAACTGGATGCGTGTCACCAAGCACGAGGGCCAGGCCTTGACCTCCAGCCCCTGGGAAGGGAGATCCTTTCCCTTCACACCTTGCTCCGGGCAGTAGGAGATGGGGATGTGCAGGAGAATGGTATGACCCCTGCCTGGTTCATCGGGGGATTGAGGAGGCTCTGGTACTTTAGCAATGAGCTGTCTCCTCATAGGCGTCAGTGACAGAGACAACAACACCAGCCATGGACACAAAAATCTCAGTTTGTTGGGACTTTCAGCCTTGCCTATGTCCTTGCTCCTCTGATGAGCAGAGGATCTTAGCGTCTTCCAGACCTGCACCTCTTTCCCTGTTGCCTGTAGACTGGGAAACTGGGTCCCAGTCTGCCCTGATGTGTGGGGTTACTCTTCCTCTGGTGTAGGACGAAGCTCTTCTCATGGTAAATGTCAAGAGGTTTCTGTTGGCAAAATCCTGCAGTTTCTCAAGGTCCTACCACACTGATGCTCCATTCTGTCAGCAGTTCATGTCTGCAGGCAGATGGTTCAACCTTCGTGTGATTGTGCTATCTCTGACAAGACAGCAGCATCAGGAGTTGCAGGAAAGTTTGGGTAACACAGGAGTAACCAGTGGAATGGAATTGCTGCACAGAGTCCCAGAAGGGCAGGGGATGGAAGGCTGCCAGGTTCCACCGCTTCCCTGCTTCCTTTTCATGCATGCTGTCAGTTTGTCTGGAGCTGTGTCCTGAATGTTCTGGGGCTGTGCGGGTCAAAGTTAGAAGGGCCAAAGCCCAGCTGGAGCTAAATCTGTCTTTTACTGTCAAAGACAATAAAAAACTATTGATATAAATACTTTAAATAAAGGAGGATTAAGGAGAATCATCATTCTTATTAGATGTTGGGAAAATCTGGTGCTGACCTGGAGATAAGGTAGAGGCTGAGGTACCTATGCGGGCCCATGAAGACCCATACTGGGGCCTTCTTTCCGTCTGGGTCCTCCTGGGTACGGAGGCAGAGGGGATCCCACAGTCAGCATGCCAGCCAGGTGCCTTCTGCTGGCCTTCCAGGGCCACTGGCAGATGTCAGCCCAAAAGTACAGATCCCAGGGAGAAGGCAAGGGTGACCTGCCAGCTACAGACAGAAGTGACCTCACAGTCCCTTTCCGTGACACATTCCTGCTGCTGCCCTATGAACCGCAGAGACAGAAGTGACCTCACAGTCCCTGCCACAGTCACATTCCTGCTGCTGGGGCAGGAGATCCTGAGGCAGAGCTGAGCTCATCAGAGCATTCCCACCCATCTCCTCCTTGTGGCCCACAAGCTGATCAGATCCATGGCCCCTCCAATTCATTTGGAGTTAGGGTTTTGTTTAGGACCCTTAAGCAGTTTTCTAGTGTTAAATAGGCCATTTTTATTGCTAGTATTAAGGGCTGAGATCAGAGTGATTAAGAGAGTAAGAGCTAGGGGAAGCGGCTATGGGCTGAGTTTTGTCTTGGAGGGATACTATGAGGTCAGTCATTAGAGTAGATGATTCCTGTCAGGGTGCTGAGTAGTATTTAGGTGTAGGAACTAAGTTTATAGGTTGAAGCTGGGGATTAGCCTCATATGACTATTTTAAGTCACAGTTACTCTATTCCTGAGAAAAGTGGCACTTAAGACATGTTGGAAATGCCCTGGGCCCCCTTCCTGCTCTGCCCAGGCCAGCAAGGACCCAGAGCGCTTTCCTCTCCTCTGTCCCTGCTGCTCTGGGCTCCCTTCATGCAGCCCTGGCTCTGCAGCACCAAGCCCTGCTGGGAGCCCTGCCCTGCATGCTGCCACCACTTCCAGACGCTACTGTTGCACTTTGTCAGGCAATGCCCAGCCCAGCCCAGCCCAGCCCAGTCCAGCCCAGCAGCCCAGGCTGGGCTGGCCCCAGGGCAGTGCCCACCGCAGGCTGCTGCAGGGCTCTGGGCACGGCCACCACAGCCCCAGCCCCTCGCAAGGCACCGCAGCTGCTGGGACAAAGGCGGCTCTGGGCCTCCCCAGCAGCCCCCGTGCTGGGGCCAGCCCCGGCTCAGGAGATGGAGGTCCGTGAAGCTGCAGGAGCCCTGGTCTCTTGCCTGGGAGATCCCCAGCACACAGTGCCTGTGCCCCGCAGGGCCAGCCCCGCTCCCCAGGCCAGCACAAGAGGCCTGGCCCAGCCACAGAGCAGCTCCAGAGTCCTCTCCTGGCCATGGCCATGGCTCCAGGGAAGCAGCAGCCCTGACCCGAAGGAAGCAGAGAGGCAGAGCCCAACGGGCAGTGAGGGGCAGCCCCAAGGGCCACCGGGGCGGCTCCTCCATGTGTCAGCTGGGCTCTTGGTCCTGAGCCCCTCCTGCGTGCTGGGGCTGCTGAGACCAGCGAATTCCATCTGGAGTCTTTATTGAGAGTAGTAAGATTTTTGGTTAAATATATATATATAATTATAATAATTATCAGGTAGGAAACACAGAACATTCAGAATATTCAGAAATAACTTCAGAAGACAGTATAAAAGGAAAATGATACAAAAGATTGTCTTAATAGATTTATTTATTTTTTAAAGACTCTTCTTAGGATTGTGGTCCCATTATAAATGATAAAGAGGCCTATATCCAGGGTTTCCTCAAGGCTTCCTTGAGCTCCTGGTTCCTCATGCTGTAGATGAGGGGGTTCACTGCTGGAGGCACCACCGAGTACAGAAATGACACCACCAGGTCCAGGGATGGGGAAGAGATTAAGTTGGGCATCAGGTAGGCAAACAGGACAGTGCTGACGAACAGAGAGACCACAGCGAGGTGAGGGAGGCATGTGGAAAAGGCTTTGTGCCGGCCCTGCTCAGAGGGCATCCTCAGCACTGCCCTGAAGATCTGCACGTAGGACAGCACAATGAAAACAAAACAACCAAAGCCCAAAGAAAAACTAAACACGAGTGCCCCAACTTCCCTGAGGTAGGCATCTGAGCAGGAGAGCTTGAGGATCTGGGGGATTTCACAGAAGAACTGGCTGAGAGAATTGCCATGGCAGAGGGGCAGGGAAAATGTGTTGGCCGTGTGCAGGACAGCATTGAGAAAGCCACTGCCCCAGGCAGCTGCTGCCATCTGGGCACAAGCTCTGCTGCCCAGGAGGCTCCCGTAGTGCAGGGGCTTGCAGATGGCAACGTAGCGGTCGTAGGCCATGACGGTGAGAAGGCAGTACTCTGCTCCAACCAAGAAGAATAAAAAGAAGACCTGTGCAGCACAGCCTTGATAGGAGATGGTCCTGGTGTCCCAGAGGGCATTGGCCATGGCTTTGGGCAGAGTTATGGAGATGGATCCCAGGTCGAGGAGGGCGAGGTTGAGGAGGAAGAAGTACATGGGGGTGTGCAGGCGGTGGTCACAGGCTACGGCGCTGAGGATGAGGCCGTTGCCCAGGAGGGCAGCCAGGTAGATGCCCAGGAAGATCCCAAAGTGCAGGAGCTGCAGCTCGCGCGTGTCTGCGAATGCCAGCAGGAGGAACTCACTCACAGAGCTGCTGTTGGGCATTTGCTGGCTCTGGACACAGTTGTCTGCTGAAGAGGAGAAGGCAGAACAAATTGACAACAAACTTCTCTGAGGAAAACCTACTGCAAGCCTTAAAGCACCACTGCACCTGTGCCTCTCTCTTTGCAGGAGAACCTCTCTGCAGCTCTCTCACTTGGGCTCTGGCTGGTGCTGGTTGAGAGTGGCACTGGGAGCAGGGGCTGCTGTGGGCTGTAGAGGAGTCCTTCCTGCTGTGCAGCAGTAGGGAAGCAGAAACATGTGGGAAATTCAGATTCAATCCACTTGTTAGGTCAATGAGATTTGCAGTGTTGTTGGAAACAACTCATCTGTGTGCAGAGTTCAAGAAGCCATTACCCACTACTCTTGTTCTAAGCTGCCCTGTATCTCCCGTCTTTGAGATGCACGACCATCCCACTCTGTTTTTTCCCTGAGAAGAAACTGGAGAAAGCTGAGGGCAGAGAACCCCAAGTCCAAGTGCAGCTGGGTAGAAAACTCAGCTTGTCTCTGGGGGACTGAGCAGGACCTCAGCTCTTCCTGCTTTGCTTCACACTATGCTGCCCACAGACAGCCATCCAGCAGCATGGACAGGGCCTTAGCACATAGGTGTCTTGTTCTTGGGGCACCTGGATAACACAAGGATGCCGCTAGAGAGCTGCATCCTGCTGGAGAGAAGCCTCCAACCCAGGAGGATGCCCCATGAACAGAGCTGGATTTCCACAAGCTGGGGTGTCCCAGCATCCCAGCTGCACCCCTGCAGTGTCTGGAGGAGGCTTGGCCACTCTGCTCATGGCTGTCCAGGGGCAGCTGGCTTAGGGTACTCTAAGGGACTTCTGCCAGACTTCCTCACCTCGCAGTGCAACCCAGCAGGACTCTCAAAGCCTACTGCATTGCCCACTGCCCTCCCAGCAACAAGACCCAGGAGGAGACCCTTCCAGGACCTGCAGCTGCATGGACCTGCAGGCAGACACTTACCTTGTCAAGGGCTGTGCAGATTTCTCCTGCAGGCAGCTCTCAGCATCCTCCCACTCACAACTGCCTCCAAGCCCTCTCTCCTTTTCTCCTCTCCATGTCTCTGCTGTGGTCAGAGCCCCCAGCCCTGCTGCGCTGTGCAGAAGAGCTGCTCCTGGGCACAGCTGTCTCTCTGCACCAGGGCCCTCTTGCCATGAGCTCTCCCTGTCCCAGGAGCCCGGCCCAGCTCAGCAGCACAGGCCCAGCCCAAGGCATTGCAATCACCCCTCTGGGGGCTTTGCTGATGAGCCCACAAACCTCAGACACTGAGAGACAATGGAAGACATCTCTCCAGAAGTCCAAGTCAGAGGCAAGTTTCCTGCAGTGTCCCCCTGAGGGCCAGCACTGACACAGCCTCCCTTGGAGCTCATTAGAGCAGAACACTGGAGGCACTGAGGACAAGGAGACAAAGACAGTGTGAAGGTGACACTGACGTGTGGACAAACTGGATGCGTGTCACCAAGCACGAGGGCCAGGCCTTGACCTCCAGCCCCTGGGAAGGGAGATCCTTTCCCTTCACACCTTGCTCCGGGCAGTAGGAGATGGGGATGTGCAGGAGAATGGTATGACCCCTGCCTGGTTCATCGGGGGATTGAGGAGGCTCTGGTACTTTAGCAATGAGCTGTCTCCTCATAGGCGTCAGTGACAGAGACAACAACACCAGCCATGGACACAAAAATCTCAGTTTGTTGGGACTTTCAGCCTTGCCTATGTCCTTGCTCCTCTGATGAGCAGAGGATCTTAGCGTCTTCCAGACCTGCACCTCTTTCCCTGTTGCCTGTAGACTGGGAAACTGGGTCCCAGTCTGCCCTGATGTGTGGGGTTACTCTTCCTCTGGTGTAGGACGAAGCTCTTCTCATGGTAAATGTCAAGAGGTTTCTGTTGGCAAAATCCTGCAGTTTCTCAAGGTCCTACCACACTGATGCTCCATTCTGTCAGCAGTTCATGTCTGCAGGCAGATGGTTCAACCTTCGTGTGATTGTGCTATCTCTGACAAGACAGCAGCATCAGGAGTTGCAGGAAAGTTTGGGTAACACAGGAGTAACCAGTGGAATGGAATTGCTGCACAGAGTCCCAGAAGGGCAGGGGATGGAAGGCTGCCAGGTTCCACCGCTTCCCTGCTTCCTTTTCATGCATGCTGTCAGTTTGTCTGGAGCTGTGTCCTGAATGTTCTGGGGCTGTGCGGGTCAAAGTTAGAAGGGCCAAAGCCCAGCTGGAGCTAAATCTGTCTTTTACTGTCAAAGACAATAAAAAACTATTGATATAAATACTTTAAATAAAGGAGGATTAAGGAGAATCATCATTCTTATTAGATGTTGGGAAAATCTGGTGCTGACCTGGAGATAAGGTAGAGGCTGAGGTACCTATGCGGGCCCATGAAGACCCATACTGGGGCCTTCTTTCCGTCTGGGTCCTCCTGGGTACGGAGGCAGAGGGGATCCCACAGTCAGCATGCCAGCCAGGTGCCTTCTGCTGGCCTTCCAGGGCCACTGGCAGATGTCAGCCCAAAAGTACAGATCCCAGGGAGAAGGCAAGGGTGACCTGCCAGCTACAGACAGAAGTGACCTCACAGTCCCTTTCCGTGACACATTCCTGCTGCTGCCCTATGAACCGCAGAGACAGAAGTGACCTCACAGTCCCTGCCACAGTCACATTCCTGCTGCTGGGGCAGGAGATCCTGAGGCAGAGCTGAGCTCATCAGAGCATTCCCACCCATCTCCTCCTTGTGGCCCACAAGCTGATCAGATCCATGGCCCCTCCAATTCATTTGGAGTTAGGGTTTTGTTTAGGACCCTTAAGCAGTTTTCTAGTGTTAAATAGGCCATTTTTATTGCTAGTATTAAGGGCTGAGATCAGAGTGATTAAGAGAGTAAGAGCTAGGGGAAGCGGCTATGGGCTGAGTTTTGTCTTGGAGGGATACTATGAGGTCAGTCATTAGAGTAGATGATTCCTGTCAGGGTGCTGAGTAGTATTTAGGTGTAGGAACTAAGTTTATAGGTTGAAGCTGGGGATTAGCCTCATATGACTATTTTAAGTCACAGTTACTCTATTCCTGAGAAAAGTGGCACTTAAGACATGTTGGAAATGCCCTGGGCCCCCTTCCTGCTCTGCCCAGGCCAGCAAGGACCCAGAGCGCTTTCCTCTCCTCTGTCCCTGCTGCTCTGGGCTCCCTTCATGCAGCCCTGGCTCTGCAGCACCAAGCCCTGCTGGGAGCCCTGCCCTGCATGCTGCCACCACTTCCAGACGCTACTGTTGCACTTTGTCAGGCAATGCCCAGCCCAGCCCAGCCCAGTCCAGCCCAGCAGCCCAGGCTGGGCTGGCCCCAGGGCAGTGCCCACCGCAGGCTGCTGCAGGGCTCTGGGCACGGCCACCACAGCCCCAGCCCCTCGCAAGGCACCGCAGCTGCTGGGACAAAGGCGGCTCTGGGCCTCCCCAGCAGCCCCCGTGCTGGGGCCAGCCCCGGCTCAGGAGATGGAGGTCCGTGAAGCTGCAGGAGCCCTGGTCTCTTGCCTGGGAGATCCCCAGCACACAGTGCCTGTGCCCCGCAGGGCCAGCCCCGCTCCCCAGGCCAGCACAAGAGGCCTGGCCCAGCCACAGAGCAGCTCCAGAGTCCTCTCCTGGCCATGGCCATGGCTCCAGGGAAGCAGCAGCCCTGACCCGAAGGAAGCAGAGAGGCAGAGCCCAACGGGCAGTGAGGGGCAGCCCCAAGGGCCACCGGGGCGGCTCCTCCATGTGTCAGCTGGGCTCTTGGTCCTGAGCCCCTCCTGCGTGCTGGGGCTGCTGAGACCAGCGAATTCCATCTGGAGTCTTTATTGAGAGTAGTAAGATTTTTGGTTAAATATATATATATAATTATAATAATTATCAGGTAGGAAACACAGAACATTCAGAATATTCAGAAATAACTTCAGAAGACAGTATAAAAGGAAAATGATACAAAAGATTGTCTTAATAGATTTATTTATTTTTTAAAGACTCTTCTTAGGATTGTGGTCCCATTATAAATGATAAAGAGGCCTATATCCAGGGTTTCCTCAAGGCTTCCTTGAGCTCCTGGTTCCTCATGCTGTAGATGAGGGGGTTCACTGCTGGAGGCACCACCGAGTACAGAAATGACACCACCAGGTCCAGGGATGGGGAAGAGATTAAGTTGGGCATCAGGTAGGCAAACAGGACAGTGCTGACGAACAGAGAGACCACAGCGAGGTGAGGGAGGCATGTGGAAAAGGCTTTGTGCCGGCCCTGCTCAGAGGGCATCCTCAGCACTGCCCTGAAGATCTGCACGTAGGACAGCACAATGAAAACAAAACAACCAAAGCCCAAAGAAAAACTAAACACGAGTGCCCCAACTTCCCTGAGGTAGGCATCTGAGCAGGAGAGCTTGAGGATCTGGGGGATTTCACAGAAGAACTGGCTGAGAGAATTGCCATGGCAGAGGGGCAGGGAAAATGTGTTGGCCGTGTGCAGGACAGCATTGAGAAAGCCACTGGCCCAGGCAGCTGCTGCCATCTGGGCACAAGCTCTGCTGCCCAGGAGGCTCCCGTAGTGCAGGGGCTTGCAGATGGCAACGTAGCGGTCGTAGGCCATGACGGTGAGAAGGCAGTACTCTGCTCCAACCAAGAAGAATAAAAAGAAGACCTGTGCAGCACAGCCTTGATAGGAGATGGTCCTGGTGTCCCAGAGGGCATTGGCCATGGCTTTGGGCAGAGTTATGGAGATGGATCCCAGGTCGAGGAGGGCGAGGTTGAGGAGGAAGAAGTACATGGGGGTGTGCAGGCGGTGGTCACAGGCTACGGCGCTGAGGATGAGGCCGTTGCCCAGGAGGGCAGCCAGGTAGATGCCCAGGAAGATCCCAAAGTGCAGGAGCTGCAGCTCGCGCGTGTCTGCGAATGCCAGCAGGAGGAACTCACTCACAGAGCTGCTGTTGGGCATTTGCTGGCTCTGGACACAGTTGTCTGCTGAAGAGGAGAAGGCAGAACAAATTGACAACAAACTTCTCTGAGGAAAACCTACTGCAAGCCTTAAAGCACCACTGCACCTGTGCCTCTCTCTTTGCAGGAGAACCTCTCTGCAGCTCTCTCACTTGGGCTCTGGCTGGTGCTGGTTGAGAGTGGCACTGGGAGCAGGGGCTGCTGTGGGCTGTAGAGGAGTCCTTCCTGCTGTGCAGCAGTAGGGAAGCAGAAACATGTGGGAAATTCAGATTCAATCCACTTGTTAGGTCAATGAGATTTGCAGTGTTGTTGGAAACAACTCATCTGTGTGCAGAGTTCAAGAAGCCATTACCCACTACTCTTGTTCTAAGCTGCCCTGTATCTCCCGTCTTTGAGATGCACGACCATCCCACTCTGTTTTTTCCCTGAGAAGAAACTGGAGAAAGCTGAGGGCAGAGAACCCCAAGTCCAAGTGCAGCTGGGTAGAAAACTCAGCTTGTCTCTGGGGGACTGAGCAGGACCTCAGCTCTTCCTGCTTTGCTTCACACTATGCTGCCCACAGACAGCCATCCAGCAGCATGGACAGGGCCTTAGCACATAGGTGTCTTGTTCTTGGGGCACCTGGATAACACAAGGATGCCGCTAGAGAGCTGCATCCTGCTGGAGAGAAGCCTCCAACCCAGGAGGATGCCCCATGAACAGAGCTGGATTTCCACAAGCTGGGGTGTCCCAGCATCCCAGCTGCACCCCTGCAGTGTCTGGAGGAGGCTTGGCCACTCTGCTCATGGCTGTCCAGGGGCAGCTGGCTTAGGGTACTCTAAGGGACTTCTGCCAGACTTCCTCACCTCGCAGTGCAACCCAGCAGGACTCTCAAAGCCTACTGCATTGCCCACTGCCCTCCCAGCAACAAGACCCAGGAGGAGACCCTTCCAGGACCTGCAGCTGCATGGACCTGCAGGCAGACACTTACCTTGTCAAGGGCTGTGCAGATTTCTCCTGCAGGCAGCTCTCAGCATCCTCCCACTCACAACTGCCTCCAAGCCCTCTCTCCTTTTCTCCTCTCCATGTCTCTGCTGTGGTCAGAGCCCCCAGCCCTGCTGCGCTGTGCAGAAGAGCTGCTCCTGGGCACAGCTGTCTCTCTGCACCAGGGCCCTCTTGCCATGAGCTCTCCCTGTCCCAGGAGCCCGGCCCAGCTCAGCAGCACAGGCCCAGCCCAAGGCATTGCAATCACCCCTCTGGGGGCTTTGCTGATGAGCCCACAAACCTCAGACACTGAGAGACAATGGAAGACATCTCTCCAGAAGTCCAAGTCAGAGGCAAGTTTCCTGCAGTGTCCCCCTGAGGGCCAGCACTGACACAGCCTCCCTTGGAGCTCATTAGAGCAGAACACTGGAGGCACTGAGGACAAGGAGACAAAGACAGTGTGAAGGTGACACTGACGTGTGGACAAACTGGATGCGTGTCACCAAGCACGAGGGCCAGGCCTTGACCTCCAGCCCCTGGGAAGGGAGATCCTTTCCCTTCACACCTTGCTCCGGGCAGTAGGAGATGGGGATGTGCAGGAGAATGGTATGACCCCTGCCTGGTTCATCGGGGGATTGAGGAGGCTCTGGTACTTTAGCAATGAGCTGTCTCCTCATAGGCGTCAGTGACAGAGACAACAACACCAGCCATGGACACAAAAATCTCAGTTTGTTGGGACTTTCAGCCTTGCCTATGTCCTTGCTCCTCTGATGAGCAGAGGATCTTAGCGTCTTCCAGACCTGCACCTCTTTCCCTGTTGCCTGTAGACTGGGAAACTGGGTCCCAGTCTGCCCTGATGTGTGGGGTTACTCTTCCTCTGGTGTAGGACGAAGCTCTTCTCATGGTAAATGTCAAGAGGTTTCTGTTGGCAAAATCCTGCAGTTTCTCAAGGTCCTACCACACTGATGCTCCATTCTGTCAGCAGTTCATGTCTGCAGGCAGATGGTTCAACCTTCGTGTGATTGTGCTATCTCTGACAAGACAGCAGCATCAGGAGTTGCAGGAAAGTTTGGGTAACACAGGAGTAACCAGTGGAATGGAATTGCTGCACAGAGTCCCAGAAGGGCAGGGGATGGAAGGCTGCCAGGTTCCACCGCTTCCCTGCTTCCTTTTCATGCATGCTGTCAGTTTGTCTGGAGCTGTGTCCTGAATGTTCTGGGGCTGTGCGGGTCAAAGTTAGAAGGGCCAAAGCCCAGCTGGAGCTAAATCTGTCTTTTACTGTCAAAGACAATAAAAAACTATTGATATAAATACTTTAAATAAAGGAGGATTAAGGAGAATCATCATTCTTATTAGATGTTGGGAAAATCTGGTGCTGACCTGGAGATAAGGTAGAGGCTGAGGTACCTATGCGGGCCCATGAAGACCCATACTGGGGCCTTCTTTCCGTCTGGGTCCTCCTGGGTACGGAGGCAGAGGGGATCCCACAGTCAGCATGCCAGCCAGGTGCCTTCTGCTGGCCTTCCAGGGCCACTGGCAGATGTCAGCCCAAAAGTACAGATCCCAGGGAGAAGGCAAGGGTGACCTGCCAGCTACAGACAGAAGTGACCTCACAGTCCCTTTCCGTGACACATTCCTGCTGCTGCCCTATGAACCGCAGAGACAGAAGTGACCTCACAGTCCCTGCCACAGTCACATTCCTGCTGCTGGGGCAGGAGATCCTGAGGCAGAGCTGAGCTCATCAGAGCATTCCCACCCATCTCCTCCTTGTGGCCCACAAGCTGATCAGATCCATGGCCCCTCCAATTCATTTGGAGTTAGGGTTTTGTTTAGGACCCTTAAGCAGTTTTCTAGTGTTAAATAGGCCATTTTTATTGCTAGTATTAAGGGCTGAGATCAGAGTGATTAAGAGAGTAAGAGCTAGGGGAAGCGGCTATGGGCTGAGTTTTGTCTTGGAGGGATACTATGAGGTCAGTCATTAGAGTAGATGATTCCTGTCAGGGTGCTGAGTAGTATTTAGGTGTAGGAACTAAGTTTATAGGTTGAAGCTGGGGATTAGCCTCATATGACTATTTTAAGTCACAGTTACTCTATTCCTGAGAAAAGTGGCACTTAAGACATGTTGGAAATGCCCTGGGCCCCCTTCCTGCTCTGCCCAGGCCAGCAAGGACCCAGAGCGCTTTCCTCTCCTCTGTCCCTGCTGCTCTGGGCTCCCTTCATGCAGCCCTGGCTCTGCAGCACCAAGCCCTGCTGGGAGCCCTGCCCTGCATGCTGCCACCACTTCCAGACGCTACTGTTGCACTTTGTCAGGCAATGCCCAGCCCAGCCCAGCCCAGTCCAGCCCAGCAGCCCAGGCTGGGCTGGCCCCAGGGCAGTGCCCACCGCAGGCTGCTGCAGGGCTCTGGGCACGGCCACCACAGCCCCAGCCCCTCGCAAGGCACCGCAGCTGCTGGGACAAAGGCGGCTCTGGGCCTCCCCAGCAGCCCCCGTGCTGGGGCCAGCCCCGGCTCAGGAGATGGAGGTCCGTGAAGCTGCAGGAGCCCTGGTCTCTTGCCTGGGAGATCCCCAGCACACAGTGCCTGTGCCCTGCAGGGCCAGCCCCGCTCCCCAGGCCAGCACAAGAGGCCTGGCCCAGCCACAGAGCAGCTCCAGAGTCCTCTCCTGGCCATGGCCATGGCTCCAGGGAAGCAGCAGCCCTGACCCGAAGGAAGCAGAGAGGCAGAGCCCAACGGGCAGTGAGGGGCAGCCCCAAGGGCCACCGGGGCGGCTCCTCCATGTGTCAGCTGGGCTCTTGGTCCTGAGCCCCTCCTGCGTGCTGGGGCTGCTGAGACCAGCGAATTCCATCTGGAGTCTTTATTGAGAGTAGTAAGATTTTTGGTTAAATATATATATATAATTATAATAATTATCAGGTAGGAAACACAGAACATTCAGAATATTCAGAAATAACTTCAGAAGACAGTATAAAAGGAAAATGATACAAAAGATTGTCTTAATAGATTTATTTATTTTTTAAAGACTCTTCTTAGGATTGTGGTCCCATTATAAATGATAAAGAGGCCTATATCCAGGGTTTCCTCAAGGCTTCCTTGAGCTCCTGGTTCCTCATGCTGTAGATGAGGGGGTTCACTGCTGGAGGCACCACCGAGTACAGAAATGACACCACCAGGTCCAGGGATGGGGAAGAGATTAAGTTGGGCATCAGGTAGGCAAACAGGACAGTGCTGACGAACAGAGAGACCACAGCGAGGTGAGGGAGGCATGTGGAAAAGGCTTTGTGCCGGCCCTGCTCAGAGGGCATCCTCAGCACTGCCCTGAAGATCTGCACGTAGGACAGCACAATGAAAACAAAACAACCAAAGCCCAAAGAAAAACTAAACACGAGTGCCCCAACTTCCCTGAGGTAGGCATCTGAGCAGGAGAGCTTGAGGATCTGGGGGATTTCACAGAAGAACTGGCTGAGAGAATTGCCATGGCAGAGGGGCAGGGAAAATGTGTTGGCCGTGTGCAGGACAGCATTGAGAAAGCCACTGGCCCAGGCAGCTGCTGCCATCTGGGCACAAGCTCTGCTGCCCAGGAGGCTCCCGTAGTGCAGGGGCTTGCAGATGGCAACGTAGCGGTCGTAGGCCATGACGGTGAGAAGGCAGTACTCTGCTCCAACCAAGAAGAATAAAAAGAAGACCTGTGCAGCACAGCCTTGATAGGAGATGGTCCTGGTGTCCCAGAGGGCATTGGCCATGGCTTTGGGCAGAGTTATGGAGATGGATCCCAGGTCGAGGAGGGCGAGGTTGAGGAGGAAGAAGTACATGGGGGTGTGCAGGCGGTGGTCACAGGCTACGGCGCTGAGGATGAGGCCGTTGCCCAGGAGGGCAGCCAGGTAGATGCCCAGGAAGATCCCAAAGTGCAGGAGCTGCAGCTCGCGCGTGTCTGCGAATGCCAGCAGGAGGAACTCACTCACAGAGCTGCTGTTGGGCATTTGCTGGCTCTGGACACAGTTGTCTGCTGAAGAGGAGAAGGCAGAACAAATTGACAACAAACTTCTCTGAGGAAAACCTACTGCAAGCCTTAAAGCACCACTGCACCTGTGCCTCTCTCTTTGCAGGAGAACCTCTCTGCAGCTCTCTCACTTGGGCTCTGGCTGGTGCTGGTTGAGAGTGGCACTGGGAGCAGGGGCTGCTGTGGGCTGTAGAGGAGTCCTTCCTGCTGTGCAGCAGTAGGGAAGCAGAAACATGTGGGAAATTCAGATTCAATCCACTTGTTAGGTCAATGAGATTTGCAGTGTTGTTGGAAACAACTCATCTGTGTGCAGAGTTCAAGAAGCCATTACCCACTACTCTTGTTCTAAGCTGCCCTGTATCTCCCGTCTTTGAGATGCACGACCATCCCACTCTGTTTTTTCCCTGAGAAGAAACTGGAGAAAGCTGAGGGCAGAGAACCCCAAGTCCAAGTGCAGCTGGGTAGAAAACTCAGCTTGTCTCTGGGGGACTGAGCAGGACCTCAGCTCTTCCTGCTTTGCTTCACACTATGCTGCCCACAGACAGCCATCCAGCAGCATGGACAGGGCCTTAGCACATAGGTGTCTTGTTCTTGGGGCACCTGGATAACACAAGGATGCCGCTAGAGAGCTGCATCCTGCTGGAGAGAAGCCTCCAACCCAGGAGGATGCCCCATGAACAGAGCTGGATTTCCACAAGCTGGGGTGTCCCAGCATCCCAGCTGCACCCCTGCAGTGTCTGGAGGAGGCTTGGCCACTCTGCTCATGGCTGTCCAGGGGCAGCTGGCTTAGGGTACTCTAAGGGACTTCTGCCAGACTTCCTCACCTCGCAGTGCAACCCAGCAGGACTCTCAAAGCCTACTGCATTGCCCACTGCCCTCCCAGCAACAAGACCCAGGAGGAGACCCTTCCAGGACCTGCAGCTGCATGGACCTGCAGGCAGACACTTACCTTGTCAAGGGCTGTGCAGATTTCTCCTGCAGGCAGCTCTCAGCATCCTCCCACTCACAACTGCCTCCAAGCCCTCTCTCCTTTTCTCCTCTCCATGTCTCTGCTGTGGTCAGAGCCCCCAGCCCTGCTGCGCTGTGCAGAAGAGCTGCTCCTGGGCACAGCTGTCTCTCTGCACCAGGGCCCTCTTGCCATGAGCTCTCCCTGTCCCAGGAGCCCGGCCCAGCTCAGCAGCACAGGCCCAGCCCAAGGCATTGCAATCACCCCTCTGGGGGCTTTGCTGATGAGCCCACAAACCTCAGACACTGAGAGACAATGGAAGACATCTCTCCAGAAGTCCAAGTCAGAGGCAAGTTTCCTGCAGTGTCCCCCTGAGGGCCAGCACTGACACAGCCTCCCTTGGAGCTCATTAGAGCAGAACACTGGAGGCACTGAGGACAAGGAGACAAAGACAGTGTGAAGGTGACACTGATGTGTGGACAAACTGGATGCGTGTCACCAAGCACGAGGGCCAGGCCTTGACCTCCAGCCCCTGGGAAGGGAGATCCTTTCCCTTCACACCTTGCTCCGGGCAGTAGGAGATGGGGATGTGCAGGAGAATGGTATGACCCCTGCCTGGTTCATCGGGGGATTGAGGAGGCTCTGGTACTTTAGCAATGAGCTGTCTCCTCATAGGCGTCAGTGACAGAGACAACAACACCAGCCATGGACACAAAAATCTCAGTTTGTTGGGACTTTCAGCCTTGCCTATGTCCTTGCTCCTCTGATGAGCAGAGGATCTTAGCGTCTTCCAGACCTGCACCTCTTTCCCTGTTGCCTGTAGACTGGGAAACTGGGTCCCAGTCTGCCCTGATGTGTGGGGTTACTCTTCCTCTGGTGTAGGACGAAGCTCTTCTCATGGTAAATGTCAAGAGGTTTCTGTTGGCAAAATCCTGCAGTTTCTCAAGGTCCTACCACACTGATGCTCCATTCTGTCAGCAGTTCATGTCTGCAGGCAGATGGTTCAACCTTCGTGTGATTGTGCTATCTCTGACAAGACAGCAGCATCAGGAGTTGCAGGAAAGTTTGGGTAACACAGGAGTAACCAGTGGAATGGAATTGCTGCACAGAGTCCCAGAAGGGCAGGGGATGGAAGGCTGCCAGGTTCCACCGCTTCCCTGCTTCCTTTTCATGCATGCTGTCAGTTTGTCTGGAGCTGTGTCCTGAATGTTCTGGGGCTGTGCGGGTCAAAGTTAGAAGGGCCAAAGCCCAGCTGGAGCTAAATCTGTCTTTTACTGTCAAAGACAATAAAAAACTATTGATATAAATACTTTAAATAAAGGAGGATTAAGGAGAATCATCATTCTTATTAGATGTTGGGAAAATCTGGTGCTGACCTGGAGATAAGGTAGAGGCTGAGGTACCTATGCGGGCCCATGAAGACCCATACTGGGGCCTTCTTTCCGTCTGGGTCCTCCTGGGTACGGAGGCAGAGGGGATCCCACAGTCAGCATGCCAGCCAGGTGCCTTCTGCTGGCCTTCCAGGGCCACTGGCAGATGTCAGCCCAAAAGTACAGATCCCAGGGAGAAGGCAAGGGTGACCTGCCAGCTACAGACAGAAGTGACCTCACAGTCCCTTTCCGTGACACATTCCTGCTGCTGCCCTATGAACCGCAGAGACAGAAGTGACCTCACAGTCCCTGCCACAGTCACATTCCTGCTGCTGGGGCAGGAGATCCTGAGGCAGAGCTGAGCTCATCAGAGCATTCCCACCCATCTCCTCCTTGTGGCCCACAAGCTGATCAGATCCATGGCCCCTCCAATTCATTTGGAGTTAGGGTTTTGTTTAGGACCCTTAAGCAGTTTTCTAGTGTTAAATAGGCCATTTTTATTGCTAGTATTAAGGGCTGAGATCAGAGTGATTAAGAGAGTAAGAGCTAGGGGAAGCGGCTATGGGCTGAGTTTTGTCTTGGAGGGATACTATGAGGTCAGTCATTAGAGTAGATGATTCCTGTCAGGGTGCTGAGTAGTATTTAGGTGTAGGAACTAAGTTTATAGGTTGAAGCTGGGGATTAGCCTCATATGACTATTTTAAGTCACAGTTACTCTATTCCTGAGAAAAGTGGCACTTAAGACATGTTGGAAATGCCCTGGGCCCCCTTCCTGCTCTGCCCAGGCCAGCAAGGACCCAGAGCGCTTTCCTCTCCTCTGTCCCTGCTGCTCTGGGCTCCCTTCATGCAGCCCTGGCTCTGCAGCACCAAGCCCTGCTGGGAGCCCTGCCCTGCATGCTGCCACCACTTCCAGACGCTACTGTTGCACTTTGTCAGGCAATGCCCAGCCCAGCCCAGCCCAGTCCAGCCCAGCAGCCCAGGCTGGGCTGGCCCCAGGGCAGTGCCCACCGCAGGCTGCTGCAGGGCTCTGGGCACGGCCACCACAGCCCCAGCCCCTCGCAAGGCACCGCAGCTGCTGGGACAAAGGCGGCTCTGGGCCTCCCCAGCAGCCCCCGTGCTGGGGCCAGCCCCGGCTCAGGAGATGGAGGTCCGTGAAGCTGCAGGAGCCCTGGTCTCTTGCCTGGGAGATCCCCAGCACACAGTGCCTGTGCCCCGCAGGGCCAGCCCCGCTCCCCAGGCCAGCACAAGAGGCCTGGCCCAGCCACAGAGCAGCTCCAGAGTCCTCTCCTGGCCATGGCCATGGCTCCAGGGAAGCAGCAGCCCTGACCCGAAGGAAGCAGAGAGGCAGAGCCCAACGGGCAGTGAGGGGCAGCCCCAAGGGCCACCGGGGCGGCTCCTCCATGTGTCAGCTGGGCTCTTGGTCCTGAGCCCCTCCTGCGTGCTGGGGCTGCTGAGACCAGCGAATTCCATCTGGAGTCTTTATTGAGAGTAGTAAGATTTTTGGTTAAATATATATATATAATTATAATAATTATCAGGTAGGAAACACAGAACATTCAGAATATTCAGAAATAACTTCAGAAGACAGTATAAAAGGAAAATGATACAAAAGATTGTCTTAATAGATTTATTTATTTTTTAAAGACTCTTCTTAGGATTGTGGTCCCATTATAAATGATAAAGAGGCCTATATCCAGGGTTTCCTCAAGGCTTCCTTGAGCTCCTGGTTCCTCATGCTGTAGATGAGGGGGTTCACTGCTGGAGGCACCACCGAGTACAGAAATGACACCACCAGGTCCAGGGATGGGGAAGAGATTAAGTTGGGCATCAGGTAGGCAAACAGGACAGTGCTGACGAACAGAGAGACCACAGCGAGGTGAGGGAGGCATGTGGAAAAGGCTTTGTGCCGGCCCTGCTCAGAGGGCATCCTCAGCACTGCCCTGAAGATCTGCACGTAGGACAGCACAATGAAAACAAAACAACCAAAGCCCAAAGAAAAACTAAACACGAGTGCCCCAACTTCCCTGAGGTAGGCATCTGAGCAGGAGAGCTTGAGGATCTGGGGGATTTCACAGAAGAACTGGCTGAGAGAATTGCCATGGCAGAGGGGCAGGGAAAATGTGTTGGCCGTGTGCAGGACAGCATTGAGAAAGCCACTGGCCCAGGCAGCTGCTGCCATCTGGGCACAAGCTCTGCTGCCCAGGAGGCTCCCGTAGTGCAGGGGCTTGCAGATGGCAACGTAGCGGTCGTAGGCCATGACGGTGAGAAGGCAGTACTCTGCTCCAACCAAGAAGAATAAAAAGAAGACCTGTGCAGCACAGCCTTGATAGGAGATGGTCCTGGTGTCCCAGAGGGCATTGGCCATGGCTTTGGGCAGAGTTATGGAGATGGATCCCAGGTCGAGGAGGGCGAGGTTGAGGAGGAAGAAGTACATGGGGGTGTGCAGGCGGTGGTCACAGGCTACGGCGCTGAGGATGAGGCCGTTGCCCAGGAGGGCAGCCAGGTAGATGCCCAGGAAGATCCCAAAGTGCAGGAGCTGCAGCTCGCGCGTGTCTGCGAATGCCAGCAGGAGGAACTCACTCACAGAGCTGCTGTTGGGCATTTGCTGGCTCTGGACACAGTTGTCTGCTGAAGAGGAGAAGGCAGAACAAATTGACAACAAACTTCTCTGAGGAAAACCTACTGCAAGCCTTAAAGCACCACTGCACCTGTGCCTCTCTCTTTGCAGGAGAACCTCTCTGCAGCTCTCTCACTTGGGCTCTGGCTGGTGCTGGTTGAGAGTGGCACTGGGAGCAGGGGCTGCTGTGGGCTGTAGAGGAGTCCTTCCTGCTGTGCAGCAGTAGGGAAGCAGAAACATGTGGGAAATTCAGATTCAATCCACTTGTTAGGTCAATGAGATTTGCAGTGTTGTTGGAAACAACTCATCTGTGTGCAGAGTTCAAGAAGCCATTACCCACTACTCTTGTTCTAAGCTGCCCTGTATCTCCCGTCTTTGAGATGCACGACCATCCCACTCTGTTTTTTCCCTGAGAAGAAACTGGAGAAAGCTGAGGGCAGAGAACCCCAAGTCCAAGTGCAGCTGGGTAGAAAACTCAGCTTGTCTCTGGGGGACTGAGCAGGACCTCAGCTCTTCCTGCTTTGCTTCACACTATGCTGCCCACAGACAGCCATCCAGCAGCATGGACAGGGCCTTAGCACATAGGTGTCTTGTTCTTGGGGCACCTGGATAACACAAGGATGCCGCTAGAGAGCTGCATCCTGCTGGAGAGAAGCCTCCAACCCAGGAGGATGCCCCATGAACAGAGCTGGATTTCCACAAGCTGGGGTGTCCCAGCATCCCAGCTGCACCCCTGCAGTGTCTGGAGGAGGCTTGGCCACTCTGCTCATGGCTGTCCAGGGGCAGCTGGCTTAGGGTACTCTAAGGGACTTCTGCCAGACTTCCTCACCTCGCAGTGCAACCCAGCAGGACTCTCAAAGCCTACTGCATTGCCCACTGCCCTCCCAGCAACAAGACCCAGGAGGAGACCCTTCCAGGACCTGCAGCTGCATGGACCTGCAGGCAGACACTTACCTTGTCAAGGGCTGTGCAGATTTCTCCTGCAGGCAGCTCTCAGCATCCTCCCACTCACAACTGCCTCCAAGCCCTCTCTCCTTTTCTCCTCTCCATGTCTCTGCTGTGGTCAGAGCCCCCAGCCCTGCTGCGCTGTGCAGAAGAGCTGCTCCTGGGCACAGCTGTCTCTCTGCACCAGGGCCCTCTTGCCATGAGCTCTCCCTGTCCCAGGAGCCCGGCCCAGCTCAGCAGCACAGGCCCAGCCCAAGGCATTGCAATCACCCCTCTGGGGGCTTTGCTGATGAGCCCACAAACCTCAGACACTGAGAGACAATGGAAGACATCTCTCCAGAAGTCCAAGTCAGAGGCAAGTTTCCTGCAGTGTCCCCCTGAGGGCCAGCACTGACACAGCCTCCCTTGGAGCTCATTAGAGCAGAACACTGGAGGCACTGAGGACAAGGAGACAAAGACAGTGTGAAGGTGACACTGACGTGTGGACAAACTGGATGCGTGTCACCAAGCACGAGGGCCAGGCCTTGACCTCCAGCCCCTGGGAAGGGAGATCCTTTCCCTTCACACCTTGCTCCGGGCAGTAGGAGATGGGGATGTGCAGGAGAATGGTATGACCCCTGCCTGGTTCATCGGGGGATTGAGGAGGCTCTGGTACTTTAGCAATGAGCTGTCTCCTCATAGGCGTCAGTGACAGAGACAACAACACCAGCCATGGACACAAAAATCTCAGTTTGTTGGGACTTTCAGCCTTGCCTATGTCCTTGCTCCTCTGATGAGCAGAGGATCTTAGCGTCTTCCAGACCTGCACCTCTTTCCCTGTTGCCTGTAGACTGGGAAACTGGGTCCCAGTCTGCCCTGATGTGTGGGGTTACTCTTCCTCTGGTGTAGGACGAAGCTCTTCTCATGGTAAATGTCAAGAGGTTTCTGTTGGCAAAATCCTGCAGTTTCTCAAGGTCCTACCACACTGATGCTCCATTCTGTCAGCAGTTCATGTCTGCAGGCAGATGGTTCAACCTTCGTGTGATTGTGCTATCTCTGACAAGACAGCAGCATCAGGAGTTGCAGGAAAGTTTGGGTAACACAGGAGTAACCAGTGGAATGGAATTGCTGCACAGAGTCCCAGAAGGGCAGGGGATGGAAGGCTGCCAGGTTCCACCGCTTCCCTGCTTCCTTTTCATGCATGCTGTCAGTTTGTCTGGAGCTGTGTCCTGAATGTTCTGGGGCTGTGCGGGTCAAAGTTAGAAGGGCCAAAGCCCAGCTGGAGCTAAATCTGTCTTTTACTGTCAAAGACAATAAAAAACTATTGATATAAATACTTTAAATAAAGGAGGATTAAGGAGAATCATCATTCTTATTAGATGTTGGGAAAATCTGGTGCTGACCTGGAGATAAGGTAGAGGCTGAGGTACCTATGCGGGCCCATGAAGACCCATACTGGGGCCTTCTTTCCGTCTGGGTCCTCCTGGGTACGGAGGCAGAGGGGATCCCACAGTCAGCATGCCAGCCAGGTGCCTTCTGCTGGCCTTCCAGGGCCACTGGCAGATGTCAGCCCAAAAGTACAGATCCCAGGGAGAAGGCAAGGGTGACCTGCCAGCTACAGACAGAAGTGACCTCACAGTCCCTTTCCGTGACACATTCCTGCTGCTGCCCTATGAACCGCAGAGACAGAAGTGACCTCACAGTCCCTGCCACAGTCACATTCCTGCTGCTGGGGCAGGAGATCCTGAGGCAGAGCTGAGCTCATCAGAGCATTCCCACCCATCTCCTCCTTGTGGCCCACAAGCTGATCAGATCCATGGCCCCTCCAATTCATTTGGAGTTAGGGTTTTGTTTAGGACCCTTAAGCAGTTTTCTAGTGTTAAATAGGACATTTTTATTGCTAGTATTAAGGGCTGAGATCAGAGTGATTAAGAGAGTAAGAGCTAGGGGAAGCGGCTATGGGCTGAGTTTTGTCTTGGAGGGATACTATGAGGTCAGTCATTAGAGTAGATGATTCCTGTCAGGGTGCTGAGTAGTATTTAGGTGTAGGAACTAAGTTTATAGGTTGAAGCTGGGGATTAGCCTCATATGACTATTTTAAGTCACAGTTACTCTATTCCTGAGAAAAGTGGCACTTAAGACATGTTGGAAATGCCCTGGGCCCCCTTCCTGCTCTGCCCAGGCCAGCAAGGACCCAGAGCGCTTTCCTCTCCTCTGTCCCTGCTGCTCTGGGCTCCCTTCATGCAGCCCTGGCTCTGCAGCACCAAGCCCTGCTGGGAGCCCTGCCCTGCATGCTGCCACCACTTCCAGACGCTACTGTTGCACTTTGTCAGGCAATGCCCAGCCCAGCCCAGCCCAGTCCAGCCCAGCAGCCCAGGCTGGGCTGGCCCCAGGGCAGTGCCCACCGCAGGCTGCTGCAGGGCTCTGGGCACGGCCACCACAGCCCCAGCCCCTCGCAAGGCACCGCAGCTGCTGGGACAAAGGCGGCTCTGGGCCTCCCCAGCAGCCCCCGTGCTGGGGCCAGCCCCGGCTCAGGAGATGGAGGTCCGTGAAGCTGCAGGAGCCCTGGTCTCTTGCCTGGGAGATCCCCAGCACACAGTGCCTGTGCCCCGCAGGGCCAGCCCCGCTCCCCAGGCCAGCACAAGAGGCCTGGCCCAGCCACAGAGCAGCTCCAGAGTCCTCTCCTGGCCATGGCCATGGCTCCAGGGAAGCAGCAGCCCTGACCCGAAGGAAGCAGAGAGGCAGAGCCCAACGGGCAGTGAGGGGCAGCCCCAAGGGCCACCGGGGCGGCTCCTCCATGTGTCAGCTGGGCTCTTGGTCCTGAGCCCCTCCTGCGTGCTGGGGCTGCTGAGACCAGCGAATTCCATCTGGAGTCTTTATTGAGAGTAGTAAGATTTTTGGTTAAATATATATATATAATTATAATAATTATCAGGTAGGAAACACAGAACATTCAGAATATTCAGAAATAACTTCAGAAGACAGTATAAAAGGAAAATGATACAAAAGATTGTCTTAATAGATTTATTTATTTTTTAAAGACTCTTCTTAGGATTGTGGTCCCATTATAAATGATAAAGAGGCCTATATCCAGGGTTTCCTCAAGGCTTCCTTGAGCTCCTGGTTCCTCATGCTGTAGATGAGGGGGTTCACTGCTGGAGGCACCACCGAGTACAGAAATGACACCACCAGGTCCAGGGATGGGGAAGAGATTAAGTTGGGCATCAGGTAGGCAAACAGGACAGTGCTGACGAACAGAGAGACCACAGCGAGGTGAGGGAGGCATGTGGAAAAGGCTTTGTGCCGGCCCTGCTCAGAGGGCATCCTCAGCACTGCCCTGAAGATCTGCACGTAGGACAGCACAATGAAAACAAAACAACCAAAGCCCAAAGAAAAACTAAACACGAGTGCCCCAACTTCCCTGAGGTAGGCATCTGAGCAGGAGAGCTTGAGGATCTGGGGGATTTCACAGAAGAACTGGCTGAGAGAATTGCCATGGCAGAGGGGCAGGGAAAATGTGTTGGCCGTGTGCAGGACAGCATTGAGAAAGCCACTGGCCCAGGCAGCTGCTGCCATCTGGGCACAAGCTCTGCTGCCCAGGAGGCTCCCGTAGTGCAGGGGCTTGCAGATGGCAACGTAGCGGTCGTAGGCCATGACGGTGAGAAGGCAGTACTCTGCTCCAACCAAGAAGAATAAAAAGAAGACCTGTGCAGCACAGCCTTGATAGGAGATGGTCCTGGTGTCCCAGAGGGCATTGGCCATGGCTTTGGGCAGAGTTATGGAGATGGATCCCAGGTCGAGGAGGGCGAGGTTGAGGAGGAAGAAGTACATGGGGGTGTGCAGGCGGTGGTCACAGGCTACGGCGCTGAGGATGAGGCCGTTGCCCAGGAGGGCAGCCAGGTAGATGCCCAGGAAGATCCCAAAGTGCAGGAGCTGCAGCTCGCGCGTGTCTGCGAATGCCAGCAGGAGGAACTCACTCACAGAGCTGCTGTTGGGCATTTGCTGGCTCTGGACACAGTTGTCTGCTGAAGAGGAGAAGGCAGAACAAATTGACAACAAACTTCTCTGAGGAAAACCTACTGCAAGCCTTAAAGCACCACTGCACCTGTGCCTCTCTCTTTGCAGGAGAACCTCTCTGCAGCTCTCTCACTTGGGCTCTGGCTGGTGCTGGTTGAGAGTGGCACTGGGAGCAGGGGCTGCTGTGGGCTGTAGAGGAGTCCTTCCTGCTGTGCAGCAGTAGGGAAGCAGAAACATGTGGGAAATTCAGATTCAATCCACTTGTTAGGTCAATGAGATTTGCAGTGTTGTTGGAAACAACTCATCTGTGTGCAGAGTTCAAGAAGCCATTACCCACTACTCTTGTTCTAAGCTGCCCTGTATCTCCCGTCTTTGAGATGCACGACCATCCCACTCTGTTTTTTCCCTGAGAAGAAACTGGAGAAAGCTGAGGGCAGAGAACCCCAAGTCCAAGTGCAGCTGGGTAGAAAACTCAGCTTGTCTCTGGGGGACTGAGCAGGACCTCAGCTCTTCCTGCTTTGCTTCACACTATGCTGCCCACAGACAGCCATCCAGCAGCATGGACAGGGCCTTAGCACATAGGTGTCTTGTTCTTGGGGCACCTGGATAACACAAGGATGCCGCTAGAGAGCTGCATCCTGCTGGAGAGAAGCCTCCAACCCAGGAGGATGCCCCATGAACAGAGCTGGATTTCCACAAGCTGGGGTGTCCCAGCATCCCAGCTGCACCCCTGCAGTGTCTGGAGGAGGCTTGGCCACTCTGCTCATGGCTGTCCAGGGGCAGCTGGCTTAGGGTACTCTAAGGGACTTCTGCCAGACTTCCTCACCTCGCAGTGCAACCCAGCAGGACTCTCAAAGCCTACTGCATTGCCCACTGCCCTCCCAGCAACAAGACCCAGGAGGAGACCCTTCCAGGACCTGCAGCTGCATGGACCTGCAGGCAGACACTTACCTTGTCAAGGGCTGTGCAGATTTCTCCTGCAGGCAGCTCTCAGCATCCTCCCACTCACAACTGCCTCCAAGCCCTCTCTCCTTTTCTCCTCTCCATGTCTCTGCTGTGGTCAGAGCCCCCAGCCCTGCTGCGCTGTGCAGAAGAGCTGCTCCTGGGCACAGCTGTCTCTCTGCACCAGGGCCCTCTTGCCATGAGCTCTCCCTGTCCCAGGAGCCCGGCCCAGCTCAGCAGCACAGGCCCAGCCCAAGGCATTGCAATCACCCCTCTGGGGGCTTTGCTGATGAGCCCACAAACCTCAGACACTGAGAGACAATGGAAGACATCTCTCCAGAAGTCCAAGTCAGAGGCAAGTTTCCTGCAGTGTCCCCCTGAGGGCCAGCACTGACACAGCCTCCCTTGGAGCTCATTAGAGCAGAACACTGGAGGCACTGAGGACAAGGAGACAAAGACAGTGTGAAGGTGACACTGATGTGTGGACAAACTGGATGCGTGTCACCAAGCACGAGGGCCAGGCCTTGACCTCCAGCCCCTGGGAAGGGAGATCCTTTCCCTTCACACCTTGCTCCGGGCAGTAGGAGATGGGGATGTGCAGGAGAATGGTATGACCCCTGCCTGGTTCATCGGGGGATTGAGGAGGCTCTGGTACTTTAGCAATGAGCTGTCTCCTCATAGGCGTCAGTGACAGAGACAACAACACCAGCCATGGACACAAAAATCTCAGTTTGTTGGGACTTTCAGCCTTGCCTATGTCCTTGCTCCTCTGATGAGCAGAGGATCTTAGCGTCTTCCAGACCTGCACCTCTTTCCCTGTTGCCTGTAGACTGGGAAACTGGGTCCCAGTCTGCCCTGATGTGTGGGGTTACTCTTCCTCTGGTGTAGGACGAAGCTCTTCTCATGGTAAATGTCAAGAGGTTTCTGTTGGCAAAATCCTGCAGTTTCTCAAGGTCCTACCACACTGATGCTCCATTCTGTCAGCAGTTCATGTCTGCAGGCAGATGGTTCAACCTTCGTGTGATTGTGCTATCTCTGACAAGACAGCAGCATCAGGAGTTGCAGGAAAGTTTGGGTAACACAGGAGTAACCAGTGGAATGGAATTGCTGCACAGAGTCCCAGAAGGGCAGGGGATGGAAGGCTGCCAGGTTCCACCGCTTCCCTGCTTCCTTTTCATGCATGCTGTCAGTTTGTCTGGAGCTGTGTCCTGAATGTTCTGGGGCTGTGCGGGTCAAAGTTAGAAGGGCCAAAGCCCAGCTGGAGCTAAATCTGTCTTTTACTGTCAAAGACAATAAAAAACTATTGATATAAATACTTTAAATAAAGGAGGATTAAGGAGAATCATCATTCTTATTAGATGTTGGGAAAATCTGGTGCTGACCTGGAGATAAGGTAGAGGCTGAGGTACCTATGCGGGCCCATGAAGACCCATACTGGGGCCTTCTTTCCGTCTGGGTCCTCCTGGGTACGGAGGCAGAGGGGATCCCACAGTCAGCATGCCAGCCAGGTGCCTTCTGCTGGCCTTCCAGGGCCACTGGCAGATGTCAGCCCAAAAGTACAGATCCCAGGGAGAAGGCAAGGGTGACCTGCCAGCTACAGACAGAAGTGACCTCACAGTCCCTTTCCGTGACACATTCCTGCTGCTGCCCTATGAACCGCAGAGACAGAAGTGACCTCACAGTCCCTGCCACAGTCACATTCCTGCTGCTGGGGCAGGAGATCCTGAGGCAGAGCTGAGCTCATCAGAGCATTCCCACCCATCTCCTCCTTGTGGCCCACAAGCTGATCAGATCCATGGCCCCTCCAATTCATTTGGAGTTAGGGTTTTGTTTAGGACCCTTAAGCAGTTTTCTAGTGTTAAATAGGCCATTTTTATTGCTAGTATTAAGGGCTGAGATCAGAGTGATTAAGAGAGTAAGAGCTAGGGGAAGCGGCTATGGGCTGAGTTTTGTCTTGGAGGGATACTATGAGGTCAGTCATTAGAGTAGATGATTCCTGTCAGGGTGCTGAGTAGTATTTAGGTGTAGGAACTAAGTTTATAGGTTGAAGCTGGGGATTAGCCTCATATGACTATTTTAAGTCACAGTTACTCTATTCCTGAGAAAAGTGGCACTTAAGACATGTTGGAAATGCCCTGGGCCCCCTTCCTGCTCTGCCCAGGCCAGCAAGGACCCAGAGCGCTTTCCTCTCCTCTGTCCCTGCTGCTCTGGGCTCCCTTCATGCAGCCCTGGCTCTGCAGCACCAAGCCCTGCTGGGAGCCCTGCCCTGCATGCTGCCACCACTTCCAGACGCTACTGTTGCACTTTGTCAGGCAATGCCCAGCCCAGCCCAGCCCAGTCCAGCCCAGCAGCCCAGGCTGGGCTGGCCCCAGGGCAGTGCCCACCGCAGGCTGCTGCAGGGCTCTGGGCACGGCCACCACAGCCCCAGCTCCTCGCAAGGCACCGCAGCTGCTGGGACAAAGGCGGCTCTGGGCCTCCCCAGCAGCCCCCGTGCTGGGGCCAGCCCCGGCTCAGGAGATGGAGGTCCGTGAAGCTGCAGGAGCCCTGGTCTCTTGCCTGGGAGATCCCCAGCACACAGTGCCTGTGCCCCGCAGGGCCAGCCCCGCTCCCCAGGCCAGCACAAGAGGCCTGGCCCAGCCACAGAGCAGCTCCAGAGTCCTCTCCTGGCCATGGCCATGGCTCCAGGGAAGCAGCAGCCCTGACCCGAAGGAAGCAGAGAGGCAGAGCCCAACGGGCAGTGAGGGGCAGCCCCAAGGGCCACCGGGGCGGCTCCTCCATGTGTCAGCTGGGCTCTTGGTCCTGAGCCCCTCCTGCGTGCTGGGGCTGCTGAGACCAGCGAATTCCATCTGGAGTCTTTATTGAGAGTAGTAAGATTTTTGGTTAAATATATATATATAATTATAATAATTATCAGGTAGGAAACACAGAACATTCAGAATATTCAGAAATAACTTCAGAAGACAGTATAAAAGGAAAATGATACAAAAGATTGTCTTAATAGATTTATTTATTTTTTAAAGACTCTTCTTAGGATTGTGGTCCCATTATAAATGATAAAGAGGCCTATATCCAGGGTTTCCTCAAGGCTTCCTTGAGCTCCTGGTTCCTCATGCTGTAGATGAGGGGGTTCACTGCTGGAGGCACCACCGAGTACAGAAATGACACCACCAGGTCCAGGGATGGGGAAGAGATTAAGTTGGGCATCAGGTAGGCAAACAGGACAGTGCTGACGAACAGAGAGACCACAGCGAGGTGAGGGAGGCATGTGGAAAAGGCTTTGTGCCGGCCCTGCTCAGAGGGCATCCTCAGCACTGCCCTGAAGATCTGCACGTAGGACAGCACAATGAAAACAAAACAACCAAAGCCCAAAGAAAAACTAAACACGAGTGCCCCAACTTCCCTGAGGTAGGCATCTGAGCAGGAGAGCTTGAGGATCTGGGGGATTTCACAGAAGAACTGGCTGAGAGAATTGCCATGGCAGAGGGGCAGGGAAAATGTGTTGGCCGTGTGCAGGACAGCATTGAGAAAGCCACTGGCCCAGGCAGCTGCTGCCATCTGGGCACAAGCTCTGCTGCCCAGGAGGCTCCCGTAGTGCAGGGGCTTGCAGATGGCAACGTAGCGGTCGTAGGCCATGACGGTGAGAAGGCAGTACTCTGCTCCAACCAAGAAGAATAAAAAGAAGACCTGTGCAGCACAGCCTTGATAGGAGATGGTCCTGGTGTCCCAGAGGGCATTGGCCATGGCTTTGGGCAGAGTTATGGAGATGGATCCCAGGTCGAGGAGGGCGAGGTTGAGGAGGAAGAAGTACATGGGGGTGTGCAGGCAGTGGTCACAGGCTACGGCGCTGAGGATGAGGCCGTTGCCCAGGAGGGCAGCCAGGTAGATGCCCAGGAAGATCCCAAAGTGCAGGAGCTGCAGCTCGCGCGTGTCTGCGAATGCCAGCAGGAGGAACTCACTCACAGAGCTGCTGTTGGGCATTTGCTGGCTCTGGACACAGTTGTCTGCTGAAGAGGAGAAGGCAGAACAAATTGACAACAAACTTCTCTGAGGAAAACCTACTGCAAGCCTTAAAGCACCACTGCACCTGTGCCTCTCTCTTTGCAGGAGAACCTCTCTGCAGCTCTCTCACTTGGGCTCTGGCTGGTGCTGGTTGAGAGTGGCACTGGGAGCAGGGGCTGCTGTGGGCTGTAGAGGAGTCCTTCCTGCTGTGCAGCAGTAGGGAAGCAGAAACATGTGGGAAATTCAGATTCAATCCACTTGTTAGGTCAATGAGATTTGCAGTGTTGTTGGAAACAACTCATCTGTGTGCAGAGTTCAAGAAGCCATTACCCACTACTCTTGTTCTAAGCTGCCCTGTATCTCCCGTCTTTGAGATGCACGACCATCCCACTCTGTTTTTTCCCTGAGAAGAAACTGGAGAAAGCTGAGGGCAGAGAACCCCAAGTCCAAGTGCAGCTGGGTAGAAAACTCAGCTTGTCTCTGGGGGACTGAGCAGGACCTCAGCTCTTCCTGCTTTGCTTCACACTATGCTGCCCACAGACAGCCATCCAGCAGCATGGACAGGGCCTTAGCACATAGGTGTCTTGTTCTTGGGGCACCTGGATAACACAAGGATGCCGCTAGAGAGCTGCATCCTGCTGGAGAGAAGCCTCCAACCCAGGAGGATGCCCCATGAACAGAGCTGGATTTCCACAAGCTGGGGTGTCCCAGCATCCCAGCTGCACCCCTGCAGTGTCTGGAGGAGGCTTGGCCACTCTGCTCATGGCTGTCCAGGGGCAGCTGGCTTAGGGTACTCTAAGGGACTTCTGCCAGACTTCCTCACCTCGCAGTGCAACCCAGCAGGACTCTCAAAGCCTACTGCATTGCCCACTGCCCTCCCAGCAACAAGACCCAGGAGGAGACCCTTCCAGGACCTGCAGCTGCATGGACCTGCAGGCAGACACTTACCTTGTCAAGGGCTGTCCAGATTTCTCCTGCAGGCAGCTCTCAGCATCCTCCCACTCACAACTGCCTCCAAGCCCTCTCTCCTTTTCTCCTCTCCATGTCTCTGCTGTGGTCAGAGCCCCCAGCCCTGCTGCGCTGTGCAGAAGAGCTGCTCCTGGGCACAGCTGTCTCTCTGCACCAGGGCCCTCTTGCCATGAGCTCTCCCTGTCCCAGGAGCCCGGCCCAGCTCAGCAGCACAGGCCCAGCCCAAGGCATTGCAATCACCCCTCTGGGGGCTTTGCTGATGAGCCCACAAACCTCAGACACTGAGAGACAATGGAAGACATCTCTCCAGAAGTCCAAGTCAGAGGCAAGTTTCCTGCAGTGTCCCCCTGAGGGCCAGCACTGACACAGCCTCCCTTGGAGCTCATTAGAGCAGAACACTGGAGGCACTGAGGACAAGGAGACAAAGACAGTGTGAAGGTGACACTGATGTGTGGACAAACTGGATGCGTGTCACCAAGCACGAGGGCCAGGCCTTGACCTCCAGCCCCTGGGAAGGGAGATCCTTTCCCTTCACACCTTGCTCCGGGCAGTAGGAGATGGGGATGTGCAGGAGAATGGTATGACCCCTGCCTGGTTCATCGGGGGATTGAGGAGGCTCTGGTACTTTAGCAATGAGCTGTCTCCTCATAGGCGTCAGTGACAGAGACAACAACACCAGCCATGGACACAAAAATCTCAGTTTGTTGGGACTTTCAGCCTTGCCTATGTCCTTGCTCCTCTGATGAGCAGAGGATCTTAGCGTCTTCCAGACCTGCACCTCTTTCCCTGTTGCCTGTAGACTGGGAAACTGGGTCCCAGTCTGCCCTGATGTGTGGGGTTACTCTTCCTCTGGTGTAGGACGAAGCTCTTCTCATGGTAAATGTCAAGAGGTTTCTGTTGGCAAAATCCTGCAGTTTCTCAAGGTCCTACCACACTGATGCTCCATTCTGTCAGCAGTTCATGTCTGCAGGCAGATGGTTCAACCTTCGTGTGATTGTGCTATCTCTGACAAGACAGCAGCATCAGGAGTTGCAGGAAAGTTTGGGTAACACAGGAGTAACCAGTGGAATGGAATTGCTGCACAGAGTCCCAGAAGGGCAGGGGATGGAAGGCTGCCAGGTTCCACCGCTTCCCTGCTTCCTTTTCATGCATGCTGTCAGTTTGTCTGGAGCTGTGTCCTGAATGTTCTGGGGCTGTGCGGGTCAAAGTTAGAAGGGCCAAAGCCCAGCTGGAGCTAAATCTGTCTTTTACTGTCAAAGACAATAAAAAACTATTGATATAAATACTTTAAATAAAGGAGGATTAAGGAGAATCATCATTCTTATTAGATGTTGGGAAAATCTGGTGCTGACCTGGAGATAAGGTAGAGGCTGAGGTACCTATGCGGGCCCATGAAGACCCATACTGGGGCCTTCTTTCCGTCTGGGTCCTCCTGGGTACGGAGGCAGAGGGGATCCCACAGTCAGCATGCCAGCCAGGTGCCTTCTGCTGGCCTTCCAGGGCCACTGGCAGATGTCAGCCCAAAAGTACAGATCCCAGGGAGAAGGCAAGGGTGACCTGCCAGCTACAGACAGAAGTGACCTCACAGTCCCTTTCCGTGACACATTCCTGCTGCTGCCCTATGAACCGCAGAGACAGAAGTGACCTCACAGTCCCTGCCACAGTCACATTCCTGCTGCTGGGGCAGGAGATCCTGAGGCAGAGCTGAGCTCATCAGAGCATTCCCACCCATCTCCTCCTTGTGGCCCACAAGCTGATCAGATCCATGGCCCCTCCAATTCATTTGGAGTTAGGGTTTTGTTTAGGACCCTTAAGCAGTTTTCTAGTGTTAAATAGGCCATTTTTATTGCTAGTATTAAGGGCTGAGATCAGAGTGATTAAGAGAGTAAGAGCTAGGGGAAGCGGCTATGGGCTGAGTTTTGTCTTGGAGGGATACTATGAGGTCAGTCATTAGAGTAGATGATTCCTGTCAGGGTGCTGAGTAGTATTTAGGTGTAGGAACTAAGTTTATAGGTTGAAGCTGGGGATTAGCCTCATATGACTATTTTAAGTCACAGTTACTCTATTCCTGAGAAAAGTGGCACTTAAGACATGTTGGAAATGCCCTGGGCCCCCTTCCTGCTCTGCCCAGGCCAGCAAGGACCCAGAGCGCTTTCCTCTCCTCTGTCCCTGCTGCTCTGGGCTCCCTTCATGCAGCCCTGGCTCTGCAGCACCAAGCCCTGCTGGGAGCCCTGCCCTGCATGCTGCCACCACTTCCAGACGCTACTGTTGCACTTTGTCAGGCAATGCCCAGCCCAGCCCAGCCCAGTCCAGCCCAGCAGCCCAGGCTGGGCTGGCCCCAGGGCAGTGCCCACCGCAGGCTGCTGCAGGGCTCTGGGCACGGCCACCACAGCCCCAGCTCCTCGCAAGGCACCGCAGCTGCTGGGACAAAGGCGGCTCTGGGCCTCCCCAGCAGCCCCCGTGCTGGGGCCAGCCCCGGCTCAGGAGATGGAGGTCCGTGAAGCTGCAGGAGCCCTGGTCTCTTGCCTGGGAGATCCCCAGCACACAGTGCCTGTGCCCCGCAGGGCCAGCCCCGCTCCCCAGGCCAGCACAAGAGGCCTGGCCCAGCCACAGAGCAGCTCCAGAGTCCTCTCCTGGCCATGGCCATGGCTCCAGGGAAGCAGCAGCCCTGACCCGAAGGAAGCAGAGAGGCAGAGCCCAACGGGCAGTGAGGGGCAGCCCCAAGGGCCACCGGGGCGGCTCCTCCATGTGTCAGCTGGGCTCTTGGTCCTGAGCCCCTCCTGCGTGCTGGGGCTGCTGAGACCAGCGAATTCCATCTGGAGTCTTTATTGAGAGTAGTAAGATTTTTGGTTAAATATATATATATAATTATAATAATTATCAGGTAGGAAACACAGAACATTCAGAATATTCAGAAATAACTTCAGAAGACAGTATAAAAGGAAAATGATACAAAAGATTGTCTTAATAGATTTATTTATTTTTTAAAGACTCTTCTTAGGATTGTGGTCCCATTATAAATGATAAAGAGGCCTATATCCAGGGTTTCCTCAAGGCTTCCTTGAGCTCCTGGTTCCTCATGCTGTAGATGAGGGGGTTCACTGCTGGAGGCACCACCGAGTACAGAAATGACACCACCAGGTCCAGGGATGGGGAAGAGATTAAGTTGGGCATCAGGTAGGCAAACAGGACAGTGCTGACGAACAGAGAGACCACAGCGAGGTGAGGGAGGCATGTGGAAAAGGCTTTGTGCCGGCCCTGCTCAGAGGGCATCCTCAGCACTGCCCTGAAGATCTGCACGTAGGACAGCACAATGAAAACAAAACAACCAAAGCCCAAAGAAAAACTAAACACGAGTGCCCCAACTTCCCTGAGGTAGGCATCTGAGCAGGAGAGCTTGAGGATCTGGGGGATTTCACAGAAGAACTGGCTGAGAGAATTGCCATGGCAGAGGGGCAGGGAAAATGTGTTGGCCGTGTGCAGGACAGCATTGAGAAAGCCACTGGCCCAGGCAGCTGCTGCCATCTGGGCACAAGCTCTGCTGCCCAGGAGGCTCCCGTAGTGCAGGGGCTTGCAGATGGCAACGTAGCGGTCGTAGGCCATGACGGTGAGAAGGCAGTACTCTGCTCCAACCAAGAAGAATAAAAAGAAGACCTGTGCAGCACAGCCTTGATAGGAGATGGTCCTGGTGTCCCAGAGGGCATTGGCCATGGCTTTGGGCAGAGTTATGGAGATGGATCCCAGGTCGAGGAGGGCGAGGTTGAGGAGGAAGAAGTACATGGGGGTGTGCAGGCAGTGGTCACAGGCTACGGCGCTGAGGATGAGGCCGTTGCCCAGGAGGGCAGCCAGGTAGATGCCCAGGAAGATCCCAAAGTGCAGGAGCTGCAGCTCGCGCGTGTCTGCGAATGCCAGCAGGAGGAACTCACTCACAGAGCTGCTGTTGGGCATTTGCTGGCTCTGGACACAGTTGTCTGCTGAAGAGGAGAAGGCAGAACAAATTGACAACAAACTTCTCTGAGGAAAACCTACTGCAAGCCTTAAAGCACCACTGCACCTGTGCCTCTCTCTTTGCAGGAGAACCTCTCTGCAGCTCTCTCACTTGGGCTCTGGCTGGTGCTGGTTGAGAGTGGCACTGGGAGCAGGGGCTGCTGTGGGCTGTAGAGGAGTCCTTCCTGCTGTGCAGCAGTAGGGAAGCAGAAACATGTGGGAAATTCAGATTCAATCCACTTGTTAGGTCAATGAGATTTGCAGTGTTGTTGGAAACAACTCATCTGTGTGCAGAGTTCAAGAAGCCATTACCCACTACTCTTGTTCTAAGCTGCCCTGTATCTCCCGTCTTTGAGATGCACGACCATCCCACTCTGTTTTTTCCCTGAGAAGAAACTGGAGAAAGCTGAGGGCAGAGAACCCCAAGTCCAAGTGCAGCTGGGTAGAAAACTCAGCTTGTCTCTGGGGGACTGAGCAGGACCTCAGCTCTTCCTGCTTTGCTTCACACTATGCTGCCCACAGACAGCCATCCAGCAGCATGGACAGGGCCTTAGCACATAGGTGTCTTGTTCTTGGGGCACCTGGATAACACAAGGATGCCGCTAGAGAGCTGCATCCTGCTGGAGAGAAGCCTCCAACCCAGGAGGATGCCCCATGAACAGAGCTGGATTTCCACAAGCTGGGGTGTCCCAGCATCCCAGCTGCACCCCTGCAGTGTCTGGAGGAGGCTTGGCCACTCTGCTCATGGCTGTCCAGGGGCAGCTGGCTTAGGGTACTCTAAGGGACTTCTGCCAGACTTCCTCACCTCGCAGTGCAACCCAGCAGGACTCTCAAAGCCTACTGCATTGCCCACTGCCCTCCCAGCAACAAGACCCAGGAGGAGACCCTTCCAGGACCTGCAGCTGCATGGACCTGCAGGCAGACACTTACCTTGTCAAGGGCTGTGCAGATTTCTCCTGCAGGCAGCTCTCAGCATCCTCCCACTCACAACTGCCTCCAAGCCCTCTCTCCTTTTCTCCTCTCCATGTCTCTGCTGTGGTCAGAGCCCCCAGCCCTGCTGCGCTGTGCAGAAGAGCTGCTCCTGGGCACAGCTGTCTCTCTGCACCAGGGCCCTCTTGCCATGAGCTCTCCCTGTCCCAGGAGCCCGGCCCAGCTCAGCAGCACAGGCCCAGCCCAAGGCATTGCAATCACCCCTCTGGGGGCTTTGCTGATGAGCCCACAAACCTCAGACACTGAGAGACAATGGAAGACATCTCTCCAGAAGTCCAAGTCAGAGGCAAGTTTCCTGCAGTGTCCCCCTGAGGGCCAGCACTGACACAGCCTCCCTTGGAGCTCATTAGAGCAGAACACTGGAGGCACTGAGGACAAGGAGACAAAGACAGTGTGAAGGTGACACTGACGTGTGGACAAACTGGATGCGTGTCACCAAGCACGAGGGCCAGGCCTTGACCTCCAGCCCCTGGGAAGGGAGATCCTTTCCCTTCACACCTTGCTCCGGGCAGTAGGAGATGGGGATGTGCAGGAGAATGGTATGACCCCTGCCTGGTTCATCGGGGGATTGAGGAGGCTCTGGTACTTTAGCAATGAGCTGTCTCCTCATAGGCGTCAGTGACAGAGACAACAACACCAGCCATGGACACAAAAATCTCAGTTTGTTGGGACTTTCAGCCTTGCCTATGTCCTTGCTCCTCTGATGAGCAGAGGATCTTAGCGTCTTCCAGACCTGCACCTCTTTCCCTGTTGCCTGTAGACTGGGAAACTGGGTCCCAGTCTGCCCTGATGTGTGGGGTTACTCTTCCTCTGGTGTAGGACGAAGCTCTTCTCATGGTAAATGTCAAGAGGTTTCTGTTGGCAAAATCCTGCAGTTTCTCAAGGTCCTACCACACTGATGCTCCATTCTGTCAGCAGTTCATGTCTGCAGGCAGATGGTTCAACCTTCGTGTGATTGTGCTATCTCTGACAAGACAGCAGCATCAGGAGTTGCAGGAAAGTTTGGGTAACACAGGAGTAACCAGTGGAATGGAATTGCTGCACAGAGTCCCAGAAGGGCAGGGGATGGAAGGCTGCCAGGTTCCACCGCTTCCCTGCTTCCTTTTCATGCATGCTGTCAGTTTGTCTGGAGCTGTGTCCTGAATGTTCTGGGGCTGTGCGGGTCAAAGTTAGAAGGGCCAAAGCCCAGCTGGAGCTAAATCTGTCTTTTACTGTCAAAGACAATAAAAAACTATTGATATAAATACTTTAAATAAAGGAGGATTAAGGAGAATCATCATTCTTATTAGATGTTGGGAAAATCTGGTGCTGACCTGGAGATAAGGTAGAGGCTGAGGTACCTATGCGGGCCCATGAAGACCCATACTGGGGCCTTCTTTCCGTCTGGGTCCTCCTGGGTACGGAGGCAGAGGGGATCCCACAGTCAGCATGCCAGCCAGGTGCCTTCTGCTGGCCTTCCAGGGCCACTGGCAGATGTCAGCCCAAAAGTACAGATCCCAGGGAGAAGGCAAGGGTGACCTGCCAGCTACAGACAGAAGTGACCTCACAGTCCCTTTCCGTGACACATTCCTGCTGCTGCCCTATGAACCGCAGAGACAGAAGTGACCTCACAGTCCCTGCCACAGTCACATTCCTGCTGCTGGGGCAGGAGATCTTGAGGCAGAGCTGACCTCTCTCTAGCCCCCTAGGCACCTGGTTTTCAGTTGCCCCGAGCCCTGCCTGCCCTCCTCCTGCCACGCTCCATCAGGTGGCTGCAGCAGAGGGGACCCACAGCCAGCCCCTGGCTGGGCTCTGCCACCCGCCTCTCCAGTGCCATCCCTGCTGCCTTGGGGTGCTCTGTGAGGCGCTGGGTGACCTCACAAGGCCTGCTGGCCAGCACATCTCCTGCGAGGCAACCAGGCTATACAGCGGCAGGGACCTCACCACGGCCCTTCCATTCCCCTCTCCTCCCCTCATCCCCGGCCTTGTCTCTGCTGGCACGAGCAGCCTTGGGAGGCGCTTCCTGGCCTCCCCTCGATCCCAAGATCAAAGGTAAAATGGTCTCTTCCTTGACAGAACAATGGCATCAAATTTGAAAAGCTTCATTAGCAGATAGGTGAAACCTTGACTAGGTTTTGTTAGAGAGAAGGAAGTTTAGAAACATTCACCCCCGATGTTAGTTTAGTCACTAATTAGTCAGCTTTATCTATAAGAGCCTACAGACTTGTATCTCAGCCTGAGGGCAAGGTGACCCAGGCCTAGAGCATGTGTCAGAAGATGAGGTGAGGAACTCATGCTATGCATATATCCTTGGATGTGTAACCACCTAAGCTTTGTATGCATGCCTAAGATGAAAGAATAAGAGAAGAAAGATTTTGATGGCTTGAGCATGGACAAGAACTGGATTCAACTAACGAACATAGTGAGGAAGACTACCGATGACCACCAGAGACCCCCGAGAGACAGTGGAAACAAATGTGCATGTGTCAGCAACACTTACTGATTTTCATGAGTTACAGGAAGTAGTATGAATATGTTTTGGGGAAATCTGATTAACATGTATGTTTTGCTTGTATATAACCCCTAGAGCTCAAACAGTTCCGTAAGCACTGGAGTGATGCCCTGTGGGTCCAGCACCTCCGTAAAAGAACGCCTGCTTTCTAAAACTCCAAACTGAGTCTTAGAGAGTTCCTTTGACTGGCTTTTACAGTATCACCCTCGCCTCCTGCCAGCTGCTGCCCACTCAGGCTCCTCGTACAAACGTGGCCCCGCACCAACACCACTGCTCGTGCTGCCTTTGCTGCCTCGCCCTGTCCTCTCCCTCGAACCCTTGTCTCTGCCGGGACCACGTTCCACACCCAAACGCATCCCTTTGCTGTGGTCACCCTCTCCTCTGCCCAGTGGGATGGCAGAGCCAGGGCAGGCCGTGGTAGAGTTAGGCCCTGTAGTGCCCATGCAGAGCACTTGTGGCAAAGTGGGAGCTGAGATTGGGTTCTGTGGTACAGAGGAGGCCCCATGAGGTTAAACAGCAACTTGGGGGGGGGAGGGGGAAGGGGGGTGCTGTCCATCGTGGTTTGGCATGGGAGGCTTCTGGCCACGAAGGGGCAAGGGATGGGTTGACACAATTTCTCTGGGCAACCTGTTCCATTGACCAGCACCCCCAAAGGAAAGAATGTCTTCCTTATACCTAATTTTAAAGCACCCTCTTTTAGGCCCCCTTTAGGTACTGGAAGGCTGCTATAGGGTCTCTCCAGGCTGAAGAGAACCAGCTTTCTCAGCCAGTCTTCATTGAACAGATGCCCCAGCCTCTCTATCCTGTTTTGGGCCTCTTCTAGACTACTTCTAATAATTCCATGTCCTTCTTGAGTTTGGGGCCCCAGAGCTGAATGTAGTACTGAAAAGCAGAGCCGAGGGAGAGAATCAACTCTGTCAGCCTTTGGGCCAAACTTGATTGATGCCACCCAGAATACAGTTGGCTTTCTGGGCTGCAAACTCGCATTGCCGGCACAGGTTGAGCTTCTCATCCACAAAAACCCCAGGTCCTTCTCCTCAGAGCTGCTCTCTACCCATTCTCCACCCAGCCGGTATTTGTGCTTGGGATTGCCCCAGTCCAGCTGCAGGACCTTGCACTTGGCCTTTGTGCACCTCATGAGGTTCCCACAGGAAAATCTCTCAAGCCTGTCCAGGTCCATCTGCATATCATCCCTTCCCTCCAGTGGATTGACTGCACCACAAAGCTTGGTGTCATCCGCATACTCACTGAGACTGCACTCAGTCACACTGTCCATGTAACTGACAAAGTGTTCAACAGTGCTGGTCCCCATACTGACCCCTGAGGAACACCACTCTTTACTGACCTCCACTTGGACATTGAGCTTGGGCTCTCCAGCTCCTTGAGGGTGACCATGCAGACAATTCCTCACCCACCAGGTGATCCATCCATCACATCCATGTCTCTTCAACTGAGAGATAAGGCTATCGTGTGGGACAGCGTCAAATGATTTGCACAAGTCAAAGTTCACAATGTGAGGTGCTCTTCCCCTCGCCACCAATGCTGTAAGCCCATCGTAGAAGGCCACCAGGTTTGTCAGGCACAATCTGCCCTGTGTGAAGCCATGTTGGCTGTCACCAACAGCCACCAGGTTGCTGTCACCACCAGTCCAAAAGGCAGAGTAGCGTGATAAGTCAGAGAGAGGCATTTGCAATGAACCTGTGCAAGGAGGGTGACAAAAATCTCATGGCAACACTGGGGGTAATTACTGGAGTTCTACACAGAGAAATGTCAAGGCTCTGTGAGGTGCCCACATCTGAGTTGGCCTCGTGCACTGCTCATCCACACTGGGCTGTACAGAGACGCGAGTCCCTGCCTTACACACACACAGTGCACCGCAGCACTTGCCGGGTACCTCTGGCTCCTGCAGCCACTACCAGAGGCTGGGAGGCACCTCAGCCCTGTGGTGGGTGCATCGCCCTGCTCTGTCCTCCTCTGAGATGCCCCACAGCATGAGGAATGGGCACAGGGACCTTGAGGGTTCAAGGAAACACATCGCAGAGCTGCATTCAGCTCTTGCACTTTGGACTAGACGGTCTCTGAAGGTGCCTTCCACCTGGACTATTCTGTGCTCTTCAGGCAGATGCCCCATGGTTGTTACACTCAGGATGAAGGGACCTGAAGACACTCTGCCCCACTGGCCTTCATGACACCCCTAGGGGTAGCTGATAGCCTTTGTGCTTGCTCTTCTTCCTCTCTCCATGTGTGTACGATGTGCCTGCAGGTAGCAGCAGCTGCAAAGGGTTTCTGTTCCTGTGTCTCTCCTGCACCTGGACAGGCCCTGCTCTTCTCCCAGCACATCCGATGTGCCAGGGAGCCTTTGGGACTCTCATTGAGCATGTTCTGATGTGACAGCAACTCTGAAAGACGACATGAGCCTTCAGGCGTGGCCCTTTTAGGAGGGAAATTCTGTTCTGGAGGCCAGCTGTGTCACTCATGTGCCCACTGCCTGTCCCTGCTCGCAGTCCCAGCACAGCCCCACAGCAGCACTGGCACCAAGCTACAGGAGCAGCCAGGCCTTAAACTGCCAGCAGGGCTCAGCACGAGAGGGTGGCAGTGGCAGGAGAGCAGCTCTGCATGGACCCAGCACTGGTGCTCCCAGGCTGGACTGCCACGACTCTTTTCCCCTCCACCTCTGCACACTGTCCCTGAAGCCACAGAAAACGTCTCAGAGGAAGGATAGAAGACAAAAAGTCACTTTAATTGGTTTAAATACTCAGCAAAATGAAGAATTATATTTCTTTGTGGACAACATTTGATAAAATAAAATTGAGAAAAATAATAATAAAAAAAAAGAACAATAACAATACAAGAACATAAGACCCACTGGTTTCGCCTATCATGAGTAACATTACAAGTGGTTTACAGAAGAAGGCGGGCATTATACTGCTCAAGAAAACCACCCAGTCATCACTTTCCACATGGCAACCTTGATCTCCTTGTTCCTCATGCTGTAGATGAAGGGGTTCACTACTGGAGGCACCACCAAGTACAGAAATGCCAGAACAACATCCAGGGAAGGGGAGGAAATTGATGGGGGCTTCAGGTGGGCAAAGATAACCGTGCTGAGAAAGAGGGAGACCACAGCCAGGTGAGGGAGGCATGTGGAAAAGGCTTTGTGCCGGCCCTGCTGCGAGGGCATCCTCAGCACAGCCCTGAAGATCTGCACATAGGACAGCACAATGAAAACAAAACAACCCCCAAATAGAAAAGCAGTGACCGTAGTAAGTTGAACTTCCCTTATGTACGAGTCTGAGCAAGAGAGCTTGAGGATTTGGGGGATTTCACAGAAGAACTGGCTGAGAGAATTGCCACAGCAGAGGGGCAGTGAAAATATGTTGGCAATGTGCAGCACAGCTTGGAGAAAGCCACTGCCCCAGGCAGCTGCTGCCATCTGGGCACAAGCTCTGCTGCCCAGGAGGCTCCCATAGTGCAGGGGCTGGCAGATGGCAACGTAGCGGTCGTAGGCCATGACAGTGAGAAGAGAAAGTTCTGCTAAATTCAAAAAGATTATAAGAAAGAGCTGTGCAACACATCCTGAATAGGGAATGGCCTTGGTGTCCCAGAGCAAATTGGTCATGGCTTTGGGCAGAGTAGTGGAGATGCAGCCCAGGTCGTTGAGGGCAAGGTTGAGGAGGAAGAAGTACATGGGGGTGTGGAGGTGGTGGTCGCAGGCTATGGTGGTGAGGATGAGGCCGTTGCCCAGGAGGGCAGCCAGGTAGATGCCCAGGAAGAGCGCGAAGTGCAGGAGCTGCAGCTCCCGCGTGTCTGCGAATGCCAGCAGGAGGAACTCGGGGATGGAGCTGCTGTTACACATTTATTGCCCCTGAGCAAGGTAGACTGTCCAAAAGAAGCAGTGACATTGTAAAATTTAAGGACTTGTCTGACCAAAATACTTTGCACGTCTCATAGAACAGTCACACACAACACATTCTTTCCCATTCCTTTCACAGGAGGAGCTTACTGCAGCTGCTTGGCTTACCTCTGCTTGGTGCTCTGAGGGTGCCACAAGAAGCAGGGGGCTGTGCTGTGGGCTCTGCAGCAGTCAGTCCTGGTCTAGAGCAACAGGTAAAAGGGAACCCTGAGTGATCTGAGAAGTCCACTGAGCAAGGACATGTCCCTGTCTGCAGGAATGGAGAAGGTCAAATAACTCCTTAAGAAGCAAAATAGGTGGTGTTGGTACAGTCTGTATGCTGAGGTGTGTGAGGTGCCTCAGAGCAGCAGCAATGCTCAAGGAGCCTTAGTCTCTACTAGAGATGCTCCTACTCCATTACCATCCTTCTGCCTCAGCACATGGGCAGGAAAATGAAGCAGATTCTAAAAAGTGCACTGCCTTCAGGTAGCTCTTGCCGGGCAGTTCTGCAGTGCAGTGCCCTGGGGAGGTGTGGGGCTGTGAGCAGCCTGCCCCAGGCAGTAGGCTCTGGGCAGCAGCAGGACCCTGCCCTGCCCTGTGGTACCAGGGGGGCTCCTTCCACCCGCAGCTTCTCCCCGCAGCCCCTGGGCAGCTCCCCGGGCAGGCTGAGTGCTGAGCCTGGCAGGTAGCAGAGGCCCTGCCCCAGCACACAGCCCCTGGGGCACAGCACGGACCCTGCTCTGCACCACAGCCCTGGACACCCCTGCCTGCACCCCCGGCTGCACTGCCTGCAGCCGGCCCAAGAGAAGGGAGCCCTCGGGCCCTGCACGCTGACCCTGCAGCACACAAGCCCTGCATGCCCTTCAACTCCAACACCGAGCGTCCTCCTGACAGCTCCCATCAGCTGAGGGCTGGGCCAGCTCCAGGAGAGCCTGGCAGGGTGCAGCGGCATCGCCCTGCACCCAGAGACTTACCATGGGGAGGTGGCTGGCAAGATTTCTCCCTCTGCCAGCTCTCCCCTGCCTTCCCCCCGCCCAGGCTGCCCTGAACCTCTCTCCCCCTTCTCTCCTCTCCCCATGCCAGCTGCAGGCAGTGCCCCCAGCAATGCTGTGCCTGGCAGAGGAGCTTGATCTGGGTGGCTGAAGCAGCTTCTCAAGTAGTCCAAGTCTGATGCAAACTCCAAAGCCTCTCACAGTGCTAACGGTCCCACTGAGGGACATTGCTGTCAAGGCCTCCCCATGGACTTGTTAGAGCAGAAAAGGGCAAGCAGTGATGACGGGGAGACCAAGGCCCAGGAAAGGGGGCCCTGATGCTGAGGAAACCTTGATGTGTCCCATGAAGTCCAACAGTTGGGCCAGACCCCAGCCTCTGGGAAGGGAGATGCTGTCCCTCCAGCAAGGTTTAGGGCTCTTCCTGGGTCAGTGCACAGTGGGTAAGGGCAGTGCCAAGTACAAGGCTACAGGAGGACATCTCCCAGGCTCCTGGAGGGGGATGAGGAGGCATTGAGGTCCTATTGCTGTAAGGATGAGGTGTCTCCTCATAGGCATCACTGACAGAGACAAGAGCCAGAGCCCAGCAGACAAAGCTGTTGGCTCCGTCGAGGGCTTTCATCTTGCAAGAGATCCTTGGCAATAACCACCACATGCTGTCCTATGCTGTCACGTCTGCACCTGTTTCCCTGCAGGACTTAGATACCCACCTTGCTTTCCCACCTTGCTCTCACCTTGCTCTGAGCACCTCCCTGCCTTGACTGATGTCTCTCAATCTGCCCTCAGTAATCCATGAAACACAAAGCCAGGGGCTGATCCGGACATCCCTAGAGAGGGAGGGAGGAGGGTGAGTGAACCTCTACAACAATTTAGTAGAGGTAAGAGGCTGCAGGTAATGTTGATGCTGCTTTAACACAGAATTAAAACATTGATGTAAGGCCGTTAGCCAATTTTATAGAGTAACCAATTTTGAAGAAAACCCACTTTTGAAGAGTTTTAAAGAGTAATCCCTAAACCTAAATGCTACTCCAACACCCTGAACTGTGTTGTATAGCACATTAATAACTGTCTGTCTTCCGTGTCATGCTGTTTATGAATTCTGGGGGCTGATTTAAGGTTACTGTTTTGCTGTAGTGGAGAACACTGACTTCTGATAGGATCAAATTATTGCCCCCTCAATACCTCAGGAACCATCTCTTCATCTCTTGGAAACTATTAAGAATTACAGTCTTTGCCTTTTCTCCTCAGGGAGTAAATCTACGCAGGGTGGTGGGGGATGCTTTTCCCCACTTCTTCACTCTCCCTTTCTCCTCCACCTCGTGCTTCTCTTCCAGGCTAATTACAATAGCCCTTCAAAGCTTTGAATATCCTTGGGATGGTCAAACCAGCATGTTCCTATTTTTAGGTCTCCTGAAAGCAATTCAGGTTTTGTTTAAGTTTAAACAACTACTTAAATGTGCCATCCAGGGATCTGTCCAGAGGCAGGAAAGTTAGGAGTGGCATGGAGAGTTTGAGGATCCGGGCAGGCGCCTAGGCGCAGTGGGCATGTCCAGTGCTTTGGAACTTCACCTCTGAGCAAGTGCAGAATCCTAAAAAAAACTGTGAAATGCTTACAAATTTGTGTCATCACCCCGGCAATTCCAAAGAGACACAAATCACTGCAATATGCTGGTGCTTAAGAAGCTACAGTCCACACCTCTCCAACCCCTGTGACTTTTCCTGCAGGCACACTCCAGCCCCTGTGACAGGCCCAGATCCTGTCCAAAGCCACTCCAAACCCTGCAATAGGCCCTACAGGCACTCCAGCTCCTGAGATGGGCTTAAGGTTAAACACATCCCTATAATATGTTCTACAGCCACTCCCAAACCTGGAATAGGCCCTGCAGCCACTCCAACTCCTCTGAAAGGCCCTGCAGCTGGAACAACTCCTGTGATGGTTTGTGGTGGTTTTACCGTGCTGGGCAGCTAAACCCCACAACCGCTCTCTCACTCCCCCTCTTTTTAGATGAGGAGGGGAAGAAGTAAAGCAAAGAACAACTCACGGGTTGAGATAAGGATAATTTAATTAAAGGGAAATAATAATAATAATAATTAAATAAAGATTATTATGAACTAAACAATTTAACTAAAGGGAAATAAAGGGGAAAGGGAGAAAGGGGAAAAGGGAGGGGGAAAGGAAAAATAAAAAGAAGGGAGGAAAACAAACAAAATAAATGAAGGCTATGTGGAAGTGCAGAGGAAAGAAATTGCTCTTTACTTCCCACAAATGAGTGATGATTGACCACGTCCTTGAAGCAGGGCCTCAACGCACGTAGCCGGTGTTCGGGAGGAGGACCGACGTCTTCACAACGAGAGCCCACCCCTCCTCTCTTCTTCCTGTTTCCACCTTTTATTGCTGTGTGACATCACATGATATGGAATATCCCTTTGGTTGGTTTAGGTCAGCTGCCCTAGTGATGTTTCTCTTCTCACTTTTTGCCCACCCCCTAGGAGGGCCAGAGAGAGGCCCGATGCTGTGCCACTGCTGCTCAGCAGTAGACACAACACTAGTATGATAACACCGCTGCTCCAGCTACAAGTGCAGAGCACAGCACTGTATGGGCTGCTGCAGGGAAAGTTAACATTCCAGCCAGACCCAGTACAACCTCCACCCCTTATTCCATAGCATTTGTGTCACACTCAGATCCCCATACTTTAGCATACAAACATTCTCATCATTATTCATTGTCCTTTAACAGGACAAGGATTTAACAGGACAGGATTAATAGGCAAGTGTATCTTTTCATTCCATAGGTCTTTTTTTGGAAAATGTTCATAAGAACTGTTAATGATTAGGTCTTCATCTGCCAAATTGGCCATTCAGGGCAGGTGGAGTTGGATGTCTGGACACCAGCACCAGCGTAGCTCAAGTCCTTGTTGCACTGCCCGGCTCCTTGCAATGTTGACCTTTCGTTGATCCTACAGCGTCTTCCTACAACATATAACTAAGATTACAGATTAGTTTTCTCTCAATGTCAAATCTCCTTGAGGCACACACTTGATATCCCCATTCTTTTGCATGACCCACCAGGTATACCCTGGTCCTTGGGCGAAGACAATCCCACGAGTGGGTTTGCCTTTTCCCGAGGCAGGAGCAACCCACACTGCCTTTCCCATCCACCTTCCTACATGCACTACGGGAACTTTAGCTCCTTTCACAGTGTGTAGGGGTTTTGTTTCGGCAGGACCAGCACGGCTGTCAGACCCCCTATTGTTAACTAGCCAAGTGGCTTCTGGTAGATTTGTGTCCCATTGTTTCCATGTCCCAGCACCTAACGCTCGTAACATAGTCTTTAACAGTCCATTGTACCTCTCAACTTTCCCAGAGGCTTGTGGGTGATAAGGGATGTGGTACACCCACTCAATACCATGCCTCTTGGCCCAGGAGGTAACAAGATTGTTTCGGAAATGACTCCCATTGTCAGATTCAATTCTCTCTGGTGTACCATGACGCCACAATACTTGTCTTTCCAGGCCCAAAATAGTGTTTTGGGCCGTGGCATGGTTTACAGCGTATGTTTCCAGCCACCCAGTAGTTGCTTCTACCATGGTGAGTATGTATCATTTGCCTTGGCGGGTTTGTGGGAGTGGTCCGATATAGTCAATTTGCCAGGCCTCACCATATTGAAACCCTAGCCATCTCCCCCTGTTCCAGGGAGATTTTACCTTCATGGCTTTCTTGATTGCAGCACAGGTCTCACACTCATGGGTAACCTGTGTGATGGCCTCAATGGTCAAGTCCACCCCTCGATCACGAGCCCATCTGTAAGTGGCATCCCTCCCCAGGTGTCCTGATGTTTCATGGGCCCATCGAGCTACAAACAGCTCACCCTTACGTTCCCAATCTAGGTCCACCTGAGCCACTTCAATTTTCGAAGCTCGATCCACTTCTTTGTTGTTCTGATGTTCTTCAGTAGCGCGACTCTTGGGCATGTGGGCATCTACATGACGTACTTTAACATCCAGGTTTTCTACCCGGGCAGCAATATCTTGCCACAGGGTAGCAGCCCAGATAGGTTTACCTCTGCGCTGCCAGTTGCTCTGTTTCCATTGCTGTAGCCACCCCCACAGAGCATTTGCCACCATCCATGAGTCAGTATAAAGATACAATGCTGGCCATTTTTCTCTTTCGGCAATCTCTAGAGCTAGTTGTATGGCTTTTACTTCTGCATACTGACTCGACTCGCCTTCCCCTTCCATGGCCTCCACAACTCGTCGTGTGGGACTCCACACAGCAGCTTTCCATTTCCGATGGCTCCCTACCACACGGCAGGATCCGTCAGTAAACAACACATACTGCTTTCTGTCTTCTGGCAACTCATTGTATGGTGGTGCCTCTTCAGCACGGGTTACCTCTTCTGTTGGCACTCCAAAATCTCTGCCTTCCGGCCAGTCCATAATCTCTTCCAGGATTCCTGGGCGATTAGGTTTTCCCATTCGAGCCCGCTGGGTAATTAACGCTATCCACTTACTCCACGTAGCATCAGTTGCATGGTGTGTAGTGGGAATTTTCTCTTTGAACATCCAGTGTAACACAGGTAGCCGCGGTGCCAAGAGGAGCTGTGCTTCTGTACCCACAACTTCTGAAGCAGCTCGAACACCCTCATATGCTGTGAGTATTTCTTTTTCAGTTGGGGTGTAATTGGCTTCTGATCCTCGATAGCCCCGACTCCAGAAGCCCAGAGGTCGACCTCGAGTTTCTTCTGGGGTTTTCTGCCAAAGGCTCCAGGTGAGCCCATGCTCCCCAGCTGCAGTATAAAGTATGTTTTGCACAGCTGGTCCAGTACGGACAGGCCCAAGGGCTACTGCACGAGCTATTTCTTGTTTGATTTGTTCAAATGCCTGTTGTTGCTCAGGGCCCCACTCGAAATAGTTTCTCTTTCGAGTCACTCGATATAGAGGACTCACAAGCTGACTATAGCCTGGCACATGCATTCTCCAGAATCCCACGAGGCCTAGGAAAGCTTGTGTTTCTTTTTTGCTAGTTGGCGGAGACATTGCTGTTATTTTATTGATCACATCCATTGGAATATGGCGACGTCCATCCTGCCATTTTACCCCCAAGAACTGGATTTCCTGTGCAGGCCCCTTGACCTTACTCTGTTTAATGGCAAAACCAGCTTTCAAGAGAATTTGGATTACTTTCTTCCCTTTCTCAAAAACTTCTTCTGCTGTGTTGCCCCACACGAGGATGTCATCAATGTACTGAAGGTGCTCAGGAGCTCCCCCTTTCTCCAGTGCAGACTGGATCAGTCCATGGCAAATGGTAGGGCTGTGCTTCCACCCCTGGGGCAGCCGGTTCCAGGTGTATTGGATGCCCCTCCAAGTGAAAGCAAACTGCGGCCTGCATGCTGCTGCCAAAGGGATGGAGAAAAATGCATTAGCAATATCAATTGTGGCATACCACTTGGCTGCCTTTGACTCTAGTTCGTACTGAAGTTCTAGCATGTCCGGCACTGCAGCACTCAGCGGTGGTGTGACTTCATTCAGGCCTCGATAGTCCACTGTTAACCTCCACTCGCCATTAGACTTCCGTACTGGCCATATAGGACTATTAAAGGGTGAGCGAGTCTTGCTGATTACTCCTTGACTCTCCAGTCGGTGAACCAACTCATGAATGGGAATCAGAGAGTCTCGGTTGGTACGATATTGCCGTCGGTGCACCGTTGTAGTAGCAATTGGTACCTGTTGTTCTTCAACCTTCAGCAATCCTACAACAGAAGGGTCTTCTGAAAGACCAGGCAGGGTAGACAGCTGCCTAATCTTCTCTGTGCTCAAAGCAGCTATGCCAAAAGCCCACCGATATCCTTTTGGATCCTTGAAGTACCCTCTCTTGAGGTAGTCTATGCCAAGGATACACGGAGCCTCTGGGCCAGTCACAATGGGATGCTTTTGCCACTCATTCCCAGTTAGACTCACTTCAGCTTCCAGTACAGACAGTTGTTGGGATCCCCCTGTCACTCCAGAGATACGGATGAGTTCTGTCCCTTGGTAGCCTGATGGCATTAAGGTACATTGTGCGCCAGTGTCCACTAGAGCATTGTATTCTTGTGGTTCTGATGTGCCAGGCCATCGGATCCACACAGTCCAATAAATCCGGTTATCCCTCTCCTCTACCTGGCCAGAGGCAGGGCCCCTCTAGTCCTGGTTGGAGCGTCTGCCACTTAATTCTTGCAAATGAGAGGCAGAGGTCCCTTCATCAGGGTCAAGAACAACATCAGCTCTACTGCCTCTTCTACTGCCTCTGGGGTATTGCCCAATAGAAACTGGAGCAGCATTTCTCTTAGGAGCCCCTCTTCTTGCTGCTGTATTTCCTTTCAGTTCACGTACCCGAGCAGCTAGGGTTGAGGTAGGTACACCATCCCATTTCCTCATATCTTCCCCATGGTCACGCAGATAAAACCACAAGGTGCCACGTGGTGTGCGTCTTGGATACTCTCTCTCTTGAGCAGGCAAATGCTGAGTCTTAGTGGCCGAAATATTACCCTGCCTAGGTGAGGGGGAATATGGGGCATATGCTTGTTCTACAAGCTGGTTAAGTCTTACAGACAGTTTCTCCAAAGCTGAGACACAGGACTGTAGCGGAGCAGAGAGATTGTCTTCATATTTTTGAAGCTGGCAGGTCACATTATACACTGTTGGTCCCATCCCCTCATCCCAGTTAATTGCTGCCAGTGTACTGGCATGTGCTGATGGTGCACTCCGCACAAATTTACGCCACATGGATGTTGTGCACTGGACTTCATCGGGGTCTTGAGGTGTCTGGGCATTGTCCAAATCACTATAAATCATCTCCCGCACAGCTAATTCCCGCAGATGCTGGAGACCTTTATCCACAGTGGTCCACTTGCCTATGTGATATACAATATCTTCCTTATGGGGATATCTTTCTCTTACTGCTGCCAGGAGTCGTCTCCAGAGGCTGAGGGCCTGTGCTCCTCTCCCGATTACTTTGTCAATTACCATTTCTCTAGAGAGGGATCCCAGCTGCTTGGCTTCATTGCCTTCTAATTGTTGGCTATTGGCCCCAGCATCCCAGCATCGAAGCAGCCAGGTGAGGATGTGTTCACCTGGGCGTCGACCATAATCCTTTCGTATTTCTCGCAACTCACTCATGGATAAGGATCGAGTGATTTCTGATTCCTTTATGATTTCCATCTCTTCTTCCTGCTGTTTTTGTGATGGCTCTGCTTTAGAGGTGCTTGCCATTTCCTCTTCTCCCTCCTTCTTAGAAGAGGCTTCTTCCCTTACTAAACGAGCTGACCTCCATTTCCATTGTTTTGACTTGACTATGGGGGCGACTGATACCATAGTCGGTTGGTCCTCTGGGTCAGCCACTGCATGTGTTACTTGGTCATCAGATTCAGAGTCTTCCTCCCTCTCTTCAAGTTGCTGGATAATGTTAAACAGTGTTTGATAGGAGTAAGCCAGGACCCAGCACAATGCTGCAAGCTGTCGTTTTCCGGCATTATCAGGGTCAGGACATACAACTCTCAAACATTCTGCCAGGTTTTTAGGATTTCGCACTTGCTCAGGGGTGAAGTTCAAAACTATTGGAGGAGACAGTCGTGACAGGTATCTGCCAACATCATCCCACACACCTTGCCACTCGCCACAAGACTGTTTCGAGACAGGTTCCCAATTAAGCTTTCTAAACAATTGACTAATCTTAGAGAGAAAATGAAACCTGTTATTCAGAATTAGAAACAGCAATACATGGGTTACAGGTGGATGTTCAAAATACTCCCAAACTGTTGTAATTAACCCACTGTGAAAGAAGGGAAAAGTACCATTCCTAATATTATTAATAGCCTGGTGTCCAGATGAGGAAAGGAAGGCAGTGTAGTTCTGAATATTCTCTAAAAGATAGTTTCCATGAGACCCAAATGATAACAGCGCAGAGCCTGAATTCCAGATTAAACCCAAGGTCAGTGCTTGGCAGCACAGCGAATTAAAAAAAATGAACACCGATTGCAGCACTTTGTCGGATCGAATATATAGGAGAAAGGAGAATATGACACGGATTGCATGACATATAATCAAAGCTATTATTAACAGGACAATGGACATGGTTACTAGCAGGTAAGTGTGTTAGTTGTACGCGTTTTAATCAATTCTATTGTTATCTCAACCCTTCGAGCCCCACGTTGGGCGCCAAAAAGACTGTGGTGGTTTTACCGTGCTGGGCAGCTAAACCCCACAACCGCTCTCTCACTCCCCCTCTTTTTAGATGAGGAGGGGAAGAAGTAAAGCAAAGAACAACTCACGGGTTGAGATAAGGATAATTTAATTAAAGGGAAATAATAATAATAATAATTAAATAAAGATTATTATGAACTAAACAATTTAACTAAAGGGAAATAAAGGGGAAAGGGAGAAAGGGGAAAAGGGAGGGGGAAAGGAAAAATAAAAAGAAGGGAGGAAAACAAACAAAATAAATGAAGGCTATGTGGAAGTGCAGAGGAAAGAAATTGCTCTTTACTTCCCACAAATGAGTGATGATTGACCACGTCCTTGAAGCAGGGCCTCAACGCACGTAGCCGGTGTTCGGGAGGAGGACCGACGTCTTCACAACGAGAGCCCACCCCTCCTCTCTTCTTCCTGTTTCCACCTTTTATTGCTGTGTGACATCACATGATATGGAATATCCCTTTGGTTGGTTTAGGTCAGCTGCCCTAGTGATGTTTCTCTTCTCACTTTTTGCCCACCCCCTAGGAGGGCCAGAGAGAGGCCCGATGCTGTGCCACTGCTGCTCAGCAGTAGACACAACACTAGTATGATAACACCGCTGCTCCAGCTACAAGTGCAGAGCACAGCACTGTATGGGCTGCTGCAGGGAAAGTTAACATTCCAGCCAGACCCAGTACATGGTTCCAGCAGCCACTCCAGCCCCTGCGATGGGCCACATCACTGGGCCAGAGAACCAACCTAAGCCAGTATCAGTTGACTCTACATGCAAGAGAAAACAGTGGGTGTGAAAAACTCAGTTTATCTTCAGAAAGGAAGGAAACTCCTACCCAGACAAGAAAGGAGGAAGAAGAGGATGAGGCAGGTTTCTCCAAAGTTGGGCCATCTTGGAAGCAGGAGGACAAAGAAGAAGAGATCATATAAACATCAGAAACCGAGTGATCCCTTTCCCAGTGTAAGCTATGAGATATGGGAAAACATTTTAGCCATCATCTTGGTGAGCACATTGTCAGCTGGCTGCTCCAGTGGGGGGAGAACAGGGCCAATAGCCTGGAATTAGAGAGCAGGGAAGCCAAGCAGACAGAATCCCCCTCTAGGGAAGGGGTGATTGACAAAGCCATTGGAAAAGGGCACAAGGAACTTACTCCCATCATGCTTGAAGGAAAGGTCTCCCTTGAAGGAAGATCTTGTATGTCAACCAGGAAAGTGGACCACCATGCAGAGGGGTATCCGGTACCTGAGGAAATTAGGCGTGCTGAAGGCGATTTGTAGAAACCTAGATAACAAACAGCTATCCAAAGATCCAGATGAAGTCAAGTGTACATGACCCATGTGGCAGGAGTTTGTACAGAGCACACCATTATCATACGCCAACCCATTGGCAGTAATGACCAGGAAAGGCCAAGAGGAACCCATGGTGGATGAATTGGCTAGCCAACTATGGCATTACAAAGAAAGTCTCTCTTCTTCCCTATGGGCCTGTTTCTCGTCCAGAAAGAAACTTTCCCAAGAGGTCCAACAACTACAAGAGAATACGGCTTCCTCCCGACCTGCACGAACCAATAGCTCAGCTATCAGATGTAAGCATCCCTCTGCTCAGGAAAGGTGACATAGTGGGTACATACCAGGTTCCATCCTGTGCTTTTGACGGTGTGACCATGGAGAGGCCATGAGAAAATGGGATGCAAAAATCGACCTCCACCTTAGAGGCACGGGTACATGAAGCACAAGGAAAAACATTGTCAAAAAGTGGCTCATCTGAGAAAATTGCTGCTCCAGTTTCTTGCAGGAATTCCTCCAAATAGAATAATGAATACTATGAGCAGGACTAGAGGGGCCCAGCCTCCACCCTGGGGGAGGGAGAGGACAATCGGGTGTATTGGACTTTGAGGATTATTGGCCTGGCACAGCAAACCCAAGACTTAACTGTACAGGAGACTGAAGTGAGTCTAATGGGGAAGGAGTGGCAAATGCAACCCATTGGGACTGGCCTGGAGGCTCTGTGCAACCTTGGTATAGAGTACTTCAAGAGAGGGTACTTCAAAGATCCACAAGGGTATTGGTGGGCTTTTGGCATAGCTGCCTTGGAGATGGAGGACATTAACCAGGTGTGCCTACCTTGCCCACTCTTTCACAGGACCCTCCTGCTGTGGAGGTGCTGATGGCCAAATGACCAGCAGGTGCCAATCGCTACCACAACAGTGTGCCCGAGGCAATATTGCACTAACAGAGACTCCCTGATTCCCATCCATGAGCTGGTTCATCGACTGGAGAGCCACGGAGTGATCAGCAACACTTGCTCACCCTTTAATAGTCCCATTTGGACAGTGCAAAATTCTAATGGTGAGTGGAAGATAACGGTGCACTTCTGTGGCCTGAAAGAAGTCCCAACACCACTGAGTGCTGCTGTGCTGGGCATGCTAGAACTTCATTCAGTACGAACTGGAGTCAAAGGCAGCCAAGTGCTATGCCACAATTAATATTACTAATGCATTTTTCTCCATCCCTTCAGCGGCAGTACGAAGGCCACACTTTGCTTTCACATGGAGGAGTGTCCTGCCCACCTGGAATCAACTGCCCCAGGGCTGGAAGCACAGCCCTACCAATTGCCATGGGCTGATCCAGACTGCCCTGGAACACAGGGAAGCTCCTGAACACTTCCAACATACTGATGCCCCATCACATGGGGCAACACAGCAGCAGAAGAATTTGAGAAAGGGAAGCAAATGTTCCAAATCCTTCTGAAAACTTGTATTGCCCTCAAACAAAGTAAGGTCATGGGACCTGCACACAAGAGCCTAATGCAGGCTGTCCAGGTTCTGTGGGACCCCTGCTTGGGGAAAGGTTGGGCATCGGTCAGTGTGTGATGAGCAATTGCACTGTGCATCACTTGCTTTATACATATAACAATAATAAAAATAAAGTATATTATTATTTATTATTAGTATTGTTACTGTTATCGCTATCTCTTCATTTTCTGTCCTTTTACATTATCTTTATTTCAACCCATTGTCTTTTTAGGGGTGGGTGTGAGCTAACATCTGTGTGGTGCTGAGGTGCCTGACAGGCTAAAGCACAACATGTTTGACAACCACTGTCTAAAAGCACAAATCACCCTTGTAAAAGTCATCTCTCCTGTGTTCAGAGAAGGGCACTCGGTGATGAATTCAGTCTGCTTCAAGCACCACACTGCAAGGAGAGACCCTGCTGCCTTCAGGAGCTGTCAGCCCTGAGGCCTTGGGGACACCTCGAGGGAGCCCAATGGCACAGAGCAAGCGATGCCATGGTCGGGTGCTGTGCTGCTGAGCTGGGCCGGGCTCCTGGGCCCAAGGGGAGCTCCTAGCAAGCACTGCAGACAGACAGCTGTGCCCAGGAGCAGCTCCTTTGCACAGCACAGCAGGGCTGGGGGCTCTGACCGCAGCTGGCACACAGAGAGGAGAGAAGGAGAGAGGGCTTGGAGGCAGTGAGGAGCGCAACAACAGAGGGCAGCGTGTGGCAGGACACATCTGCAGGCTCTTGAGACTGTGAGGCTCTGGCAGCAGGGCAGTGCAGGTGGGGTTGCCTGAGGGGTCTTCTACAGCTGGCACATCCCATGGGTGATAGCATCTGTCGGGATGGGTCTCTCTGTTTCTGAAGTGCTTTAGAGAATGGCATTATGAGGAAGCATTTCAAGAGGAAGAATGACGCTTGGTTTGTCTGAAGGGTAAGGCTTTTTCTGCAGTCTGTGTTTTGAGGTTCCTGCAGCGGAGGGGAGACTGATTTCATAGTAATGGATTGTTGGGGTTGTACAGCAGACGGAGACTCCTGGAGCATTGCATTGAGAAATCAAAGTGCCAGTGATTAACTTTGTGAAGTCCCTTCCCACACCTCAGCCCACAGAGTGCACCAACATCATCAGTGTGGTCCTCTCAGGTTTTATCCTAGCTGACCTTAGGAGCTGCAAACCCTCTGTGATGGCCAGTGCCCTGTCTTTGAGAGGTGTCTGCAGGCCAAAGCAAAGCACACAGCATTTGCAATGAGCAGGAGCTGCCTCCTCTGCAGGCAGAGCTGCAGCACAGGAGGGGCTGCTGAGTGTCCGTCTGTCCCTCCCTGGCCTTGCCTCCCCTGGCAGCAGCACGCTGGCATTCCTGCTGCCTTCTCCACCTGGAGAGTGGCTTCTCCACCTGTGGAGTCTCCTTCTCTGGAGATATTCAAGGCCTGTCTGGATGCCTACCTGGGCAGCCTGCTCTAAGGAACCTGCTTTGGCAGGGGGGTTGGACCAGATGATCTCTTGAGGTCCCTTCCAAGCCCTGGAATTCTGTGATTCTGGCTGGGGATGGGGTTTCACATGCACATGAAGTGAGCCCTCGGTGTGCTTGGGGAGTGGCAAATACAGGAACAGGGTGAGGTGTCTGGAGATGTGCACTCTGAGCCTGGATTCAGCAGTGTCCTGCTTCTTTTCAGGTGAACATGTGAGCATAATTATCCTACAGCTCATACACATGCCAGCAGAAGAGACCAGCCTCTATGGACAGACTGGCTGTCCCCTCTGAAAGTACAACCTGAACTAAAAGGACAGTACCTTTGCCTCTGACGATCCACAGAATTTCACTTGGAATGCAGCAGAAGTGCTCAGGATTTATGCCTTAGAGACAGTCCTCAGGTGTGGTGGGGCAGCTAGTACATAATATAGAAAATATAAATCCACCTATGTTCTTCATCTCTTGCCGTAGGTCAGGACTGACTCCTGCATTGTCCAGAGCAGAGTCGCCTGCTCCCACGGAGGCCCTAAGGCAGCATCACTAATATGGCAAGAAGATGACCTGCCAAAGGTCTGCGGATATTTGCAGAGGGAGGCTTAAAAGAGAAATGGAAATTATTTGTCTCACATAACTCTGTGGTTATAGTCTTCCTCTGCCTTGGGCAGGACTCCGTGGCAGAACCTGTAAATGCCCAACAGCAGCTCTGTGAGCGAGTTCCTCCTGCTGGCATTCGCAGACACGCGCGAGCTGCAGCTCCTGCACTTCGCGCTCTTGCTGGGCATCTACCTGGCTGCCCTCCTGGGCAACGGCCTCATCCTCACCGCCGTAGCCTGTGACCACTGCCTGCACACCCCCATGTACTTCTTCCTCCTCAACCTTGCCCTCCTCGACCTGAGCTGCATCTCCATCACTGTCCCCAAAGCCATGGCCAATGCCCTCTGGAACACCAGGACCATCTCCTATCAAGGCTGTGCTGCACAGGTCTTCTTTTTATTCTTCTTGGTTGGAGCAGAGTATTCCCTTCTCACCATCATGGCCTACGACCGCTACGTTGCCATCTGCAAGCCCCTGCACTACGGGAGCCTCCTGAGCAGCAGAGCTTGTGCCCAGATGGCAGCAGCTGCCTGGGGCAGTGGCTTTCTCAATGCTGTCCTGCACACAGCCACTACATTTTCCCTGCCCCTCTGCCACGGCAATGCTGTGGAGCAGTTCTTCTGTGAAGTCCCCCAGATCCTCAAGCTCTCCTGCTCAGATGCCTACCTCAGGGAAGTTGGGGCACTCTTGTTTAGTTTTTCTTTGGGCTTTGGTTGTTTTGTTTTCATTGCTCTGTCCTATGTTCAGGTCTTCAGGACTGTGCTGAGGATGCCCTCTGAGCAGGGCCGGCACAAAGCCTTTTCCACGTGCCTCCCTCACCTGGCTGTGGTCTCTCTGACTCTCAGTACTGCCTTGGTTGCCTACCTGAAGCCCCCCTCCATCTCTTCCCCATCCTTGAACACGGTGGTGTCATTTCTGTACTCGGTGGTGCCTCCAGCAGTGAACCCCCTCATCTACAGCATGAGGAACCAGGAGCTCAAGGACGCCTTGTGGAAACTCGTTGGGTACATGCTTCTTTGGCATCAATAGTGTGCCTATAATGTTAAATGGACACACAGGTTATCTGAACAACCTCTTAGTACACTAGCTCGCAATTCTTTTATTATTATTAATATTATCTCTTAAAATTGTGATTTTTATTGAATTCTATTCATGGCACCCTGTCTATTATTACTTTTTAAATTTATTTCCTTTCACCCAATCATCGTATGTACCTACAGAACTTGGCTTGCTGTGTGGATAAAGAGAATAAAGAATCCACGAGAACTCCATTGGTCTCAGATGCTATCTCTTCCCATCTCCTCTGGAGCTGCTGCCACAAGGAGGAGCAGCCCCAGTGGACCTTGAGACTGCCCCTCACTGCCCACTGGGTTCTGCCTTTCTGCTGCCTTCGGGTCAGGGCTGCTGCTTCCCTGGAGCCATGGCCATGGCCAGCAGCAGGATGTGGCCTTTTCACCGCTGCTCTCTTTTGGCTTCCACGTTGTTCTCTTGAGCTCTTGTACTTGACTAAGCCCTTAGGTCTCATGTACGTTGGTGAAAGTCCTGTTGTCTCTGCAGTGGCATCTCTGCCACATCTCTGCTTCTTACAAAGCTGGTGTCAGGAATACTCTGTCCTGCAAGTGGGCAGGCTGGGGGTGCCAAACGCCAAACGGTCAAAGCCTCTTTGGTATGGGGGACGATGGCTGAAATATAAATATGGAGAGGCCTGGCAGATTGATTACATCACACTCCCTCAAACTCGCAATGGCAAGCGCCACGTACTTACAATGGTGGAAGCAACCACCGGATGGCTGGAAACATATCCTGTGCCTCATGCCACCGCCCGGAACACTATCCTGGGCCTTGAAAAGCAAGTTCTATGGCGACACGGCACCGCAGAAAGAATAGAGTCAGACAATGGGACTCATTTCCGAAACAACCTTATAGACACTTGGGCCAAAGAGCATGGTATTGAGTGGGTGTATCACATCCCCTATCATGCACCAGCCTCCGGGAAAGTTGAACGATACAATGGACTGTTAAAGACTACATTAAAAGCAATGGGCGCTGGGACATTCAAAAACTAGCCAAAGGGGTATTCCATACCATCTGACGTCATGCTAAACAATATATAGGGGTGGCTAGCCGGGGGAGGGAGGCCGGACTGCTCGGGGTTAGGCTGGGCATCGGTCAGCAGGTGGTGAGCAATTGCATTGTGGATCACTTGTTTGTACATGTTATTATTATTAGTACTATTATCATCATTGTATTATTTTTATTATTATTAATATTAGTATTATTATTATTTTCCTGTCTTATTACACTGTCTTTATCTCAACTCACGGGCTTCACTTTCCATTTCTCTCCCCTGTCCCAGAGAGGGAGGGAGGAGGGTGAGCGAACGGCTGTGTGGTGTTTAGCTGCCGGCCGGGTTAAACCACGACAGGGTGCAGCAGGACCTGGGAGGTGACAGACCCAGGACAGCTGACCCAAACTGCCCAAAGGGGTATTCCATACCATCTGACATCATGCTAAACAATATATAGGGGTGTCTAGCCAGGGTAGGTGGGGCGGCCGCTTGGGGATAGGCTGGGCATCGGTCAGCGGGTGGTGAGCAATTGCATTGCGCATCACTTGTTTGTACACATTGTTAGTAGTAGTACTATTATCTTCATTATTGGTATTATTGTTGTTGTTATTATTATTAATAAGGAGGGAGGGGGAGGGTGACTGAACAGACGTGTGGTGTTTAGCTGCCGGCTGGGTTAAATCACAACAGTGTCAGACACAGCCTTTCACTGCCAGGTACCAGGTCAACCAATGCTGGCCCCAAACTGCGAGGAAAAAAAAAAAAAAAGTAAAACTGTTAAATACAGAAGATGGATCTTGAGGATACAAGACTGCAGGCACCTGTGGGCAGTACAGACACTGAGCTGTGGTCTCAAGGCTCCCTGGGTGGGGATTAAGAGAAAGAAGTGAGTGCCTGTCCTGTGCCACCTCCCCGCCAGCCCTGCCCTTCCACAGGTGGAGTATTTCTCTCTTAGTTGGGCACCAGCAGAGCTTTGACTCCTCATCCTCCACAGGGAGATGAGCCACAGGCCTGGCTGTGTGCGAGGGGGCAGCAGACCTGAGCAGAAGGTCATGGAGAACAGGAGAGCTGCCTGAAGACTGGAAGAAAGCTCCTGTCGTACCGCTCTTCAACAAGGGCAAGAAGGAGGACCCAGGCAACTACAGGCTGGTCAGCCTCACCTCCATCCCTGGAAAGGCAATGGAACAGCTCATCCTGGAGGTCATCTCCAGCATGTGGAAAAGAAGGTGAGCAAGAGTAGTCAGCATGGGTTCACCAAGGGAAACCATGCTTCACCAACTTGATAGGCTTCTATGATGGAATGACTAGCTGAGTGGGTGAGGGGAGAGCAGCAGATGTTGTCTACTTTGACTTCAGCAAGGCTGTCAGCACTGTCTCTCATAACATCCTCATAGGCTAGCTCAGGAAGTGTGAGATGGAGGAGTGGTCGGTGAGGTGGGATGTGAGCTGGCTGGATGGCAGAGTTCAGAGGGTCGTGCTTAGTGGAACAGAGTCTAGTTGAAGGCCTGTAGCCAGCAGTGTCTCCCAGGGACCTACACTGAGTCCAGTCCTGTTCAACTTATTTGTCAGGGACCTGGATGATGGAACAGAGTGCACCCTTGTCCTGGTTTCAGTTAGGACAGAGTTAATTTTCCTCCTAGTAGGTGTAAAGCACAATGCAATTCTTTTTGCCTTCTGCATCTATAGCACAGGATGCACGACTTTGCTCTACTCTATTGACTGGGCAGGTCTTTTCACATTACTCAGTTTAGGTTTCTGTGACTGGAAGGGGACGATTTCCCCAAAGAGTCTAAGCTCATGGGTACAGCTACAGCCACTTGAAGATATATTTTCTTTAATTTTCTTCCTGAGTTTTCCACAGAAGACCCAAGAGACACTATGGATGTCCAGGTGTCTACTAAGATTTAAGCTGAATTTCTCAGATTCCAATGGTTATTTCAATTATATTATTTTATTTTAAATTTCAATTTTATTTTATTTTATTTATTTATTTTAATTTATTTTAATATTTATTTTGTTCCCAAAGAACACCTGACTTGTCTTAGAAAGGGTTTCATGTGCTGGGCTGGGCTGCAGTTACAGGGACAAAGACCACTGCTGGCAGTGGAGGTGTCAGACCTCCAGACTCTGCTTTTCTTCCTGATGGAGGTCTCCAAAGAAGTCACCCCGGATGAACAGCAATAGGAGAATAATGCTCAAAACTGAAATGCAGCAAAATTCAGACTTCGAAACAAGAAAAGATTTTTATTAGGTGCTTTTTGAAATCTTCTTCCCTAACTACATAATGCAAGCTCTGACATTAGCTTTACAAGGAGTGAAGCTTCTTCATTTTTATGAGGTCTGTGGTGTATTTTGGTGTTCAATCTATGAAGCTATGGTACTGAGAGGAGAGTGATGTAACCGCTTGAGCAAGTCAAGTCAGGAGGCACAAAAGTTGAAGTGACATGAAGTATTAATGGGCCCCAGTGAGGGCTGTTACTAACATAACCTCTCCAGGGATGTATGAAGGCAGAAACTGGAAAATTGGAAGCCATGATTACAGACAGGCAAAGCGCTGTGCTGAGAAAAGTGTTTTTTGGTTTTGTTGAAGCAGAAGAGCCAAGGCCTGACCCCAGCCACTGGGAGGGGAGATTCTGCACCCCCACATCTGGCTCAGGGCTCTTTCAGGGATCTGTGGGATGTGGTGGGCAGTGTGATGCCATGAGAAGAACAGTGGTATGACACATCCAAGTTGCTGCACAGGGTTGAAAGGAATCCATGAGCCCTCATCGCAATGAATATATCGTATCTCCTCATAAGCTCTAGCCAAGGGGACAAAAAACTTCAGGGTAGTTTGGGCCTACCTTTCTTAACAGCACCCTCTGCCTTGTTGTCTGCAGGCTTTCCTTTGCTGTCCCACAGTTTGACCAATTTCCTTGAAGTCTGCAAACACCCATCTCTGTTCACCACCTTGCTCTCATCCCTTGCTTTCACCCATGTCTCGTCAACCCTCACCAGCTGTTCCTTGAAACACAAAGCCAGGGTCTGATCAGAGGGTGTGCTCTGGCACCACGGCTCAACCCTTTGAGGGACATTTCTTCCTCCTTCTGGCCAATGTCCACTTCCAAGGTCCACTTTGTGGCATTTTGTTTCTCCTGCTCTTTCCTACTAACAAAGAAAACTCCATCAGGGCGGAAACCACTCGTGAAGTAGGCATCCCAACCCATCAGGCTCCTTGCGGCCTGTCAGCCAAACAGACAGAAGTCACCTCAGCAGCAGCTTGCATGCCATGGGCCTGCTGCTGGCCTTGCAGCTTCTTGGCTAGACACAGCCAAGCCTTGTGCCTCCTGCTGTCCAGTCGTGGACTGAAGCAGAAGGGACAGGACTACCCATACTGGGGCCTTCTTTCTGTCTGGGTCCTCCTGGGTCTGGAGGCAGAGGGGATCCCACAGTCAGCATGCCAGCCAGGTGCCTTCTGCTGGCCTAGCAGGGCCACTGGCAGATGTCAGCCCAAAAGTGCAGATCTCAGGGAGAAGCCAAGGGTGACCCTTCAGCTAGTCCAGACGGAAGTGACCTTGTAGGCCCTTTCCATGAAACGTTCCTGCTGCTGCCCTATCCACTGCAGAGACAGAAGTGACCTCACAGTCCCTGCCACAGTCACATTCCTCCTGCTGGGGCACAGATCCTAAGGTAGAGCTGACCTCTCTAGTCCTTTAGGCACTAGGGCTCACCGTTGTGGGCTACAGAATAAAAAGAGTTTTAATTGTAAGGTTTTGTGTTCTTCTTTGTTAGGGTATGGGCTTTAGGGTGTTTTTAGGTCTCCCAAGAAGTCTAGGGTTAAAGAGAGCATTTTAGTGCTCGTGTTAAGAGAAGGGATTAGGGTCAGCAAGTGAGTAAAGGGAAGGAAAAAGACTATGGGATGATTTTTTTTGAAGTTATATTTTGAGTTCAAGCATTAGAGTAATGGTTTCCTGTCAGAGTGTTGTAGTTGCATTTAGGTTCAGGGATTAAAATTACTGCTTAAAATAAGATAAGGACAATACATGACTGTTTTAAGTCAATGTTACTAGAGCAATTACATCTTACCGCTACAAAATCATTAAATTCTGCTGGCCATGCTCCTCTTTCCACCCCAAAATCTCACATCTCTCTTGTCCAGGCTGCTCCTGAACTCCCCATATCTTACTGGGATCAGCTTTCTGATGACATTCATGATCGTAGAGTATCTGTCTCACCTCTGTTCGCTACTCCCTTCCTGGGAAGGAAGTGGCGTTGTAGTCAGGAGGGAAAAGGACAAAAAAGGTCTTAAAGAGCATCCTGTACAATGTGCCCATCAGCTCTGACCTCCACAAAATTACGCTTCCTACCTACAAGTTTTGTTTCCCAAATGGCTTCTGTGGATCCAGTGTTACTTTTCCCAGGCCCTCATGCATGCTTCATTTTTGGTTGTCCAAGGATGGGATAAGGAAAGCCAAGGAATAGATGGAAGTGAGCTTGGCAAATGATGCAAAGAATAACAGGAAGAGATTCTGTAGATACATTGCTCAGAAAATAAAGGCCAAGGAGAATGTACCCCCTCTGATGAAACAGAAGGATGAACTGGTAATGACAGACATGGGGAAAGCTGAGGGACTCAGCAACATCTTTGCCTCATTCTTCACTGCCAATCAGGCTCCCCAAGTTTTTCATTTCCCTGAACCCATAGACAGAGGCTAGGGCACAAAGTCCCACCTGCTGTAAGTGAAGAGCAGATTTGAGACCAGCTGATGAAACTCAACAAGTACAAGTCTATGGGGCCTGATGACATGCATCCCAGGGTACTGAAGGAATTGGCTGATGTAGTTGCCAAGCCTCTCTCCATCGTATTTGAAAAGTCCTGGCAGTCAGGTGAAGTCCCTGCTAACTGGAACAAGGGAAATATCAGCCCTGTTTTAAAAAATGTAGAAAGGAGGACCCAGGGAACTACCAAATGGTGAGCCTCACCCCTGTGCCTGGCAAGATCATGGAAAAGATCCTCCTGGAGTCAGCGTCAAGGCACATGCAAGACAAAGAGGTGATCTCAGGCAGCATGGCTTCACCAAAGGTTAAATTGTGCCGGACTAGTTTGGTGGTTTTCTACAATGGACTGACCACATCAGATGACAAGGGAAGACCGACCAATGTTATCTACTTGGACTTCTCTAAGACCTTTGACACAGTCCCACATGACATCCTGGTCTCCAAATTGGAGAGAGACGCGTTTGATGGGTGCACCATTCAGTGCATAAGGGGTTGGCTTGAAGGTCACACCCAGAGAGTGGTGCCTCCCTCACCTGGCTGTGGTCTCCCTGTTTGTCAGCACTGTCCTGTTTGCCTGCCTGAAGCCCCCCTCAATCTCTTCCCCATCCCTGGATTTGATGGTGTCATTTCTGTACTCGGTGGTACCTCCAGCAGTGAACCCCCTCATCTACAGTATGAGGAACCAGGAGCTCAAGCATGCAGTGAGGAAACTTTTTCAATACATGTTTCTTAAGCATCAGTGATGTATTCCAAAGATATATACTTAATAATAAAATATTATCATTCATATTGTGATTCATATTATATATGATTTTTATAGCTACTAGTGTTATCATAACATAATCAATAATACTGGTCCTAACAGATATCAAAGGGTATTTCAGAAAATGACAGAACATTTTAAAAATTATTTTTCTCTGTTAATATTTGAACAATATTTTTTTTGTTTTTAATAATCTAATTCTTAACATTCTGAATGTTACATTCTGTGTTGGCTTTGACTATATAATCTAATGTACATACAGAACCAGGCTTCCTTGTTTTTTAAAGGCAATAAAGAACTCAGCTGAAATTCACTGGTCTCAGTATCCTCCTCTTCCCATCCCTTCTGGAGCTGGGGAAGCAGTCCCAGCATGCAGGAGGGGCTCAGGCCCAAGAGCCCAGCTGCCACAGGTAGGAGCAGTGTACTTGGATTAGACCTTGTGGATCTAGGTGACAGTCCTGTCGTCTCTACAGCAGGGCTGGCGCAAAGCCCTTTCTACGTGCCTCCCTCACCTGGCCATGGTGTCCCTCTTTCTCAGCCCTGTCATGGTTGCCTACCTGAAGCCTCCCTCCATCTCCTCCCCATCCCTGGACGCCCGGTGGCAGTTGTGTACTCCGTGCTGCCTTCAGCAGTGAACGCCCTGATCTGTAGCATGGGGAGCCAGGAGCTCAAGCATGCCTTGTGGAAATTGATAACTAGATGTGTTTTGGATGCAAGAAATTCCCTATCTGCTTCTGCACATGACTTGTAATGCCAATAAGTGGAGGAATAGCCAATATACTTTGTTTCATTTTGTTTTGTTTGTGGCTGTGCATATGCTTATTACAGATATTAATTCAGCTAATGTTGCCCATTAAAACGATATTGTTCTTCACCTCTCCATTTCAGTTTGTACCTTTCAAATATAGCTCATAGGCGCTGTGCATGTGGAGCCACGCTCTGTGTGAATGCAAACAAACTGAAGGTGCTTGCACTGCCTTCTTTGTCTGATGTCCTTCCTCTGAGACCTGGTCTGGCTCTGCAGGGGCAGTGCCTGTGTGCAGAGGTGCAGAGGAAAAGAGTCCCACCCCAGCAGCACGGCCAGGGAGCACCAGTGCTTGGGGCATGCAGAGCTGCTCTCTTGCCACTACCACTCTCTCCTACTGAGTCCTCCTGGTGGGGTCAGGCCTGGCTGCTCCTGGAACTTGGTGCCAGTGCTGCTGTGGGGTTGTGCTGGGAGTGCAGGCAGGAAAAGGCAGTGGGCAAGGCAGTGGCACAGCTGGCCTCCACTACAGCACTTCCCTCCTAAGGGGAGATCTCTTCCAAGGTGGACAGACCAGAGCTCCAGTGCTCAATCTGCTGTGAGCAGGCAGAGGAGAGCTGTGCAGCCCCAGGGCATGCAGCAGCCCCAGCAAAGGAGCCTGGCGAGTGATTCCTTGCAGCCCTGGGGCAATGGCAGTGACCCCATGAGCTGGGTCTGCCTCCCAGCCTGCCCAGCACAGCCCTGCAGAGTGCCCCCATGCCCCGGCCACCACAGCCTCCTTGCTCTGCCGAGCAGCACCTCTGGTTGTCATGTCAGAGATATCAGCTTTTGCCTAAAGTCATCCTTCACGGCTGAAGTGTGTCTAAGTGGGAAGGAGTGGGAAAAGCAACCCATTGGCACTAACCCAGAGACTCTGTGCATCCTTGGAAGAGACTACATCAGGAGAGGATAGATATTTTAAGGAACCAAAAGGGTATCGGTGGGCTTTTGGCATAGCTGCCTTGGAGAAGGAGGACATTAAACTGTTGTCTACCTTGCCTTGGTCTCTCAAAGGACTATTGTGTTGTGGGGTTGATGAGGGTTGAAGGACAGCTGGTGCCAATCACTACCACAACCGTGCACCTGAGTCAGTATAGCACCAACCAACTCCACTAACTGAGGACTATCGTGGCCTGAATGAAGTCATGCAATGCTGAGTGCTGCCATGCCAGACACGGTAGAGCTTCCATGCAAACTGGAATCAAAGGCACCCAAGTGTTTTGCCACAACTGATATCGCTAATGCTTTTTTCTCCATCAGTTTGCCAGCAGAGTGAAGGCCGCAGCTTGCTTGCAAACTGGAATCAACTGCCCCAGGGCTGGAAACACAGCCCTGATGGACTAAGGTCTGACCTAGACTGCACTGGAAGAGGAGGAAGCTCCTGAACACCTGCATTACATCGATGGCGTCATTGTGTGGGGTGACACAGCAGAGGAAGAATTTGAGAAAGGGAAGAAAATACTCCAAATTCCTCTGAAAGCTGATTTTGCATTCAAAGAAATTTAGGCCAAGGGATGTGCACAACAAATCCTGATGCAGGGATCTGGCCAGGGTCAGGGGGACCAATGCTCAGGGACAGGTTGAGCATTGGTGAGGGGCTTCTCAACAATTGCATGGTGCATCACTTGCTCTGTACATATTATTATTATTATTATTATTATTATTATTATTATTATTATTATTATTATTGTTACTATTATTATTGTTGTTGTTGTTGTTGTTGTTATAACAATTTTATCTTCCTTTTCAGTCTTTTCAAATTTTAAATCATCCATTATTGTCTGGGTCTCTGTGCTTAATGAAATGCATCCACCTGTCTACACCTCAGTGTCACCTTCACATTGCCTTTGTCTCCTTGTCCTCAGTGCCTCCAATGCTCTGCTCTAATGAGCTCCAAGGGAGGCTGTGTCAGTGCTGGCCCTCGGGGGGACACTGCAGGAAACTTGAATGTGACTTGGACTTCTGGAGAGGTTCCTTCAACTTGCTCTCAGTGTCTGAGGTTTGTGGGCTCATCAGCAAAGCCCCCAGAGGGGTGATTGCAATGCCTTGGGCTGGGCCTGTGCTGCTGAGCTGGGCCGGGCTCCTGGGACAGAGAGAGCTCATGGCAAGAGGGCCCTGGTGCAGAGAGACAGCTGTGCCCAGGAGCAGCTCCTCTGCACAGCGCAGCAGGGCTGGGGGCTCTGACCACAGGTGGCATGGGAGAGGAGAGAAGGAGAGAAGGAGAGAAGGAGAGAAGGAGAGAAGGAGAGAGGGCTTGGAGGCAGTGAGGAGCGCAACAACAGAGGGCAGCGTGTGGCAGGACACATCTGCAGGCTCTTGAGACTGTGAGGCTCTGGCAGCAGGGCAACGCAGGTGGGGTTGCCAGAGGGGTCTTCTACAGCTGGCACATCCCATGGCTGATAGCATCTGTCAGGGTGGGTCTCACTCTTCTTGTAATTTGGACTAGGAGAAACTTTTGAGAATGGCATTTATGAATGGGCATGTCAAGAGGAAGGCTGAGGCTTGGTCAGTCTGAAGAGGAAGGCTTTTTTGGATTCTCTGCTTTCAGATTCTTGCAGTGGAGGTGAATCTGAGTGAGTCTGAGCACACAGCTTGTGAGTTGGATCTGTTAGCATGAACAGGGAAGAGATGTGGGGTCAGAGAACCAGTTCCCAGCAGGGCCATGGGCAGGCGGTGAGGAGGAGCTGCTGCCAGAAATGCTGTGTGAGGGAGGGCTCAGACAGCTACCTGGGAAAATCGCTGCTCTTCTCTCCCACCAGCACAGGGCAGCTCAGACCAGACGTGATGGACAGAGTGGCTGTGCTCTCTGAAGTACACTATGCACTAGAGGAATGGTATCTGTGACATTGAGAATCCACAAGGTTTCGCTTGTAGTGCAGCAGGAATGACAGTATAGGAAAAAGAAATCGCCATGGCCCTTCTCTGCTGTTAGGTGATTTCGGAGTAAAAATTTCTTCATATGAAGTGTTAAAATAATCTGAGAATACCCCATGTTCCTCTTTACTTTTTTTTCTTTTCTTTTTTCTTTTTTTTTTTTTTTTTTTCAATAGGTAAGGACTGTTAACTACACTGCCCACAGCAGAGTTCCCTGCTTCCAGGGACACCCTCAGGCAGCATCAGTCAGGGCTCATGAAAGGGACCGGCCTAATGTCTGCTTAATAGGTCGAAACTGATTCAAATATCATCAGATAATTGTGTTGTATTTTCTTACTGCCTTTTCTCTCCTTGGGAGAATCCCATGGCCAGAACCAGCAAATGCCCAACAGCAGCTCTGTGAGTGAGTTCCTCCTGCTGGCATTCACAGACACGCACGAGCTGCAGCTCCTGCACTTCGCGCTCTTCCTGGGCATCTACCTGGCGGCCCTCCTGGGCAACGGCCTCATCCTCACCACCATAGCCTGCGACCACCACCTCCACACCCCCGTGTACTTCTTCCTCCTCAACCTTGCCCTCAACGACCTGGGCTGCATCTCCACTACTCTGCCCAAAGCCATGACCAATTTGCTCTGGGACACCAAGGCCATTCCCTATTCAGGATGTGTTGCACAAGTCCTCTTTTTCGTATTCTTCATTAGAGCAGAGTATTCCCTTCTCACTGTCATGGCCTACGACCGCTACGTTGCCATCTGCAAGCCCCTGCACTACGGGAGCCTCCTGGGCAGCAGAGCCTGTGCCCAGATGGCAGCAGCTGCCTGGGGCAGTGGCTTTCTCAATGCTGTCCTGCACACGGCCAACACATTTTCCCTGCCCCTCTGTCACGGCAATGCTGTGGACCAGTTCTTCTGTGAAATCCCCCAGATCCTCAAGCTCTCCTGCTCAGATGCCTACCTCAAGGAAGTTGGGGCACTTGTCTTTACTCTTTCTTTAGTATTTCTTTGTTTTGTTTCCATTGTGGTGTCCTATGTGCTGATCTTTAGAGCGGTGATGAGGATGCTCTCTGAGCAGGGCCGGCACAAAGCCTTTTCCACGTGCCTCCCTCACCTGGCTGTGGTCTCTATGACTGTCAGCACTGGCTTGTTTGCCTACCTGAAGCCTCCCTCTGTCTCTTCCCCATCCCTAGACGTGGCAGTGGCATTTTTGTACGTAGTGATGCCTCCAGCAGTGAATTCCATCATCTACAGCATGAGGAACCAGGAACTGAAAAAATGCACTCAGGAAATTACTTTCATACGTACTTCTTAAGCATCATTAATATGCTCACCATCCTAACAATACTGAGCGAATATCTCACAAAATGTTTTCTGAATTTTTTTATTTATTTTTATTTTTTAACATGTGAGAGTATTATTTTAATTTAAGGAAATTTCTTCTTATCCTCCTACATGTTGATTTTTATTTTGACCCAGTCATCTACTTGGTTGATGACTGGTTGGGTGAACCCATTGGTACTTCAAGAACCAATCTTCCAGTGCAGATAAAGACAATAAAGAAGCCATTAGATATTCACAGCTCTCAGATCCCATCTCATTCTCCCAATGGAGAAGGGGCTCAAGGCCAAAAGCACTGCTGTCACATTTAGGAATAGCTCAGCTTGCCTTTGGGGCTGCCCATCGCTACTCAGTGGGGCAATCTGGAGCTTCACGGACTTGAGTCTGGAGCTGCTCTGTGGCTGGGCCAGGCCTCTTGTGCTGGCCTGGGGAGTAGGACTGGCCCTGCGGGGCACAGGCACTGTGTGCTGGGGATCTCCCAGGCAAGAGACCAGGGCTCCTGCAGCTATACAGACCTCCATCTCCTGAGCCGGGGCTGGCCCCAGCACGGGGGCTGCTGGGGAGGCCCAGAGCCGCCTTTGTCCCAGCAGCTGTGGTGCCTTGCGAGGGGCTGGGGCTGTGGTGGCCGTGCCCAGAGCCCTGCAGCAGCCTGCGGTGGGCACTGCCCTGGGGCCAGCCCAGCCTGGACTGGGCTGGGCTAGGCTGGGCTGGGCACTGCCCGGCAAAGGGCAACAGCAGCGTCAGGGAGTGGTGGCAGCATGCAGGGGAGGGCTCCCAGCAGGGCTTGGTGCTGCAGAGCCAGGGCTGCATGAAGGGAGCCCAGAGCAGCAGGGACAGAGGAGAGGAAAGCGCTCTGGGTCCTTGCTGGCCTGGGCAGAGCAGGAAGGGGGCCCAGGGCATTTCCAACATGTCTTAAGTGCCACTTTTCTCAGGAATAGAGTAACTGTGACTTAAAATAGTCATATGAGGCTAATCCCCAGCTTCAACCTATAAACTTAGTTCCTACACCTAAATACTACTCAGCACCCTGACAGGAATCATCTACTCTAATGACTGACCTCATAGTATCCCTCCAAGACAAAACTCAGCCCATAGCCGCTTCCCCTAGCTCTTACTCTCTTAATCACTCTGATCTCAGCCCTTAATACTAGCAATAAAAATGGCCTATTTAACACTAGAAAACTGCTTAAGGGTCCTAAACAAAACCCTAACTCCAAATGAATTGGAGGGGCCATGGATCTGATCAGCTTGTGGGCCACAAGGAGGAGATGGGTGGGAATGCTCTGATGAGCTCAGCTCTGCCTCAGGATCTCCTGCCCCAGCAGCAGGAATGTGACTGTGGCAGGGACTGTGAGGTCACTTCTGTCTCTGCGGTTCATAGGGCAGCAGCAGGAATGTGTCACGGAAAGGGACTGTGAGGTCACTTCTGTCTGTAGCTGGCAGGTCACCCTTGCCTTCTCCCTGGGATCTGTACTTTTGGGCTGACATCTGCCAGTGGCCCTGGAAGGCCAGCAGAAGGCACCTGGCTGGCATGCTGACTGTGGGATCCCCTCTGCCTACATACCCGGGAGGACCCGGACAGAAAGAAGGCCCCAGTATGGGTTGTCCTGTCCCTTCTGCTTGAGTCCATGACTGGGCAGCAGCAGGCACAAGGCTTGGCTGTGTCTAGCCAAGAAGCTGCAAGGCCAGCAGCAGGCCCATGGCTTGGGAGATGCTGGTGAGTGTCTATGATCAGACCCTAGCTTCTTTTTTCAAGGAACAGCTGGTGAGGGTTGATGAGACATTTGTGAAATGATGGAAATGCTGGGATGAGAGCAAGGTGGTGAACAGAGATGGCTGTCTGCAGACTTCCAGGAAGTAGGAAAAAGTGTGGGACAGCATGTTAAATCATGCAGAGGAGAAGGCAGAGAGTGCTGGCAAGAATGGAAGGATCCAACAGCCCTGTCCCTTTGGCTAGAGCTTATGAGAAGAGGACATATAGTCATTGCAGTGCAGCCTCTTTGCTTCCTTGCAACCCTGTGCAGAGGCAGGGTGGTGTCATACCAGTGTTCTTCTCATGGCATCACACTGCCCACCGCATTCCTCAGACCCCCAAGAAAAGTCCTGAGGCAGACAGGGGGATGCAGGATCTCTCCTCGCAGTGGCTGGGGTCAGGCCTTGACCCTTTTGCTTCACCAAAACCAACCAAGACTTTTCTCAGCACAGCGCTTTGCCTGTCTGTAATTATGGCCTCCAATTATCTGTCCTAACATGTCCCTGGGGAAACTTTGTTAGTAACAGCCCTCAGTGGGGCCCATTAATACTCCAAGTCACTTCAGCTTTTCCTTTTGCATTTGCTTTTTCGCACAGTTGCATCATTCTCCGCTCAGTACCCAAGTTTCATTGACTCAGCACCAAAATACTCCATGGAACTCATTAAAACACTGAACCTCCTAAGCAGCCATATCTCTCCCACCATTTTCTTCAAGTCTTCAAGACTGTTCAGCTAATTGTAGAGCTTTCATTATTCTAGTTAAGGGGGAAGATTTCAAAGAGCATCTAATAAAAATCTTTCTTCATTTTACAGGCTGAATTTTGTTGTGTTTCAGTTTAGAGCATCATTCTCCTATAGGTATTGGTCTAGGGTTTCTCCTTTGAAGCCCTGCGTAGGTGGGAGGAACAGGGGTTTTCCTATTTCAAAACAAACAACAGGAAATCATGCTGCAATTTAAAAAAAAAAAAAAAAAAAACCAAAAAAAACCACAAAGCTCAAGTTCCGTATTTTGTTGCCTCCAGTGATGTTTACCTTCCTGAAAGGATGACTGTACATGATGTATTTTACAGTGATTAATAGGAAATAATTGTGTTAATATTAATCCATATCATACTATTTCACTGATAAATGATGAGGGTCTTACTAAGGAAACCATTAAAAGACTGCTGAGAGATGGGTGAGCCTGAACTCACTGAAACTCAACGCAGCAACTGGGTCACTGAGACTGGTCCGAATGGTCAAAGAGTAAGGGGAGGGAAAACCAGAAGAGCAATGGGAAGTCCGGGTCCAGACAGGCAGGTGGAAAGGAAACATTCAGCATGTTCTGTGTAATCAAGATGGGTTTTGTGCCTGGAAGACGAGGGAGCACACCATGATAGACAAAGCGATGAGAATGCTAGTACAGGTGAACATCACTATTTCTTCTCCTGCCATTAATATAGACCATGGAAATTAGCATTTCTTCATGAAAGAAATTACACTTCACATGAGACGTTTCACAGAAGGGATTGAATGATTTGAGCTGATGAGTAGTGGCTTTATCATTCGAGTACTAAAGAAATAACTGGGTGTTCAGGCAGAGCGTTGCTGTCTGACCATAAGCATAACCAGGGAAAACCTCCAGTGGCCCCGTTGTCTTTGAGGCACTTTCCTGCACTGGCAGGTGTCAGAAAAGACCTGCAGGAGGCCGGAGCCCTTTAGGAAAATCAGGTGGAGCCAGGTGGAGTTCCCAGGGCACCTCCACTGCCAGCAGTGGTCTTTGTCCCTTCAACTGCAACCCAGTGCAGCACAGGAAACCCCTTCAAAGACAAACCTCTTCTTCAGTGGGTTCCTTGGACTGACCTAGATTTGAAATGGCCATTGGAAACCTGAGATACTCTCCCATATTCCTACTAGACACGTGAACATCCGTTTACCTTCCTGGCTCATCTTTAGCCAACTCAGGCTGATAAACTCAAGTATAGCATAATTCAAATGGCTGAGCCAGAACCCATCAGCTTGCCCCGCTTTGGAAATGGCCCCCATCCAACTAAGGTTTTGAAAGTGAAAAATGCAAAATGACCCGTGAGGTCAATGCGCAGAGTAAGGGAAGGTCACACACATTGTGCTGGAGTAGTGTGGTGGTTTTCCGTGCTAGGCAGCTAAACACCACAACCGCTCTCTCACTCCCTCTCCTTAGATGAGGAGGGGAAGAAGTAAAGTAAAGAACAACTTACAGGTTGAGATAAGGATAATTTAATTAAAGGGAAATAATAATTATTATAATTATTATTAAAGAAAGATTATTATGAAATAAAGTATTTAACTAAAGGGAAAAAAAAGTGAAAGGGGAAAAAGGAGGGGGAAAGGGAAAAAAGGAAAACAAACAAACAAGACAAATAAAGCCTATGTGGAAGTGCAGAGGAAAGAAATTACTCTCTACTTCCCACAAATGTGCGATACTTGACCACGTCCTTGAAGCAGGGCCTCAACGCACGTAGCCGGTGTTGGGGAGGAGGACCGACATTTTCCCAACAAGAGCCCACCCCTCCCCTCTGCTTCCTGTTTCCACCTTTTATTGCTGAACCCAGTACAAGTAGCAGAAGGCAAAAGCATTGCATTGGGCCTCAGCATAATCAAGGAGACCTAATCCAGTTCATCCATGAGAAAAAGCAGAGTGAAGGACGTTGAGTTGTGTCCTAACATGAAGAAGGTTGTACATCACTGGTGAAGGAACGCTCTTTTTGTGCCACCATCAAAGCAAATTACACAAGAACTCTATCAAATAAAGGTAACCTGTTCCACAGTGGCGCTGTCACACCACAGGACAGAGGAGGGACATTTTTCAGTTTCAGCCTCTTTTTCAGAGAGGCTTTGCCCTCTCCCTGCTCACCACGGTGCAGATCCTGGCCCTGGATGCTCCATGAGCACCTTGCAGGTCCTGGCAGGCTGCAGGGAGGGGACGAATGCCCTGGACCCCCTTCCTGCTCTGCCCAGACCAGCAAAGGACTTGGTGGCTCCCTCTACCTCCTTGATGCCACCACTCCTGTCACGATTCAAACCCAGGAAGCTGCTTCTCGACCGGTCAGGGTCTCCAGGGGCACTGGGCATCCACCAGTGACGACTCAGTGAAGCCCTGACACCCTCACCCAGGACTCTGTGCCCCATGCCCCTGTGTCCAGGTGGAACCCCAGTACAACACCAAGACCTTGAGCCTGATATTCCCTGAGCGTCTTCTGCATTCCAGTTTGGGAAGGAGAGCCCTGAGCACTGTGCAAGTTCTTTTTACTAACAAGATGCCAAAACAGAGACCAGGTGTCATTTAGGAATAAACACATTCCAAGAAAGCCTCTGGGTCGCACAGAGGACTGGTCATCTGGAAAAGAGGAATGAAAGCAAACTTCTAACATCTAACTGGAAACAGAATTTTAAAGAATGCTATACCTAATCGTCACAAATTGCCTGAGACTAACTTGAGTAAAACTAGAAAAGTGAGATAGCCAATTTATTGATAAGTATTACCACTAGAATCAGTTTCTTCAGTGTGGCTTTCAGGTCCTGGTTCCTCAAGCTATAGGTGAGGGGGTTCACTGCTGGAGGCACCACCGAGTACAGAAATGACACCACCGTGTCCAAGGATGTGGAGGAAATGGAGGAGGGCTTCAGGTACGCAAACAGGACAGTGCTGACAAACCGGGAGACCACGGCCAGGTGAGGGAGGCACGTGGAAAAGGCTTTGTGCTGGCCTTACAATAGAGACGAGAGGACTGTCACCTAGATCCACAAGGTCTAATCCAAATTCACTGCTCCTACTTGCAGCAGCTGGGCTCTTGACCCTCAGCCCCTCCTGGATGCTGGGACTGCTCCCGTAGCTCCAGAGGAGATGAGAAGAGAAGGAAACTGAGACCAATGAATTTCCGCTGACATCTTCATTGTCTTTAAGTACCAAGGAAGCCTGGTTCTGTATGTACATTAGATGATATCGTAAAAACTAACACAAAATGTAACGTTCAGACTGCTGACAACTACATTATTAAAAACAAAATAAAACATTGTTAAAACATTAACGGAGAAAAATAATTTTAAAAATGCTGCCTCATTTTCCCAAATACCCTTCGTTTTCTGTTAGGATTATTGTTAATGACAATGTTATGATAACACTAGTAACGATAAAAATGATATGAATAATATGAACCAAAATATTTGCATATTATTAAGAATACATCCTCTGCACACATCACAGATGCTTAAGAAGCATGTATGGAAACAGTTTCCTCACTGCATCCTTGAGCTCCTGGTTCCTCATGCTGTAGATGAGGGGGTTCACTGCTGGAGGCACCACCGAGTACAGAAGTGCAACCACCAGGTCCAGGGATGGCGAGGAAATGGAGGGGGGCTTCAGGTAGGCAAATATGGCAGTGCTGACAAACAGGGAGACCACGGCCAGGTGAGGGAGGCACGTGGAAAAGGCTTTGTGCCTGCCCTGCTCAGAGGGCATCCTCAGCACTACCCTGAAGATCTGCACGTAGGACAGCACAATGAAAACAAAACAACCAAAAGCCAAGAAAATACTCACAGTGCTGACGTTGGGCATTTGCTGACATTAAACACAGCTGTCTGTTGAAGAGGATAAGGCAGAACAAAGTTAGTACACACTTCTCTGTGGGAGACTTATTGCAAGCCTTAGAGCACCCCCAGCCCGAGCATTTGTTTGCAGGAGAACCTTTCTGCAGCTCTCTTGCTTGAGCTCCAGCTGGTGCTGGCTGATAGTGGCACTGGGAGCAGGGGCTGCTGTGGGCTCCAGAGGAGTCCTTCCTGCTGTGCTGCAGGATGGAAGCAGGAAGATGGGAGAAACTCAAGTGCCGTCCACTTGTCACATCCATGAGCTTTTCAGTGTTGTTGTCAACAACCCAATGCAGGGCAGAGCTGCAGGTATTTTTTTTTTTTTTGCCCCCCCCCCCTTTTTTTTTTTTAATTTAGCTTTCAATAACACTTCTAATGCTTATGACAGGTGTTGGATGCTTGAACTCCCTTACATTACCTGTGCACTCCCAGAGAAATCCTGTGGGTGCCAGGAGGCAAAGGGACCGTGCCTTGGTGAAGACTGAGCAGTGCAGCTCTGTCACTTTTGTCATTCCTCTGAGCTACAGGACCATCCCACTCTGGTGTTTCCCTGAGGAAAAAAAAAAATAAAAAGTAGATGGCTGCTAATCGAGGAGAGCCACAGCAAGCCAGAAGGAGCTTGAGAGCTTCTCCTCGTCTGGACACTGCCTGCTGTGCTGGCCATGCCTGCCCCACAGCCCATGGGTTGCAGGGGGAGAGGAAGCCAGGGAGGGACTGCTCCAGGAGAAGGCATCTGCACTGCAGGGCATGGCCACGAGGTGCCTGAATCCCCCCTGCCACAGCGTTTCTGGCAAAAGCTCCTTCTGGCTGCCTGCCCCTCTCTCTGCTGCCTGCAGCTGTTCCTGCTGGGAGCTGCTGATCTGCGACCACCTCTTCTTTCCCCCTGCCCGTGCTCACAGACCCCATCCCATGCGGCTGTGCTCAGCGCTGCCCTGCAGCATCCTGCCACCAACAGGACCCTGCCAAGGGGCACCTCCATGGCTGCAGGAGCTACGGGGTAGCTGACAGAGAGCCTGGCATGGGCGGCCACGGCAGGGTGTTCTGGGCTGACCAGGGGCACCTGTCTTAGGGCACTCCAAGGGGCTTCTGCCAGACGTCCTCACCTCGCAGTGCAACCCAGCAGGACTCTCAAAGCCTACTGCATTGCCCACTGCCCTCCCAGAAACAAGACCCAGCAGGAGACCCTTCCAGGACCTGCAGCTGCATGGCCTTGCAGCTAGAGACTTACCTTGTCAAGGGCTGTGCAGATTTCTCCTGCAGGCAGCGCTCAGCATCCTCCCACTCCCAACTGCCTCCAAGCCCTCTCTCCTTCTCTCCTCTCCCCGTGCCACCTGTGGTCAGAGCCCCCAGCCCTGCTGCACTTTGCAGAGGAGCTGCTCTTGGGCAGAGCTGTCTCTCTGCACCAGGGCCTCTTGCCAGGAGCTCTCTCTGTCCCAGGAGCCGTGCCCAGCTCAGCAGCCCAAGGCATTGTAATTACTCCTCTGGGGGCTTTGATGATGAGCCCACAGACCTCAAGCACTAAGAGACAATTGAAGACATCTCTCCAGAAGTCCAAGTCAGAGGCAAGTATGCTGCAGTGTCCCCCTGAGGGCCAGCACTGACACAGCTGCCCCTTGGAGCTCGTTAGAGCAGAACATTGGAGACAGTGAGGACAAGGAGACAAAGACAGTGTGAAGGTGACACTGATGTATAGGAAAAGCTGGATGTGTTTCACCAAGTACAAGGGCCAGGCCTTGACCTCCAGCCCCTGGGAGGGAGAACCTTTCCCTTTACACCTTGTTCCGTACTCTTCCTGGGGCAGTAGGAGATGGGGATGTGTATTGCCAAGTGCAGGAGAATGGTACGACCCTTTCCTGGTTCATGGGTAGGGGCAAGGAGGCAATGAGGCCCTGGTGCTCTCTCCTCGTAGGTCTCACTGGCAGAGACAACAGCGATAGCCATGGACACAGAGACCTGGGTCCTGTTGGGACTTTCAGCCTTTCCACAGCCCTAGCTCCTCTCCAAATCAGGACATCGTAGGGACTCCAGTGTACCTCTTTACCGGCTAGCTGTAGACACTTGTCCATGTAGTGTCACACTGGATGTGAGCTGAGTCTGACAATCCAGATCTTCTTGGTGGCTATGCTCCTCATAAGGCAGCTCTGTAGGAAGCTGGCCTGCTTCCTGGTGAGCAGGCACTACTGCTCATATGGCATCCCTTGTGGTGCCCTGGGCACTGCTCACTCAACACAGTCCCAGTCTGCCCTGATGTGTGGGGTTCCTCTTCCTCTGGTGCAGGACCGGGCTCTTCTCCTTCTAAATGTCAAGAGGTTTGTATCGGGGAAATCCTGCAGTTCTCAAGGTTCCTCTGGACAGATGCCACATTCTGTGAGCTGTTAATATCTGCAGGGAGATGTCTCATTCTAATTGTGCTCTCACAAGATAACAGTATCAGCAGTTGTAGGAGAGTGTGAACAGTAGAGGAGTAACTAGTTGAATGGAGCTGCAGAACAGGCTCACAGAAGGGTAGAGGATGGGAGGTTGCCCAGTTCCACTTTTTCTGTGCTTCTCATGTATGCTGTCATTTTCTCTGAAGCACTGTCATTTTCTCTGGAGTCCTAAATGTTGTTAGGCTGTGCAAAGAAAAAAAAAAAATTAGAATGGCCAAAACCCAGCTGGAGCTCAATATGTCTATTACTGTTAAAGACAATAAAAATGGTTTTTGTTTGTTTGTTCATTTGAATTAAAAGAGATGACGAAAAGGCTGAGGTACTTAGTGCGTTCTTTACCTCAGTGTTTTGCAGCAAGACCAGTTGTTACCCTGGTACTCTGCCCCTGAGCTGGTAGATAAGGACCTCGAACAGAATGAAGCTCTCATAATCCATGAGGAAATGGTTAGAGAACTGCTACTCCACCCAGATATGCAGACGTATAGGGGGCTAGATGGGATCCACCCATTGGTACTGAGGGAGCTGGCTGAAGTGCTCACCAAGCCATTTTCCGTCATTTATCAGCAGTCCTGGCTATCAGGGGAGGTCCCTGTCAACTGTCAACTAGCAAATATCATGGATATCTACAAGAAGGGGCAGAAGGAGGATCCGAGAACTACAGGCCTGTCAGTCTGACCTCTGAGCCAGGGAAACTCATGGAGCAGATTATCTTGAGTACCATCACACAACAGGACAACCAGTGATCAGGCCCTTTGATAAACCCAGTTGGGTTTATCAAAGCAGGACCTGCTTGACAAATCAGATCTAAATCTATGAGAAGGTGATGTGCTCAGTGGACAAGGGAAAGGCTGTGGATGTGGTCTACCTAAACTTCAATAAGGCTTTTGAAACCATTTCCCACAGCATTCTTCCAGAGGATCTGGCTGCTTAAGGCCTGGAAAGAATTACGTTTCATTGGGTTAAAAACGGGCTGGGTGGCTGGGTCCAAAGAGTCGTGGTGAATGGATATAAATGTAGCTGCAGGTGAGAGCAAGGCCAGTTTATAGACCTGTGACAGCCCTGTAAACCAAAGCTAAACCAAGGAAAGCATGGGCTGATAAAGCAAACGAAAGAATGGTCAGGGAAGGCAAAGCTAAGCAAGTCAAAGCAGAGCAAGGGAACATAGCTAAAGAAAAAGCAAATCATTGAAAGGAAAGAAAAAGCAAAGAAGTCTGAGGCAAAGCAAAGCAAAGCAGGGGCAAGAACAGCAGAGGACAGGAGGTATAGAAAAGCAAAGCAGTGCCAGGAATGCAAAGCAAAGGAAAGCATGGCCAGGAAAGGCAAAGCAGAACTAAAGAAAGTAGCAAAAGGAAAAGCAAAGCAGTGCAAGGAATACAAAGCAAAGCAAAACAAAGGTAAGCAAAGCCTGAAAATGGAAATGAAAGCAGGAGCAGGTGAGGCAAAACAGAGCAAGGCAAAGATAAAAAAAAAAAAAAAGGAAAGCATGGCCCCATAAAGCAAACCAAAGCAGGGCCAGGGAAGGCAAAGCTGAGCAAAGGAAAGTAGCAGCAGAAAAGCAAAGCAGTGCCAGGAAAGGCAAAGCAAACAAAGGAAAGCAAAGCAGTTTGAGGCAAGGCAAAGCATAGCAGGGGTTGGAAAAACAATGCAGTGCCAGGTCTGGAAACCAAAGCTAAACCAAGGAAAGCACGGCCTGATAAAGCAAAAGAAAGCATGGCCAGGGAAGGCAAAGCTGTGCAAGGCAAAGCAAAGCAAAGCAAAGCAAAGCAAAGCAAAGCTAAGCAAAGGAAAGCATGGCCCCATAAAGCCAAACAAAGCAAGGCCAGGGAAGGCAAAGCACAGGAAGGCAAAGCAGAGCAAAGGAAAGTAGTACAAGGAAAAGCAAAGCAGTGCCAGGAAAGAAACAGCAAAGCTATCTGAGGCAAAGCCGCGGCAAGAACAGCAGGGGAAAGGAGCTATGGGAAAGCAAAACTGTGCCAGGAAGAGCAAAGCAAAGCGGAGCAAGGCAAAACAAAGAGAAGCAAAGCAAACGTAACGAGCTGGCGGCCAGCCCTCCTTTGGGTTCTAAGTGCCTGTGGGGGGGGGAGACCGGAGGGCTCCATTTTGTGTACAGGTGGCAGCCAGGCTTGGACAGTGGCTGTACCCTGATCGCCCTCTCCCCAGCCTCCTTCACGTGTCCTAGTCCACCGTGACAGTGGGCAAGAACCATGCCTTGCTTTAGCTGTTTATTTCTTTATTGTTGCCTTTCTTCCACCGTAGTTGTGGGAATCATGTATTTACTTATCGTCGTTCAAACCCTCACCGTACACCATCCCCAGACGAATAGCTGTGGGGCCCACCTGGCGGCTCGCCACACAGCTGGGGCCACAGAAAAGACCATGCTGGGTGTCCAGGCCTGCTGCCCCCACGTGGCAGTTCCGAGGGGACAGTCGCTGGGCTTGCGGGGAGGCCAAGTTCTGTGTCTGATGGTTTATGCGTTCATAATGATACCAATCGACTCAGCATCGAAATCAGTGGGACAGTCTCCAAAAGAAGCCTAGCACAGCGCAGGAGAGCAGAGCGATGCGGATGAAAGCTGAGCAAGACAAGGCAGAGCCCTGCTAGGGAAAGGACGGCGGTGTTGGTTCCCGGCCGGCAGGTGTTCCCCGCCTCGGTGCGCCGCGGGCGCCTTGTATAAACGCTGCGGACAGCAGACGTCGGGTCTTCCTGCGGCCGCCAGGTCTACCCGGCCGCGGTCGCCATGTTTGCTTAGCCGGCGGCGACCTGTAGGGGTCGCTGCAGGTCCGGCCGCGAGAACGGCGTCGGGGTCTGCCCGGCAGCGACGGGCGCGCGCGCGCGCGCGCGTTTGCGAAGGCGCACGTCCGTCGGTCGGTCGAGCGGTTCCCGAGCGGGTCCGATCGCGCGGAAAGCGTGGGAAATTCCCGGAAAGGTCCGAAAAGTGCCGAAAAGGTCCGAAAAGTGCCGGAAGGGCCCGTTGGAAAAGCGAAGGAAGGCGGGCCGGCGGTGTTGGTTCCCGGCCGGCGGGTCTCCCCGGGTCCTCCTGCGGTTGCCAGGTCTACCGTGTGCCCGCCGTTGCCGCCGCGTCTCCCCGTGTCCTCCTGCGGCCGCCTGGTCTCCCCGTGTCCTCCTGCGGCCGCCAGGTGTCCTAGTGCCCTCCTGCGGCCGCCAGGTCTACCGTATCCCCCCGTCGCCTCGTCTCCCGGTCGTCCCGCGGCCGCCTGGTGTCCCCGTGTCCTCCCGCGGCCGCCTGGTGTGCCCGCGTCCTTCCGCGGCCGCCTGGTGTCTCCCTAGCTTCCTGCGGCCGCCAGGTCTACCCGGCCGCGGTCGCCATGTTTGCTTAGCCGGCGGCGACCTGTAGGGGTCGCTGCAGGTCCGGCCGCGAGAACGGCGTCGGGGTCTGCCCGGCAGCGACGGGCGCGCGCGCGCGCGCGCGTT